>CM076582.1:210106303-210559471 GCA_034641835.2 Pinus albicaulis
TTCAAAACTTCATTCACATACTTTGCTTGAGAAATAAAAATTTTATTTTCATTTTTCTCTACTTCTGTTCCTAAGAAATATCTCAGCAAGCCCATATCAGTCATTTCAAATTCATCCTTCATGATTGTTTTAAAATTGTCAATGAGGTAAGCATCATTACCTGTAAAGATCACATCATCAACATACAAAACAACAATGAGCATCTTACCATCTTTCTCCTTGATGTATAATGTGGGTTCTCCTTCACATTTTTCAAACCCATTTTCCAGTAGATAGGCATCTACCCTACTATACAATGCTCTTGGTGCTTGTTTTAGCCCATATAGAGCTTTCTTCAATCTGCACACCTTGTGCTCTTGGCCTACTTTATCATAGCCCAGAGGTTATTCAACATATACCTCTTCCATCAATTCTCCATTCAGGAATGATGATTTCACATCCATTTGGTAAAATTTCCACTTGTGTTGTGCTACTATGGACAACACTCTTCTTATGGTTTCCATTCTTGCAACCGGTGCAAAATTTTCCTCATAGTCTCTTCCTTGTTGCTGTTTGTAGCCTTTAACAACAAGTCTATCCTTGTGCCTTTCAATCTTACTTTCAGAATTGCTTTTGGTCTTGTATACCTATTTCAATCCAATTACTTCTTTCCCTTTTGGGAGATCAACCAATTCCCATGTCTTATTTTTCTCTATTGCATTCATTTCTTCATCCATAGCATCTATCCATTTCTTATATTTCACTGATTCTTGAAAATGAATAGGATCATCTACATGAAAATACAATGCAAATAAAGAGTTCATACCTTTAGTTGCTGCCTCTTGATCATAAATTTCATTCGGACTTCTGAATCTGGTTCCTCTTTCACTTGTTGAACCTGTACTTTTAGAAGCACTCAAATCTGCTCCTTGTGATGTGCTTGGAGAAGCACTATTATCACTTCTCAAGGGTGTTCTCATACCTACTTTTGGTGTCCCTTGTTACTAGTATAGTCCCTTATTGTTGTTAGTGTAACCCCCTTATTATTATTATTGTACCCTTGTGACCCCCATTTTATTATTATTGTGCCCTTAAATTATTATTGTTAGGTCGGCTAGGATTACATTGTGGCCCACTAGGATTACATTATGGCCCCATGGACTCCTATATATAGAAAGGAGGTTTTGTAAATTGGATCATCCAAGAATTTTCATTAATGTAATGTATTGGAGGTTTCCCCCTCGAAGTGGCTTATTTATAAGGCGTTGATATCTCTTTTCTTCTATTTTTGGAGCTGGTTACACAACATTTGGTATCAGAGCTTTGGATTCTAGGGTTTCGCTGCTCCAAACAGGTCATCGTGGAATTTTCACTATAAAATTTTTTCTACTAAGTTTCAGAAGCTGAAAGTTTTAGGGTGCGAAGCTGAAATCCTGAGGAATAGTTTCTAAAAATTTCAGAGCTTGGTTCACAATATTTTCGGAGATATGATCTGTGGAAGTTAGGTATTTTTTCAGGCTCCTAAACAGGTCATCGTGGCATTTTTGCTATAAATTTTTTTATAAGAAGGTTTAGAATCTTAAATTCGTATGGTGTGAAGCTGAAATCTTGAGGAAATTCTTCAAAAAATTTTAGAGCTTGGTTCACAATATTTTTGGAGTTATGATCTATGGAAGGTAGTTCTTTTTCAGGCTCCTGAATTTCATCTCAAAGAGGTGATCGTGGGACAAGTTCAATAACTCTCTCTCTGGGCATTGCATTGGAGTGCCGTAAAAATTGGTCACAATTAAACGGACTTTAGTTTCTTGGCTATCAATTTTAGAGAAAAAGGAAGAAACAGTGACACGTGGCAAGTCGTACAAATTCGCTCTACTGAACCAGTCCATAATTAGGTAATTGTGGGAGATTGGACACAACTTTGTCTTGGAGAATCAAAATCAGGTCAGACCTGTGGCATTCAAAAGATAATTCAAAGGGCTATGTTGGTACTTAAATTCAGATATTTAAGTGCTGCAATCACAGAGATAATCCAATTTCAATATCTAGCTCCTCAAAAGCAAGAAAAAAGGTGTGTATTTTTTTCCGAATTGCATAAGTCTTGTTTGAAGAATCAATTGAATTGATTCCAAGGGCATATTGTAGAATAGATATCAAGATTGGATTCTAAAATGGCCGCTAAAAAGAATTCAACAGCCATTAAGCCTTTAGAAGGCTCTACTATGACTCATGAAGACGAAGAATGGCAACATGACATATCAAAATTACAAGAGCAAGTGCAACAAATTTCTCTCTCGCAAAGAACAACAAAAAATGAAATGGAAGTTTTGGAGAAAGGCATGGAAACTAAGATGGATGGTTTGAAGAAAGGCGTGGAAGCTAAGATGAATGGTTTGGAAGCTAATATGGATGGCATGGAAGTGGGCATGGAAGCTAAGATGGATGACATGGAAGCTAAGATCGATGAAAAAATGAAAGACAACATGGAAAACATGAAGAAGAATATAAAATTAGACATCGAAGGTTTGGCAAAGTTGATACAAGAAATGTTTCCTAATGGTGAAAAGATAGTAGAGGAAACTCATGATGAGAACAAAATAAATGTTAATCGTGATTTCATAAACTCTACTGTTGGAGGGAAGAACCACCATATTCGAAAAATGGATATGAGGAAGTTTGATGGAAAGGATCCTGTAACATGGATAATAAAGATGGAGCAATATTTTGATCTCCATAATGTGCAAAACACACAAAAGGTACGCATTGCAACTTTATATTTAGAACAAAATACATTTGTATGGTATCGATGGCTTTTCTCCCGTAAAAAAATTGTCACTTGGTCAATTTTTACGGAGGAAATAACTACATCCCATAGTGAGATACAAAGAGAACACCTTCTTTAGCCAATTGATAAATCTCAAACAAAAGGCTTTATTGGGGGAGCACATTGATGACTTCCAAAAATTTAATATAAGGGTAACTGATATTCTAGAGGAACAGAGGATTGATCTCTTCATAGGTACTTTAAAGGATAACATCCAACATGAAGTTCGCGTTTTCGAACCTGATTCATTGGAGAAGGTATTCAGGTTGGAAAGAAGAATTGAATGTAAAATTATGGAGACAAGGAAGTGTTGGGTATGTGTTATATTCTTTCCACGATTGGCCCCACGCGTTGTATGTTGTCGGGCGTAGGCAGAAGTCCACGAAGTGGCTTGATCCCAGATTGGGGTCGGGGAAGCTACGGCGAAGACCTTGTGGGAAAAACTTGGGACTTTGTACCAATCTAAGTCTCTGGTGAATAAGTTGTTCATGCGGAAAAAGATGTATAACCTGAGGATGAAGGATGGAGACTCGGTGACAGAGCATCTGAACGCCTTCAATACTGTGGTAAGTTAGCTGTCATCTGTTGATATTAAAATCTCAGATGAAGATAAGTGCATCAGTTTGTTGTGTTCTCTACCAGACTCGTGGGATAGTCTGGTTATTGCAATAGGTAGCAATACAACTACCTTGAATTTTGATGACATTGTCTCAGCCTTGCTCTCGGAGGAAATGAGACGGAGAAATATGGAGGGTCAGAATGGAGATGCCTTATCTGTACGAGGAAGGTCCCAGAACAGAAACAAGAATAAGGTTTCGAATGGGAGATCTAAATCTAGAGGGAGATCTAAATCTCCTGGAAAGTTTGTAAAGGTGTGCTGGAAATGCGGAAAGGAAGGGCACTACAAAAAGGAATGCAGATCTAAAGCTTCTGAGAAAGGAAAGGGATCTGATGAAGGTCCTTCTGCAGAGGCAAAAACCACCTCGGATGAAGGTGGGGATGTGTATTTGGCTTCTTCTTCAAATACACATGTAGATCATGAGTCATGGTTGATTGACTCAGGTGCATCCTTTGACTTCACTCCCCATAGAGAGTGGTTCTGCGAGTATGAGAAATATGATGGTGGTGATGTCTTCCTAGGGGGTGATAGGAGGGCCATAATCATCGGACGTGGAAAGGTCAAGCTGAAGCTGCAAGGTGGAAGGATTAGAACACTTCCTGGTGTTCTGCATATTCCTGCATTGGCCAGAAATATGATTTCTGTAAGCAAGATGGATGATGCAGGTGTAAAAACAGTGTTCGAGAAAGATGCCTGCAAGATGGTTCGAGGAGCACTGGTATTAATGCGGGGAGTTCGAACTGGAACTCTGTACAAGCTACAAGGTAGCACTGTTATTGATGGGTGTAACAGTTCTGTGGTTCCTGAAAGTGGGACGGAAAGTCTAGCTGTCTCTGGAGAAAAGACCATGCTATGGCATCAAAGGCTTGGACATATTGGAGAGAAGGGCCTTTGGATACTGCATAGAGATGGTATGGTAGAAGGTATGTCTAATTGTTCTCTGGATTTCGATTTCTGTGAACATTGTGTATATGGGAAGCAGAATCGGGTGAGTTTTCCTTCTGGTGCTAAGAGGGCAAACAAGATATTAGAAATTGTGCACAGTGATGTGTTTGGGCCTGTGTCAGTTCCATCACTGGGAAAGTCTGTGTACTATGTTTCATTCATAGATGACTTCTCAAGGAATACATGGATATATTTCTTGAGGAAGAAATCTGAAGTCTTTAACAAATTTAAAGAATTTAAGGCTCTAGTGGAAAACCAGACAGAGAAGAAGATAAAGGCGTTGAGGACAGATAATGGTGGGGAGTTCTGCAAGAAGGAATTTGAAGAGTTCTGTAAGAAGTGTGGTATAGCACGGCAGAAGACTACTCCATACACACCTCGGCAAAATGGAGTTGCAGAAAGAATGAATAGAACACTGATGGAAAAGGCAAGAAGCATGCTCAGTGGTACCGGGTTAGGACAAGAATTCTGGGCAGAGGCAGTGGAAACTGCATGTTACTTAGTTAACAGATCACCTTCATCGGCGTTGGAGGATAAGACCCCACATGAGGTATGGACTGGTAAGAAACCCTCTCTTTCACATCTAAGGGTATTTGGATGTGATGCATATGTACATGTTCCAAAGGAGAAAAGGACCAAGTTGGATAATAAATCTGAAAGGTGCATCTTTATTGGGTATAAGGATGGTTTAAAAGGTTACAAGCTTTGGAAACCGAAAACAAGGAAGGTTGTGTACAGCCGAGATGTGGTGTTTAGAGAGGTGAAAGATGTTGTTAAACATGAAATCATACCAAAGGAACCTGAGAAGATAGAGTTTGAGCTAAAGGAGGATGAATCAGACTCTACAACAGAAGAAGACTCAGAAGATGATGAGCCACAAACTCCAGCTTTAAGAAGATCAGTTCGGGAAAGAAGGCAACCCGAAAGGTATAGTCCATCTGCTTTCTGTTCAGGTTTTGCCTTAACTATAACTGATGATGAACCCAGAACTGTCAGGGAGGCAGTAGATTCAGAGGATGGAAAACTCTGGAAGGAGGCCATGGCTGATGAAATGGCATCCTTGCACAAAAACGATGCATGGGATCTGGTGGAGTTGCCGGCTAGAAGGAAGCCCATTGGGAGCAAATGGGTGTTTAAAAAGAAGATGAATGTAGAAGGCAAGGTGGAGAAATAGAAAGCTCGGTTGGTAGCGAAATGTTATTCCCAGGTGCCGGGAATTGATTTTGGTGATATTTTTTCTCCTGTTGCCAAAGTTACTTCTATTAGATTACTTTTATCTGTTGCTGCTGCATTTTATTTCGAGATAGAACAGATGGATGTGAAGACAGAATTTCTTCACGGGGATCTAGAAGAAGAGATCTACATGAAGCAACCTGAAGGATTTATGGTGAAGGGTAAGAAATAACTGGTATGCAGGTTGAAGAAGTCTCTGTATGGGTTAAAATAGTCACCAAGGATGTGGTATCAGAAATTTGATACCTATATACGGGGACTTGGCTTCACCAGAAGCAAGGAGGATCAATGTGTTTATTTTAAATTAATTGGTGACCGTGTTATTTATTTGGTCTTGTATGTGGATGATATGTTGTTGATTGGAAATGACAAATAAATTATCCAAGATTTGAAGACCCAACTGTTCTCCAAATTCGACATGAAGGATCTGGGTGCTACAAATTATATTTTGGGCACATTTCTTCACGGGGATCTAGAAGAGGAGATCTACATGAAGCAACCTGAAGGCTTTATGGTGAAGGGTAACAAAGAACCGGTGTGCAGGTTGAAGAAGTCTCTGTATGGGTTGAAACAATCACCAAGGATGTGGTATCAGAAATTTGATACCTATATACGGGGACTTGGCTTCACCAGAAGCAAGGAGGATCACTGTGTTTATTTTAAAATAATTGGTGACCGTGTTATTTATTTGGTCTTGTATGTGGATGATATGTTGTTGATTGGAAATGACAAAGAAATTATCCAAGATTTGAAGACCCAACTGTTCTCCAAATTCGACATGAAGGATCTGGGTGCTACAAATTATATTTTGGGCATGGAAATTAAGAGAGATCGGGCAAATAGGAAGCTCTGGTTAAACCAGAGGAAGTATGTCGAGACTATATTGCAGAGGTTCAATATGCAGGATAGTAAACCGGTGAAGGTTCCTATTCCTGTAGGTGTAAATCTGTCTGCTGAACAGTGTCCCAAGACACAAGAAGAAGAGGAGTATATGTCCCGTGTTCCATATGCAAGTGCAGTGGGTAGCCTGATGTATGCAATGGTCTGTACTAGACCAGACATTGCACATGCAGTGGGAGTATTGAGCAGGTTTATGTCAAACCCAGGGAAGGAGCATTGGACAGTAGTGAAGCGGGTTTTCAGATATTTACGTGGCACTAGTGATTATGGCTTGTGCTACCGGGGAAGACCAGGATTGGAAAGAATGTTGGACATTCGTGGTTTTGTTGATGCAGACTGGGCTGGAGATCTGGACCAAAGAAGATCTACAAGTGGGTATGTGTTTAGCCTATTTGGAGGCGCAGTCGGTTGGATGAGTAAAAGACAGTCTGTAGTGGCTCTTTCAACTACAGAGGCAAAATACATAGCAGCCACTCATGCAAGCAAGGAAGCAGTTTGGTTGCAGAGATTGTGTTCAAGTATGGGGTTGGTACAACAAGCTATAAGGATAGACTGTGATAGCCAAAGTGCAATTTTCTTGGCTAAGAACCCTGCTTATCATTCAAGGACAAAGCACATTGATGTTCAATATCACTTTGTTAGAGATATGGTTGAGGCTAAAAGGGTGTTGCTGGTAAAGGTGGACACTTTGAAGAATGTTGCAGATGCATTTACAAAGTCTGTGAGCACTCAGAAGTTCTCTTGGTGTAGAGAAACAATGGGTGTTGAAGAATTGGGCCAATGACTAAGCTCTCTTGTGGCCCCCTGTGGAAAGAAAACAACAAGTGGGAGAATGTTGGGTATGTGTTATATTCTTTCCACGATTGGCCCCATGCGCTGTATGTTGCGTCGGGCGTAGCTGGGGGGTCACGAGGGGCGAAGCAGTCCCCACCGTTGGGGTCCGGGGCAGCGCCCCAGCCAAAATTTGTTTTTTGTGCGGACCCACTCATAGGCGGATCCGCCCATGGTTTTGTGCATGGTTTTGCACATGGGTTTGGGGTTCGATGGTTTTCGGCCCCTGGTATTTTGTAGATCCGGTCAAGGGAACTACGGTTATGTTCTAATCCAGGGTTAATGGATTGGGGTTTATGTATGCTTCGACATGTATATATGTGTGTTGTAACACTAAAAGGAATATAATGAAAAATCAAGCTGGTCGTCCCGATTTGGGATCCAGGGGAAAATCTCTGTGTTTATCTGTTTTATGTTTTATGCTCTTGCTATTGTTTATTTTCTGTTATAAGAATCATGTGTAGATATTTCTGTTCAGGGTTAAAACCTACACTGCATTGTGCCTCTAGGAGATACATTGCATCTAGACAACACTGTTGATTTGGTCTTGTTGACCCAGTCAATTGATCCAACCTCTTTCCCACTTAAGTGTGTTTATGAATATAGCTCAGATTTAGCTTTGTTCACATTGAGCATTGATTTATTTTGCTGTTTAGGAGTTTTATTGTTCCTCCTTTACAATTTTATTCATGAGACAGAAAAAGTAAGAAAAAATTGTATATTCCCATTAACTTAACTAATTGGGAATATTACAGTCCTCCACTCCAAAATGTTGCTTGTACTCAAGCAACTGATAGGGTGAGTGCTGCAACACTTCTCCTTCCCCATTGGTGACACCATTAAGGATCCATCTCTTTGCATAAGCTGAGTGTTCACCAATCAAACCTCCCATGAATTGTTCCCCCAAAGTCATTATGAGATGTACATAATTCATCTCACAAAGAGTCAAGAATTCCATTGAAAATAACATGGATGAGCCTCTGCTCTCCTAGAAATATATAGAAAAGTATACATAGAGATTCTCCATCCCATGTGGTACACACATGCCTCCCATTCTTCCTCCATACAAATCCAAAAATTGGACAAGTACATCATCCATGTATGGAAGCAAAATTAAAATTACATAAACAGAAATTTGAACAAGAGGAGGTGGGTCATAGTCCCACATATGGTACCAACACAGGGAATCTCTTGCTTGCATCAGATCAAGATGTGGTAAGTGGTCTTCCCACCACTTAATTGCTGCCCATATTATCTCACTATGGCTAAAAGTGTGAGATAATTTCGGTGCCTTAGGGAAGCACCCGTCATGATAGAGAATCTCCCTTTGTTCATCAAGGGAGTGGCCAAATTCAGGAATTTTAGTGGCCCAATGTTTGCCATGAGATTTACATGATATATCACTACTCCTTGGAGCCATGGCCTGCATAAACATGGTGAAAGGATATGTATAATCAGAAAATAAAACTTGACTTACATGATCAGATTCCTCACCATCAATACCTTTCATACACATAGAGTTGTGCATGGATCTTTCCCCTCTTTCAACAGAAGGAAGAGATGGCTGAAATAACCCCTTCATGGGGTCATGTTGCTGCCCCAACTCCACATACTTCATGCATTCTTTAAAATTCTAATATAGTCCTTCTCTCAAGCCTTCCCAATCAAAGCTTCTCATGATGATGTTGTAGATCCTCATGGAGTACATATGACTGAAACAAAACTCTTTGTAATCTCTTTGTAGTGGCTTCTGATTGAGCTTAGCAGCTCTAGACAAGAAGATCCTACCATGATGATAGATGAAATCTTCTTGGAATAAATAGCCCTCTTTATGCAGCTGGTCATCAAGTATCATACAAGTGTTATAATATAGGCATAGTTGAATATGTGAACAGGGAGGGAGGGCTCACCAGATGTGCTAAGGAACTATCCACTTATTAGAGATGTTTTAATATTCAATAAATAATTCTTGAAAATTTCATTAGGTCCTAGAGATTGGGTTTCCATGACCAACTATTGGAAAATATTATGAAATTATACATAAAGGGTGTGTCTTTCTTTTTGAATTATACTTCCCCAACTAGTGGGTTCAAATTCATAGCTATCTAGATTAACAAAGAAGGAATGTGAATAGCCTTACTGGAATTTTAATAGTCCTGGAAGTTGGCTTTAATAAGGTCAGCTACATGATATTCCTAGTTGTATTGAATTCCATACTTCATTATCTCGTAAATGGCTTCAAGCATTGTGAGCTTGACATCTGAGGATCGACTTGCTAAAGTAAGACATAAGGATAAAATTTTGAATATCCATATAGCCATAGGTAATTGGATTTGAATGATCAGCATACCTTATGAATTCTTCCCCGATGTGCCTTCAATGAGCTTCATGAGCCAGTCATTTACATTAGATGTAGGTGATATCTTGGTTCCTTTGTATGGTAGTCCAGTTATAAGATGAATAGTAGTACTGAAAATATAATGTGGTTGATCTAACTAAATCTTTCCATTATGGTACCTACTTACTAGGTATTTGGAAACCTCCTCTTTCATCCCCTGGAGGTCTGCAAATAATGGGGTGCCCAGAATGTCATAGATTCCATATTTTTCTAAGAGGTATGTCCAAGAATTCCAATGGTATTCTATGCTTTCCCATTTAAGGTATGCTTCAAAATTCTTCTCCCATGCAGATTCATCAACCTTCACCTGCCTGATACTGTGCATGCGAATTTCTAGCTCTGTTTTACCAGCGAGGTCGAAACATGCTTTGGTTCGGGGCTCCACTGTGATTTCTTCTTCATTGGTTTTGACCATCGACTTCACCATAGAGAAATTGTCTCAGAATTATTTTTTTTCAAGGAAATCCAAGAGTTTTGAATTAGAAATTACAGGGTTGGGTATATCAGGGATACCGTCTAAGTCACATGGGATGTCACTTGGGATTTTGGGAATTATTTTAAATAACCCAGGGAACTCCTTTATTTTTATAGAAGTGGAATAAAATGTATCATCCTTGTTACTTTATTTCCTCCCGTCAAAATGTATCTTCAATTTATGATTTCTTTTTGATTGTCATCTTTCTCGTGCATGCCATCGACTCGCCACCTTTCCAGTAGAGTGGGTAGGAATTGTGGAATATCATGAAATAACCTTTGTTGATCATCTAAAAGTGGTGGTACATTCTAAGTGTGAGACTTTTCAAAGAGGGATGATGATACTTGATTCCTTTTGTTTATGGGTCCCTCTTTTTTTCTTTTATGGATAACTTTGTCAGAGTCACATGCTGTGTATTTCTGCACAACTGGTTTTCTTGAACTGCTTCTTGGTTAGTAGTCGATGTTTCCTTTTGGGTTTAGTGATTTATGACATCATACTCTACGTGTTTTTTCCATCGAGTGTTTCTTCCATGACACAAGTTGACTTCTCCCTCTATATTCCGTAGCTTGATCATATTTGTATTACTGTCGTTTGGAACTTTGTATTGTTGTTAAGAGGTTACGAAGGCCAACCTCCCGCTCCATAACTTTACTCAGTCTGGTTACTTAATATATCCCCACAATTGGTTTTTATTAGTATTCAAATTATTATGTTATTTATATTTGTAACTACTTTTTTGTTAATTTTAGTAATCTAATTTTAATAGAAAAAAATGAAAATAACACAATAATTTAGTAATTTTTATTATTTTTAATAGAAAATTAATATTTTACATATTAGTCGGTTAGCTTTTTCCTTTAACAATGTTAAATATAATCCCTATTAATTATTTTTATAAGATGTATATTTTTAAACGAGCACTATTGACAAGAGAATTGAAAAGGTGACTTTGTAATGTCTTTAGTTTAACTTCTCCAGATGGTTGAATATCCTGAATGACAAATGAATCGAGCCATGCAATTTCAAGTTTCATTTGTTTTCCTTTGACTCGACTGTCGTAAAGTAGGTCTAAATTACTAACTTGAAGATGTTTCGCTTGAATATTCTGATCCTGCCATGTTTTTTGCTGGTCTTTGCTAATTTTTTGATGATATAATGTGTACATTCGATCTTCCTCTTATTGATGTAACAAGATTATGTGTTGTGCTTGTAAATTTGTGTTGTATTTTAGTATAGTCAACATGGTTTGTGTGTTTTCTGAGAAGTGGAATGACACAAACACTTCGTGTACATAGATAAGCTTAAACAACTTCTACCTCGTTGACTGCTTGTATGTTGTACGATATTCCCATAAAATCACTAGAATTTTTTCGTCCCAAACGTCTTTGCCTATGTTACAAATTTTCAAAAATCCTTTGTGTAGAGTTTTATTGAATGATTCAATTGCACCATTTTATTGAGGGTGATAATTCATAGCCCTCCTGTGTTTGATCATAAAGTTCTTTGTTAATACTTCGATTGTGGCATTAAAAAAATTGGATCCCCTATCGCTAATGAGGACCAAGGGGCAACCAAAACGCGTCACTATATTTTCATACATGAATTTAACTGCTACTTATTTAGTACATGATGCTATAGGTTCTATTGCTGTCCACTTTATTACATATTCAACTGTATTTATGATTCATTTTATGCATATTCGTTTAACTCTCTTAGGAAACAAACCAACGAACTCGATAACCTATATTTAAAATGGTAATGATGGAACTATGGAATTCAATGACATTTGATGTTTTAGTAAAGATCAACCTGCTCTCTAGCATATATCACATTTTGTACCTACTATCGACAATCATGAAATACTATCGACCACTAGAGACTAGCTTGCATTATTTTCCGAGCAGTTGTATCTCCTTGATAATGACCTCCAACTCCCCCTTTATGGGATTCATCGATAATATCATCTCTTTCATGTGCTAGGACACATCTTTGAATTATTTTGTCAATTCCCAGTTTATATAATTGACCATTGATCAATGTATATGGAATTTTTTTGATTGCTAATATCTTTTTTGTTTTTGTTTTTTTATTTTTTGTTTTGTTCATTTATTTTTATGATTCTTCTGGTGCTTTACTTGTGTATATTTTTTTTTATTTTATCAAGTTCAGCAGGGGCTGCTTCAATTTTGAATAAAAGCGCGTCAGACAGATCGTCATGGATGTCCAACAATTCCTTTTGAGATTCTATTCAAGATAGGTGATCAGGGTCGATGTTTCTTTTACTGGATCGAATAAGAACTTCAAATTCAAATTATTAAAATAATAATAGCCATCAACAATTATTCCTTTATGAAATGGTTTATTGACAAGGTATTTTAACGCTTGGTGGTCCATGTAAAATGTAAATGGGTTTTCCAAAAGGCAGTGCCAAAATTTATGTAGGGCGAATATCATTGCTAGGGCTTCACGTTCTGTTGTTGAATAATTTATTTCTGCTTTTTTGAGCTTTTGAATGGCATAAGAATTTGGATGGTCTACTAATTCATCATCGCGTTGTGCTAGGACTGCTCTAACAACAACATTTGATGCACCAACATGAAAATGAAACGATTTAGACCAATCTGGGAATTTGAGGATTGGTGCCTCAACCAAATTATTTTTTAATAGTTGGCAAGATTTGTTGCATTCACCACACCAAATGAAAGAAATGTCTTTCTTTAAAAGTTCATCAATTGAGAATTTTATGTCAGAATAATTCCTGATAAATATTTTATAGTATCGTGTATGTTCCCAAAATATTTTCATTTGTTTTTGTTTAACTTGAGGCTTTAAATCTAAAATTAACTTTATTTTTTCCACATCGACTTTAATTCCATCCTTTGAAACGATATGGCCCAACAATACTCCAATCAACGTTGTGAAAATAATTTTTTTAATATTAAGGGATAATCATATTTGTCTGCATCTTTGTAATATTCCAAAAATTTAGTCTCCAAGCTAAATGGAATATTATAGTTGTTTTATCACTAGGTCGGTAAATAAATGGGTGGGGAGGCCCATAAGTCTCTTGAGCAGCAATAAAAACACTTCAAGTGTGAAAGGAGACCTTTGTAGCAGCTAAATAAAGCTCCTCCAAGTGTGAACAGGGTTTGGATCATGTTGATTCAGTCAAATTTGACCAAGTCAACAACGTTGATAAGGAGGAGTGGAGATCAATTAGAGAATAACATAGTTTTGGTGGGAGATGGATCTCATGGAGGAAATGACCTAATTGAGTGGGGAAAAGGGAAAGAAAGCTCAATTTATATTTAAGAAATAGGATTGAAGCCATTTAAGTTTTATGTTTTAGATTATTTTGAGATTGGTCTGCTTAGAGTATTGCTTCCTCTTGCTGTTTAGCAGGGTAGCTGTGTTGTTTAGCACCGGGTGTTCCTGAGTGGGAATCCAACCTCTTTACTTAAGGAGCCTCTTAGAAGAGTATTGTATTAATTTCCACATTCATGTTTTCAGGCCAAGCTACAACTTCTTCATCAGTGCAGTTTCTGCAGGTTATTGTGCTGTGTTGCAGGGTGTAGCAGTGGAGGGGTTAGAACCCCACTTTCTGAGCTGTTTTCTCCGAGGAGGAAGGTTTCCTGCTCTTGGGAGATCTGTTTGGAGAGTTCTTGGGCACATTTCAGATCCTTGGCATCAAGCCATACATTTTCCATCATTCCCAGCGTTGTTCCAGCTAAGAAATGCATTATTTTTGAAGGCAACTTCAACAGATGTTCTGGTGGTTCCTTTGCAATGTTTCCTTGTGATTGAGGGGTTCATCCTTTCATGGGAGGAGATATTTGAGGGGTATACTTCAGATCTATCATAATTCAGCCTTATAAACTCTTGTTCTTTAGTTTTTAGTGTATCTTCAGCCATTGGACTTTAGATCCCATCTTGTATAAAGTGTATTTTTGAAAACCCCTTTTCGGGTTCTTTGTAGGAGTTGATATTGAGCATAGATCTGTATTGAGCATATATTTTAGGGTTATAATAGCCCTACATATTTTGTACATAATTTTTCTATAGCAGTGTGTTTTTAACTGCGCTGTAGCAGTCTCCGACATTCTTGTATTGTGATAGCAATTCATCTGTAGAGTGATTTCTTATGGGAGGCTTGTTCCCTCTTGGTATATGATCAATGCCTCATGTTTATGTATGGATTTTCTGATATAATACATGGATTAATGTATCCATTTTGGTCTCCCATGTTTATGAGTTGATTTAAATTGCTCTTTCATTATTATGTTCATGAATTGCTGTAGCTCCAATTTTGGAATATCTTAAGATATTCCCATTATTGTAGATTTCCCCTATTTTGGGATATTACAGTGGTATCAGAGCATAATCTTGGCTCAGCCTGTGGGATCTCAGCCATTATTCTATCAAGAGGAGAAGGAGAAGAAGATATGTATAGAAGGCACAAAGAGAAGGCTCCATTATTTGGAGAAATGAAGGAAGATAGGATCTCTGAGCTTCTTTTCCAAACTATGCAAATTATTAAAGAAGATCTCGAGGAGATTAAAAGGGAGGAATGTAGGAACATTCCAAGAGGGTTTGACGGTGAAGAAAGCCCTAGTTATTAATATGATGGGTGTGAGCATTCAGTCACACATGCAGATCCACAACGCAGTCTATTGCCCACATTCACTGCAAGAAGGATGGAGGAAGTAGACCTTGAGTGTCTATCTTTAGGAGTATGAGTATCAATCATGGAGATTAAAAGAGCACTTGGACTTCCAAGGGTTTTTCCAACTCAACGAAGGTAGAAGATCCAACAACCATCATAGATACAAGAGAGGTAGAACCTTTCTATCTAACTTTGATGGATCAGAAAAGTGCACAGCTAGAGCGTGGGTGGAGGAGCTAGATTCCTATTTCCAGCTACACCAAGTTTCAGAAAAGGAGGCCATTAGAGTAGTAGTGCTGCACCTCAAAGGTATGGCCCATGATTGGTGGTTTTATAATTTTTCTACATTTCATCATGCAAATTTAAACACTTATGCAGGGTTCACTAAGAAATTAGTGAGGATATTTGATCTTAAACATTGTAAAACATCTCTTGTTGAACCCAAAAACTCAAAACCTTTGCATGAGTTGGAGAGATTTATTTTTCCAAATCCACTCCATAATTTTGTTGAAGGGGATAGAAACATGCATGATACCTTACCAAGGGAAATATCCCCAGTTCTTAAAAATCCCTCTTCTATAGATGAAGACATGGCGGTTCCTCCTTCAAGAGAAGACCAAGATCAAGGGTCTCTCATTGATGATGAGGAATTCTTACATATTGATGAAGAGGATGAGCAGAGAAGAGCTGACGGCGCTGTACCATTGGGAGAAGATCCATCACCACATGGAGATGGGAAGGGAGCCATTTCTTCCATTGGAGAAGCCCTTGTGTCTTTGCAAGGAGTTCCAAATGATCCAACATGTGGGAACCAAACCATAATTACAGAGCAACATGCCTCAATTATTTTGGGTTGTGAATCTTGGCAGATGGAAGGAGAAGAAAGGAAGGATAAGAATCAAGGGATGATGAGAATTTACCCTTATCTATTCTGAGAGGTTTCTACATAAAATAAGGAGACTGTATTGTACAGTGAAGAGAGGGATAAATCAGTGCACACATATATACAATCCACTTCAAATTTTGATGTCTCACTACATGGGGCATTCCACCTAGGAGGCCACCAGATCTAGAGTTGGTGGGATAAATTGCATCATTTAGTTCACCACTCTTAGATTCCAGAGAGGTGAAGACGTTGGAGGAATCCAACACAATGCAGAGAGTTTGGGATAGACTCAAGGAGGAGAGAGGTACTCTTTCATTTTTTGCATTACCCACTCTCACTACATATACTGCGCTGACAGAAGTTGCTGTAGTGATGGGGAATGGAACCTTGATGGTGCAAGGGAGTTTATCCATGGATTTGGAGAAACAAAGGGTACTTCCCTTGAGGAAATGATCCTCCATACATTGGAGTAGATGGAGGCCACTCATGCTTGCATTGGCCAAGATTGGGAGATTTTTTTTCGGATGGGAGCTTCTCATGGGAGGCCAACTTCCAAAGATCCCTATTTCTTTTTAAGTATGAGAAGCTGCATGATGGGCATGGTAGAAATTTGGAGGATGACTTTGGCATGAGGGATGTCCAAGGAAAATACAAAAACATGTGGGGAACTTCACATTGCAGATCATCAGCACTGTCTCTTAGGAGGATTGATCCATATTGGAGGTCTCAACTTTTGGTAGAGTACTCCAAGGATCTTGGTGCTTACATGATACTTGATGACCTATATGGAGATGATAGATACATGGTGGTTGGTGAGGTCATCTATTCTTATGGGAGAGTCTTCTTGACTAGAGTTTCTGAGCTCAAGAGGAAGCTACTACATGCAGCACATGTGGACTTTCTTTCCATGCACCTTGATGCATTTCATTCATTGATGGAGGAGTTCACTTCGGAGGGAATCCAACAGGATATACATAAGCATATGGAGAGATGCATAGCCTGAATGGTGATGGAGAGGTTGGCACAACCAATTCCTTACTCATTGAGAGTGAGGGAGAATTTCCAGTTGAGCCATTTCAACTCAAGGACCAAGGTACATAGTAGAGGATGTACACTTATGAACCATGATTTGCATTACTTTACCTTTTGTGAGCAACATATTGTACAAAGGAGGATATTTCCTTCTTGTATATTGTATTTTCATGTACTTGATGTTGGAAATATTGTCATTGATGGCAAAGGAAGTGGCATCTGAAACAATAACTAGGAACAGAGAAAAGAATTGTAGCAGAGAACAAAGGTCAGCAGAGAAGAACAGAGAAAGAGTGCATCTACAGAGAGCAGTATTAGTCAAGAAGCAAATTGAAATCCATGATAAGTAAGAAACCCTATGAGGGGATTAATGGCGCTCTGCTATTAGTAAGGAGATGACTGGATTTCATGGAGAAAGGAACAAGGAGCGAGAGAAAATCAGTTATAACGCGAAAGATTTGGCATTGAAATCTCGATGGAACACAGACTAACTCTTTGGAATCATGAACGGAACCTGGAAGGAAAGAGGTAGAACGTAACAAAAGTAAGCGTGACGAAACCCTGCGTGGAAAAGCGAAACCATGACCAAGTGAACAGTGAAGGCAGTTTCCGGGTTTCATCGCACCACCCTTCGGTGATAGGCGGTATTTCCTGGTTGGGGAGTGATTCCACAGAAACGTTGACATGTAGCAAAGGTGGACCCATGAAAAACACTATCAAAGTGCACCATAGCACGTTAACATTTGACCAAAGACGCTGAGCGATATTATTAAACGCCATTGATCTAGGAAGGGGTCATCGGACGGTGTTCATTTGCTATAGATGCGAGAAGGTTACCTAAGGAACGACGTGCCATCGCGCGTTATCATACGTGCACCATCAACGAACGATATCCGTTGGATCATCTGAAGACTGAGTGATGTGCTCTTCGCCATCAGATGGAAACGATCGTTAGCGATGGGCCCCAGTTTTTAAATTATATTGATTGAGCCGTCGATTATGTATGTGGGGCCGGAACCAAAGGTCTATTTAAAAGCCATTTGATAAAAGTGTTTGTTATTAATATAAATTTCTATTATATAAAGGTTGTGAATAATATTTATTTATCAAATTCCACGAATTTGATAAATAAGATTCCAATAAAAGAAAGAAAACCATCAACAGCACGTTAATGTTTCTTAATCTTGGCTATAGTATTATTTGGCGGAGATAAATTACCTTTGGGAAGATTCATGTATGAAAGAACGAAGATTGGGATTTCAATTTGGATTGGTTTGAATTTTAATATGAATACCATTAGCGGTTGAGTGGTTTTCTACTCATGGTATTGATAAAGGCTAAACTATATAAGGAGAAGAGAATTATAGTACAAGTGTGTGCAGATTAAGGGGTTGTTAATGAATAAATTTTTTTAAGAGATATCTGCATGATCGAACTCTGTCTCTGATGAATCTGAATCTATGATGCACCTATGGATATGATCTCTAGATGATGAATCTATAGGAAGATCAGAAAATGAAGTCATGAAGATCTGACGCAAATCTGATGAAGAAATTAAGAGAAAGTTGGTAGATCTGAGGGTTGAAGCCTTCAGTGCGAAAGTGAAAGCTTTCTACAAACTGGTGTAAATTCAGGGGGTTGGAGCTCCCTTCCAGTGGTGACTGGAAAACAAGAGAAGGTGGTAGCCTTCTACAGGTGGGTGCCTACGTGCTGGTATAAGTCTGCGCCTGCATAAAATTGTAAGAAGTTTTCTTTATAATAAATATTGAAGATTGAGATAACAATAGTGGCGGTTTTTCTCCCGAATTGGGTTTCCACCTTAAATACTGGTGTTCATATGTGTTGCTTATGTTTGATGGTTTGTTTTGGTTATTTCTGTTCATTCTTACCGCTTAACATCTGATGAATGAATGATGCAATGATCTAAGTAAAGACATAATAAGATCTCTGAACATACAAGTTGGATTCAGTAAAGTAACATATGGTTTTAAGAAAGAAAAATTAAAAGTTCTCAGTCAGCTCTAAATATTGATTCACCCCCCTCTCAGTATTTATTCCAACAATTGGTATCAGAGCAGGTCCTTCCGAAAAGCTTAGCCGCTAGAAGGAAGATCAATCAAGATGAGAAATCAAGATGGAATAGCATCTATCAGGCCTCCGCTCTTCAATGGAAACAATTTAATATTCTGGAAAACAAGGATGAGATCCTATCTTCAGTCTCTGGGTGCAGATGTATGGGATATTGTTGAAGTAGGATATCAATATCAAACTGCAGTACCAACAGATCCAACGAAAAGAAAGAATTATGAAACAAATGAAAAGGAGGTTAATGCTTTATTGGGAAGTCTAACTGAATCAGAATTTGTCAAAGTCATGCAGTTGAATACAGCAAAGGCAATATGGGACAAAATCATTCTAAGCTATGAAGGTGATGCAAAGGTAAAAAGTGCTAAACTCCAAACTCTCAGAATTCAACATGAGAACCTAAAAATGCATAATGAGGAGAGCATTGCTAATTTCTTTTTACGACTTGATGATATTGTAAATCGGATGAGAAATCTAGGAGAAACAATAACCAAATCTACTTTGGTTGAGAAAGTTTTAAGATCGCTAACGACAAAATTTGAGTCAAAAGTGTCTGCTCTTGAAGAAAAGCAGGATCTCCAAAATCTTACTATGGTGCAACTTCATGGCATACTCACTGCATATGAAATGAGAAGAGGAGGACCATCTGAAGTCAAGGAAGCCGTCTTTAGAGCTTCTACAAAAGGGAAAGAAGTACAAGAGATAGAAGGATCAGGGTATATCTCAGAAGAAGATGAGGTGAATTTTGTAAAGAAACTCCAACTTGGTACAGGACGGTTCAGAGGTAAGCTTCCTTCAAAATTTTTTGCTTGTAGAAGAGTTGGTCATTATGCTGCTAAGTGTCCTCACAAAGAAACACATGAAAAAGGAAAGGAAGTAGCAAGAAGGAATAGGAATCGGTTTAGCACTAGAAAAAGTTACTATACTCATGAAGACAGTGATGGGTTATCAGACAGTGAGGAAGAATGTGAACAAGATCTTAGACTTCTCATGGCATTTGAAAAGGAGTCTAGAGAAGAAAAGGATACTTTTATGGATTCTTTAGAGGACAATGATTTTCTTGATGAAATCAATCAACTCAAAATATGCTTAGAAGAAAGTAAAGTAACCATAGAGACTCTAAAAAACCAGCTTCAAGAAAAGGAGAAACATAATGAGAAATTAGAATGTGAAATAGTAAGTCTAAGAAAAGAAATTGAGAAAGTAAAGACTTTGAATCTTAGATTTGCTAAAGGATCTGAAACCTTAGATGAGATTATCAAGATACAACGTTCTCCTCTTCTAAAGACAGGTCTTGGATATATCGGAGAATCTTCACACGCTTCAGCACCAAATTATCTAAAAGCAGCTACAGCCAGTACACAACATTCTGCCCCTCAGCAAAGGAATAGAGAATATTTACAGATAAAGCATGATCATCTCAATTCAAAGAACACTAACAGGAGTACCTTTCAAAAAAACACCAATCAACAGGTAAATTCAAGTAGAAGATTTTATAATCGCAGAAATTTATTCTTCAATGGACAATGTTTCTCATGTCACAATTTTGGTCATAAAGCTGTTCAATGTGTTGCATATAAAACCATCATGAAAAGAGAAGCAATAAAGAAAAGGATTGATATTGGAACAAAGAAGAATACTTATAACAACTTTTCTCCTCTTCAAAATGAAGTTGAATGTGCTCATTGCAATAACTTTGGACATGAAGAATCTGAATGCAGGAGCAAAGTCCAGCCAAAAGAGCATCTTCCTTCAAGCTCCAAAGTATGGAAAAAGAAGGAATTACAAGTTGAAAATTGTGGCATAGCTTTATTTGCAGAAGGAGAAGAAAATCAATGGTACATTGACAGTGGATGCTCAAAACGCATGACAGGTGACAAAAAAAAACTTCTTTCATATAGTGCTCTAGAAAAAGAAAAGAATGTTACATTTGGAAGTGATACTCCTGCTGTCATTAAGGGTAAAGGATCTATTTTTCTAAAATAAAAGGTGAAAGCTAATAATGTCATGTATGTGGATGGATTAAATCATAACCTGTTAAGTGTAAGTCAAATGTGTGATCAAGGAACTGAAGTTGTCTTTAGTTCAAAAGAATGTATGGTACGTGATCTTGATACAGATAAAACAATTATAAAAGGAAAAAGAACTCCAAGCAACATGTATGTATTGAATAACTGCAAAGAACAATGTTACTTGAGTAAATCTTCAGAAAACTGGCTATGGCATAGAAGGTTGGGGCATCTGAGCTTCTCTCAAATCAAGCAGACTTAAAGCTATTGGTGATCTTCCCAATATTACTCTACCTATAAATATCATATGAAAATCTTGCCAATTCGGTAAGCAAACCAGAGTACAATTTAATGCCAAGGAAGGATCATCAAGTAAGCCTCTTGAACTCATTCATACTGACATATGTGGGCCTGTGAAGAAAAAGTCACCACGTGGTGAACAATACTATATCTTATTTATTGATGATTTCTCTAGAATGTGTTGGATTGGGTTGCTTAAACACAAAGATGAAGCATTTGAGAAATTTCAGATCTTCAAAGCACTAGTTGAGAATGAATTGGATCTAAAAATCAAGTGTCTTAGATCTGATCGAGGAGGAGAATATACATCAGATGAATTCCTTGAATTTTGTAAACAACATGGCATAAAAAGACAGTTTTCTGCAGCTGGCACTCCACAACAAAATGGTGTAGTAGAAAGAATGAATAGAACAATTCAACAAATGGCTAGAGCTATGCTTGATGATTCCGGAACACCTGACACTTTTTGGGGAGAAGCAGCACATACAGTAGTAAACATTCTAAAAAAGGCACATGTTCATGTAAATAGTGATAAAACTCCATATGAACTCTGGTATGGTAATCCTCCCACTGTAAAGCATTTTAGAATTTTTGGAAGCAAATGCTTTATCAAAAATAATGATGAAAAGCTTGGCAAGTTTGAACCCAGAGCAGATGAAGGAATAATTCTTGGTTACTCCTCTAGGAGTAGAGCATATAAATTTTACAATAAAAGACTTCGGAAGATTGTTGAATTTATTGATGTTGTTATTGATGAGTCTCCTGCAGCTCCAAAAGAAGAAAAAAAAAGCAACAGATGAAGACGATGATGACATATATCCTTCTACATAAAATAGGAATGATATAGATATTAAACCCAATGAAGAACCCGAGGATGATTTATCTGAAAAATATCCATCCAGATATGTTCAAAAGAATCATCCAGAATCTCAAATTTTGGGAGAAAAGGGATCAGATGTACAAACAAGAAGGACTCTTGTGGGATCTTCTAGCAATCTGGCATTTCTGTCCACTATTGAACCACACAATGTCAGTCAAGCTAGCAAAGATGAATGTTGGATTCAAGCCATGAATGAAGAGCTTGATCAGATTGAAAAGAATCACACTTGGGAATTAGTACCAAGACCTCATGACAAAAATGTCATTGGAACTAAATGGATATTCAAAAATAAGTTAAATGATAATGGGGATGTTATAAGAAATAAAGCTAGACTTGTTTGCAAGGGGTATGCTCAACAAGAAGGTATAGACTTTGAAGAAACTTTTTTCCCTGTAGCTAGACTTGAAGCCATAAGAATGTTTCTTGCTTTTTCAAGCTTTAAACAAATCAAAGTTTATCAAATGGATGTTAAATCTGCTTTTCTCAATGGTGATCTAGAAGAAGAAGTTTATATAGAACAACCAGAAGGATTCATTTTGGGAAATGATGAAAAACTTGTTTGTAGACTTAAAAAGGCTCTATATGGTCTCAAACAAGCTCCAAGGGCATGGTACGATCGTCTTGACAAATATCTTCATCAAAAAGGATTTTCAAAAAGGTCGGCTGATAGCAACTTATACACAAAAACTGAAAATGATAAATTATTGATTGTGGTTGTATATGTTGATGATATCATTTTTGGAAGTAATGAAGAATCTATGAGTCAGAAATTTGCTTCTGATATGCAGCAAGAATTTGAAATGTATTTACTTGGGGAACTAACATTCTTTCTTGGCTTACAAGTGTAGCAAGCAACATATGGCATATTCTTATCACAAGCAAAATATCTTAAGAAAATCTTGAAGAAGTATGGCATGGAAGATTGCAAACCTGTAAGCACACCAATGATAACCGGATGTAATCTCAGTTCTAATGATGATTCCCCTACGGTGAATCAACCAGAGTAAATGTATATGATAGGAAGTCTACTTTATCTCACTGGGACTAAACTAGACATTATGCATACAGTTTTGATTGTGGGATGATTCCAAGCTAATCCAAAAGAGTCTCACCTTCAGGCTGTCAAAATAATATTCAAATATCTGCAAGGAACTCAAGACTTTGGATTATGGTATCCAAAGGATGCTGATCTTACCCTTCATGCTTACACTGATGCAGATTGGGCTGGAAATGTTGATGATCGAAAAAGCACTAGTGGTGGTACATTCTATATGGGGCCCCGGTTAGTATCTTGGTTCAGCAAGAAGAAAAGCTCTATTGCCTTATCTACAGCAGAAGCAGAATATGTGGCTGCAACATCATGTTGCACTCAACTTCTTTGGATGATGAAAACCTTAAAAGACATTCAAATCAAATGTTCACCTCCTATCTCCATTATGTGTGATAATACAAGTGCCATCAGTATCTCAAAGAATCCTGTTATGCATTCAAAGACCAAGCACATTCCCATCAAATATCACTTCTTACGTGAAAAGGTTCTTGAACAAAAGGTGAAATTGGAGTATGTTCCCTCCAAAGAACAAGTTTCTGATATATTTGCCAAACCTCTACCCAGGGAAGTGTTCTAATATCTCAGACAGAAACTGGGAGTAGTCTCTGCCATGCAGAAGATCAGATCTACTTAAATACAAAAGATTAAATTGGTTGTGAGGTGTTGTTGGGCATCTCTGAATGCACAGGCTAAGGGGGAGCATTGGTCATATGAAAAGGATGCATTGTTGGAATTTATAAGTCATTTTTGTTATATGATGTTTGAAGATGCAGCATGATCTCAGGGGGAGGATGGTATTGTCGGTTCAAAGGATCTTGATCAACTCTTTTCCATTGATGTCAAAGGGGGAGGAAAAGAAAAAAAAAGAAAAGGTGCTTCTATAAGACAATCAGAGGAAGAGTATTGCCATCAATGCCAAAGGGGGAGATTGTTGGAAATATTGTCATTGATGGCAATGGAAGTGGCAAAGGAATTGGCATCTGAAATAGTAAC
Source organism: Pinus albicaulis (assembly GCA_034641835.2). Lineage (NCBI taxonomy): Eukaryota > Viridiplantae > Streptophyta > Pinopsida > Pinales > Pinaceae > Pinus > Pinus albicaulis. The sequence continues at coordinate 210,130,407 of CM076582.1, forward strand.
TAGGAACAAAGAAAATAATTGTAGCAGAGAACAAAGGTCAGCAGAGAAGAACAGAGAAAGAGTGCATCTACAGAGAGCAGTATCAGTCAAGAAGAAAATTGAAATCTGTGATAAGTAAGAAACCCTATGAGGGGATTAATGGTGCTCTGCTATTAGTAAGGAGCTGACTGGATTTCATGGAGAAAGGAACAAGGAGCGAGAGAAAATTAGTTATAACGCGGAAGATTTGGCATTGAACTCTCGATGAAACACAGACTAACTCTTTGGAATCATGAACGGAACCTAGAAGGAAAGAGGTAGAACGTAAACAAAAGGAAGCACGACAGAACCATGACCAAGTGAACAGTGAAGGCGGTTTCCGGGTTTCATCGCACCACCCTTCGGTGATAGGCGGTATTTCCTGGTTGGGGAGTGATTCCATAGAAACATTGACACGTAGCAAAGGTGGACCCACGAAAACCACTATCAAAGTTTTCCATCGCACGTTAAAATTCGACCAAAGACACCAAGCGATATTATTAAACGCCGTTGATCTAGGAAGGGGTCATCGGACAGTGTTCATTTGCTATAGATGTGTGAAGGTTACCCAAGGAACGACGCGCCATCGCGCATTATCATACGTGCATCATCAACGAACGATATCCATCGGTTCATCTGAAGACCGAGCGATGTGCTCTTCACCGTCGGATGGAAATGATCGTTAGCGATGGGCCCCAGTTTTTAAATTATATTGATTGAGCCGTCGATTATGTATGTGGGGCTGGAACCAAAGGTCTATTTAAAAGCCATTTGATAAAAGTGCTAGTTATTAATATAAAGTTCTATTATATAAAGGTTGTGAATAATATTTATTTATCAAATTCCACGAATTTGATAAATAAAATTCCAATAAAAGAAAGAAAACCATCAGCAGCACGTTAAACTTTCTTAATCTTGGCTATAGTATTATTTGGTGGAGATAAATTACCTTTGGGACGATTCGTGTATGAAAGAACGAAGATTGGGATTTAAATTTGGATTGGTTTGACTTTTAATATGAATAACATTAGCGGTTGAGTGGTTTTCTACTCATGGTATTGATAAAGGCTAAACTATATAAGGAGAAGATAATTATACTACAAGTGTGTGGAGATTAAGGGGTTGTTAATGAATAAAATTTTTAAGAGATATCTGCATGATCGAACTCTGTCTCTGATGAATCTGAATCTATGATACACCTATGGATATGATCTCTAGATGATGAATCTCTAGGAAGATCTGAAAATGAAGTCATGAAGATCTGACACAAATCTGATGAAGAAATTAAGAGAAAGTTGGTAGATCTAAGGGTTGAAGCCTTCAGTGCGAAAGTGAAAGCTGTCTACAAACTGGTGTAAATTTAGGGGGTTGGAGCTCCCTTCCAATGGTGACTGGAAAACGAGAGAAGGTGGTAGCCTTCTACAGGTGGGTGCCTGCATGCTGGTATAAGTCTGCGCGAGCATAAAATTGTAAGAAGTTTTCTTTATAATAAATATTGAAGACTGAGATAACAACAGCGGTGGTTTTTCTCCCGAATTGGGTTTCCACCTTAAATACTGGTCTTCATATGTGTTGCTTATGTTTGATGGTTTGTTTTGTTTATTTCTGTTCATGCTTACTGGTTAACATCTACTGAATGAATGATGCAATGATCTAAGTAAAGACATAATAAGATCTCTGAACATACAAGTTGGATTCAGTAAAGTAGCATATGGTTTTAAGAAAGAAAAATTAAAAGTTCTCAGTCATCTCTAAATACTGATTCACCCCCCCTCTCAGTATTTATTCCAACACTTGAGGCCATTTGTAGCATTGATGTTGGCCATTCTATCAGCGGTTTGTGGGGGAGGCCACATGATTCTTGGTGTGCACCATTGACACCACATTGTACTTTCATGCTTCTATCTTATAGAATGATTGTGGCAGAAAACAAGTGGTTGGGAGAGTACTTGTTCTTACTTATTTTTATGTAGGCAAGGGATGCACTATGCTGGTTCCATGAGAGGAACTATGATCCACTCTTTGGTTGTCTTATGGCAGCTTGTTTTCATTGGTTTTTGCTTCCATATTTTGCTGATATTCTTATGTTCATGGGGAGATTTGTTTGGAGAGCACTAGATGAGTTGGAGATGCCCATTAGAAGAATGATTCTCCCTACTTTACATGTTGTATGTTTCAAGAGAAGAAATGGGAAAACCATGATTTCCACACCTCACTTCTTGTCTTCACATGGGAGGGGCCATTTGAAGAACTTGTGTTCTTGGAGGAGGCATTTCATGGTTGATTTACTTTGTGGGGTAAATTGGGCCATTCTCGGAGGCCATGAAACTTCAGCCCAATATCAGCAACAACCCCATACTTACCATAAATGGAGAGAGAAACCACTTGAAGGGAAAAATATAATCTCTCCATGCAGCCCCGACACATTGCATAAACCAGGGGTTGAGGATTCTTTTTATGAGCTACCTAGAATGGTTCATTTCATTTGAATGATAGCATGGGTTTGGGAGTCTCTCATTGGTCATGAGATCCCCTATTATTGTCATAACTCCTATCTTGAGGGGGCCATTAGACATCAAGAAGGTTTCCACTTACACCTTCCACCTTTTCATGATGTGAGCCATTTGGTTTTGCATTGTTGGGAGGGAGTATTAGAGGCCAGATTTATTGTAGATTGTTTTGAGCAGTAGTGGGAACTATTGATGAGGAGGCCACAAGAGGAGGAGGGGATGAATTTTTCTCTCCCTATATATTTTCTTGAGGACAAGCAACATTTTGGAGGGGAGAACTGTAATATTCCAAAAATTTAGCCTCCAAGCTAAATGGAATATTATAGTTGTTTTATCACTAGGTCAGTAAATAAATGGGTGGGGAGGTCCATAAGTCTCTTGAACAGTAATAAAAACACTTCAAGTGTGAAAGGATATCTTTGTAGCAGCTAAATAAAGCTCCTCCAAGTGTGAACAGGGTTTGGATCATGTTGATTCAGTCAACTTTGACCAAGTCAACATCGCTGATAAGGAGTGGAGATTAATTAGAGAATAACGCAGTTTTGGAGGGAGATGGATCTCATGGAGGAAATGACCTAATTGAATGGGGCCAAGGGAAAGAAAGCTCACATTATATTTAAGAAATAGGATGGATGTCATTTGAGTTTTATGTTTTAGATTATTTTGAGATTGGTGTGCTTAGACTATTGCTTCCTCTTGCTGTTTAGCAGGGTAGCTGTGCTGTTTAACACCGGGTGTTCCCGAGCGGGAATCCCACCTCTTTCCTCGAGGAGCCTCTTGGAAGAGTATTTTATTCATTTCCACATCTAGGATTTAGGTCAAGCTACAAATTCTTCATCAACGCAGTTTTTGCAGGTTATTGTGCTGTGTTGTAGGGTGCAGTAGTGGAGGGGTTAGAACCCCACTTTCTGAGCTGTTTTCTCATAGGAGGAAGGTTTCATTCTCTTGGGATATATTTTTGGAGAGTTCTTGGGCACATTTCAGATCCTTGGAATCAGGCCATACATTTCCCATCATTCCCAGTGCTGTTCCAGCTAGGGAATGCGTTATTTTTTAAGGCAGCTTCAACAGATGTTCTGGTGGTTCCTTTGCAGTGTTTCCTAGTGATTGAGGGGTTCATCCTTTCATGGGAGGAGATATTTGAGGGGTATACTTTAGATATATCATACTTCAAACTTATACACTCTTGTTCTTCAATTTTCAATGTATCTTCAGCCATTGGGCTTTAGATCCCATCTTGTATAGAGTGTATTTTCGAAAACCCCTTTTCGGGTTCTTTGTAGGAGTTTATATTGAGCATAGATCTATGTTGAGCATATATTTTGAGGCTTATAGCAACCCTACATATTTTGTACATAATTTTGCTATAGCAGTGTGTTTTTAACTGCGTTGTAGCAGTCTTTGGAATTCTTGTATTGTGACAACAGTTCATCTGTAGAGTGATTTCTTATGGGATACTTGTTCCCTCTTGGTACATGATCAATGCCTCATTGTTATGTATTGATTTGCCGATATAATACATGGATTAATGTCTCCATTTTGGTCTCCCATGTTTATGAGTTGAGTTACACTACTCTTTCATTATTATGTTCATGAATTGATGTAGCTCCAATTTTGGAATATCTTAAGATATTCCCATTATTGTAGATTTCCCCTATTTTGGGATATTACAATCTTTCAAGAATCAGCCCTAGCCGTTGAATATGATCCTTAGTAACGTATAGACTATCCGATTTTCAAAATATAAAACCATGGTTTTACGAATATATTTTTGAAATTCTTTGAAAACATTTCTTGAGAATAATGCAGGTGCATTCTTTAGTCTGAATGGCATCACTCTGTACAAAAAAGTGCCAACTTCGGTAACAAATGTAATTTTTTATCGATATTCTTATGCTATGTACACTTGATTGTATCCTAAGGAAACATCTGTAAAGGAGTAGTATTCATGTCTGACGACTTCTTTGATAATCTCGTTGACGGAAGGGAGTGAAGAATGGATCAGTAACTGTTAATTTATTCAATCCTCGATAATTGACACAATTGAGTTGTCTTGTCGAACCATGCTTCTTTGGTTGAAAACCATACGACTTTCACATTTTGATGTTTCTATGGGGTATATGATACCAACAACAAGCATTTCCTCTATTTATTTTTGTACAATGGGTTTATATTTATGCACTAATTCGTATGGTATTTTATTTATTGGTTTAGATTCGAGAATGAGATTGATCTTCATTTCTCCCATTTCCTTGACTAATTATTTTAGTTCCTTATAATCCCAATAAAATACATCTTGATATTCCTTAAGTAAGTTGACAAATTATTCCATTTGTTTCTTCAACCAATAATCACCAAGTCGAGCAATTTTCAGTCAGTCATCATTTGATATGTCTACTTTTCGTATTTTGATTTATGCATCCATCCAGTTGGGTGATTTTGATTTTCCAAGTCATTTTTCTCCGAATTTTACTTCTTGATAAGATGTCGAAAATCTAACTTATCTAGTTTCTCTATGTCTTGTTTTGCAACTTTGTATATTGATTGAATTCTCTTGTGATTTTAAGGATGATGCTTATTCAAAGAAAATATTTGGCCATACATGGTTTCTTCCATTTCTAATCGACTAGCACCCTTTTGGTTTGTGGAGCAAGCTATAAAGTTTCGAGTTACTGAACAATTAGCTAAGGGTTGTTGATCAGTTGGTTTTTCTATGACAAATTCTTTAATTTTCTGGATTGCGTCTTTTAAATTTGCTTCCTCTCGTTTGAATTCAAAATCCTTAATGAAGTTTTCCTTTAATTATTTCCATTGGAGTGATTGGCCCCATGCTTCCTCTAACTTATACCACTTATTCAGTAGATCATATGGCGTATTTGGAACGTATGCAACTAAACGTTTTTATATTTATAACAAATTATTGGCCATTCTAATTTGCAGTTTTTGGTACGTTCCACATTATCTTGGTAAACACTAATAGTGGGTATATTTTATTGTGCAGATAAAGTTTTTCCTCCAAATATTTCAATAAAATAGGTTGTTTCAGTCATCCATGGTTGGAGTCATGATGAATGGGTATCCCACCATCTCGCTGCCTGACCGGTAAAAGTTTGTACTTAAATTTGCATTCATTCCTGCTCACCAATATTTTTTGTTACTTGTTCTATGTGATTGATAAGGGATGCTCTTTCTTTAAAACATATATTATTATTGGATTCATTCGTTATATCTGTTGGAAGTAAAGATGGTGTTTCTCGATAATTTTTTTCTTGTATAATTGATACAAATTTGATAAAATAACACAATTGAATCCTTGATGTAAAAATAACTTGGATTGTCGAACAGTATTTTGCCTTTGATTCATAATTTTCAATTTTCTATTCATATTTCTCAACGTCCAAGTTTTGTCCAATTAAAAGAGGCGACCCAGTTAAAATTTCACCAGAATCATTTGGCTCGATATTGTTGCATTCATCATGTAGGACTTGGTAAAGTTTCCTTATTTCATCTTCTTCATTAGAAGCTTCCACCCATAGTTTAATTTCTCAAGGGTCTAAAGGAATATTAATATTTTTATTGTTATCTTTTAGTCTGATTCTATATTTTTTTTAATCATATTTTTTCCTTCATTTTTCATCTCCAAGGTCAACTGACTAACACTAGGTAAACAGGAATTCAATCGACTAAGTCGATGACATCGAAATCGAATGTTGTCAGGATCCCCATTATAGATGTTTGGATTTTTCGTAATGTGCCAATTGGTTCAATAAATATTTGGTGTGCCAATTTAAGATAGTTAGATGTTATGTGTAAGTTTGGTCCCCATATTAATCCATGTTTCTCTTGGGAGAATATTTACTTGCGGTCCAAAAAAAAAACTTGTTTAACCGTAAAAACATCTATTTCCAAATCGACTTGTGGATCATGATCTTCTATCTAATTACCTTGCGATAGTTTTCTAATTTTCTTTCCTCTTTCTCTATTTTCATTGCAATTTTTCAACATATTTAGCAATTCTGAAAGTTGAGCGACAAAGTGTTATTCCTTTAAAAGTTCAAGGAATTATAATAAGATTAGATCCTTAGATATACACTCTTATTCAATTTATTTTATAAATAACTCGATTGATTTGGTCATTGTATCATTTTGTCATTGGATATTTGGATATTTTGTCGTATTTTTAAATGGTCGGATCAATCGATTGTTTTGTTCGCTATTATATTTTCTAACTACCAATGTTGTGACTATATTAAGGCTTTTAGAATTTATAATCTCATGTTTCAGAAAAGTTTGTAGTAGATTGACAAATATTTTGTTTAATATTTTTTCTATAATTTTAGGAGAATATTCCAAAGAATGGATTCTTAGACCACACATATTACATAAGTGTAAATAAATCTTATATTCTAAGGGGCATTCAGTCACAATATGTCCCTCTTGCTTGCAGGTATAGAAATAAAATATTCATTTTTTTGGGCAACGACGACGACCCTTGCTATTATAACCACCCTAACGCCCTCCATAGCCTCCTCGACCTCATCCTCTTCCACTAAATGAGGATGATTCCACAAGTTGGTTGGTAGCCTGAGTATGGTAAACACCGTGGTAGTTAGGTTTAGTTTTCCTGTTTAGTGGATATTCCTAAGTGGAATGTACATTATATTCACATATCACACACCACTTTGGGTTGAAGTTCCATAGGTTCTATTGGAAGTATTTAGTGGAGTGACTAGAAGCAGTTTGACAAATATCAAAATATACCTTAGTTTGTATTATTCTAACATCTTGATCAAAATAGTCTAGGGTGTCTTTTGTATGGCCTTCCATATGACAATTGGTTGACCATAGATAAATATTTTGAAGTGATAACTGCATTAAAGAGTTGTGTAGTTGTTCTAATTTTTATTCAATATTATTGTCGATTGGTATGATGATCGATATACCTTCATCATCTTTTTCAATTCACTATGCTAATTTATGGGCTTCTTCACATTTTTTGACCTCATGCATTCAAAGTGGTCCATGAATTTTCTGAAGTAATCCAACCACATACCATTATACTAGAATATTTTCGTCGATGGTATGTGGTATATGGATTAGTAATTATTTGAATCGTTTGTCATACTCTCATACAAATTCATTTGGTATATTCTTGATTTAATTTAGTTTTCGTGCTGCCAATTGCTTAACATCTTGAGCTTTGAAGAATGTGAGGACGCTGATTTTTTTTTTTTTTTTTGCGGTTAAGTTCATGAACCATGTTAGAGCGTGTTTCCTTAAGTCTACAACGAATTGTGCCATTTTATTATCTTCATCATTGATATCGTTCACGGTCCAATAGTTTTCACATACAAACCAATTCCTTTCTAGATCTTCATCGCCTTCATAAACGGGTGTATGATTCTGGACATCCTTACTCGTATGAGGTAACATCAAATGAAATTGATTGTTTTTGTTAGTTTCTTGTTCAAATCTTGTGTCTTTATTTTCATTGTTATTTTTGATGTCTTGATATAATGATTCTTCTGTCTGACGCACCCTATATATGTATTCTGTGAATAGACTTACTTCCAGTCGTGATTCCTCGTTGACTGATTTTGTACTTTTGATTTCTTCAACAGATACAAGTTGTGGCAGAGGAGGTACGATGATATTAGTTAGTTGGAGAAGTATTTTTCTAATCCGTTTCTATTATTTGATTGATCTTGGATAATATTTTCATTTTCTTGATGGTTTCTTTGTTGGTCTTCGATATGACCGTCTGTAAGTATTTCAGAATAATTTTGTGACTGAAGAAATTATCAAACATTGGTACTTGATATATATCTAATCAGAGTGTTTCCTTATTTCTCTACCAATGCCATCAATTTCCATAACATATACTTTCTCTTTAGGGGTTATCAATAGACTTTCATTCTTCGTCGGTGTAGGCAGTGCTACACCTCTCAACTCTTCTGAGGACTCCCATTCATCTTCGCTCTCATGCTCCCAATTATTCATTCTGTTCCTATGGTATGCTTGATCCAGGTGGATATCTATGGCCACTCAACTATTCCACTTGGACCCCCACCATTTTTCTTTCAGTTTTTCAGTTTCCTTAATTGTAGCACAATTTACTATTTTTGGAATTTTTTGAGTCTTGAAGTTCCAGAGCTGTTTTGAGGCCCTAAACGACGTTTTTTGGTCTCTAGGAAAATATGAGTCTTTGACTCAATATCCCCTATTATTAGTTGTATTCCTCAGATAGATCTTTCAAATGAGGTATCATGTGCGTTAAACAGAAATCATTTGCTAAATTTACGACCTTGGGAAATTGATGTACCAATTTACCCCAAGGGGGCCCATATTTCGACGTTTCATATCCTAGGGTTAGGTTTTTGGATGTTTAGGGTTTTCCATTGTTTATCAATAAGAAATAGGCCTTCAAGCCTCATTGTACCATAGTTCAAAGGCTAGTAGCCACCAGATCTCTTCTCAAAGATAAGCTACCACTTCCCTAGCTAGTTTATTTCCATTCTGTCTATAAGCATATTTTAGTTATGTGATATTAATGAAATGAAGTTTTATTTCTACTGCATCTCTGAGTTTATATTTATTTATGTATTTTATTGTGTTCCTACGAAAGTCTGGATCAGTGGTATCAGAGCAATCTGCTCTTTCTCGATCCTTCTTTACATGTACCCAACTAGATCAGGGTAAAAGGAGTTAGGGATCGATCTGGTTTGCAAGATAAACCCTGAAAACCCCAATGATTACCTATGGGGGATGAAAAGAAAGATGAGGGAGTAGGATATCCTATCAAAATATTGCTCAAGGAGGCCCTCGAGAAACAAAGGAACATGATTATGGATTAATTTTCCTAGATTATTCAACGATTGCCCACTGCTGGCACATCTGCATCCAACAACCACATTGGAGGCACAAATCCTTTTAAGGTACAAGTAAAATTTGACATTCCCATATTTGAGGACAAAATAGATGCAGAGGTCATGGATAGATGTTTGAATCTATTAGAAAGGTATTTATCGGTTCATGAATTTTCCAACCGAGAAAATATTACTTTTGCACTCCTCAAAGCCACCCCCTATGTCAAGTACTGGTGGGAAACCTACTATGATCAAAAGGATGAGAGGGAACTCTCTCTATTTTTGACTGCATCCACTTGGAATTCTTTCCAAGATGAAATCAAGGAACAATATTATCCCATGGGGAGATATGAGGACAAGTACATATAATGGACTACACTGCCGCATCAAAGGGATCAAGATGTGGATGAGATGATGAATCTGTTCCATACCCTGCGGAAAAAATTGGGTTTCAAAGATTTAGAGAAACATTTGGTTCTAAAGTACCATAGTTTTCGGCACAGATACATTCAGGAGTAAATGGAGTTCCTTGACATCTCCTCTCTTGGTGCAACATACCGATACGCTGCCAATATTAAGCATAAGTTCAAATAGAAGAAACAAGACTTTGGATCTGCAAATTAGAAGCAAGAGAAAGGTGCCCCCAAATCACAGAACAAAGGAAAAAACTAAGGCAGGGCAGCCCAGGATAACCCACCAAAGTTGCAAGTAAAGAAAAACACTATAATGAAAAATAAGGACATGGGAAAGTGGTGTGAGTTCGATAAGAGCTCCACTCACGGGTGGTTGAGTTGAACGCTTTTAAATCGGATGCATGCTTCGAATATGAATCAAAACCTGATAAGGGGAGTGACAAAGAGAAGAAAATTATCGATGTGGATCCCAACGCCACCGTTTCCACCACGAAGATCCATATAGAGGAACTAGAAGATCTAGAGGAGGAGTGCCTATTCCATTACCAGATGTGGGTAAAGGGTTCCCGTTACAGTTCATTGTCGACATCGAGAACCAAAAGCACCTCATTTCTGACCACAGCACACCCACAACGGTACACCATCGGGTGGTTTCACCAAGGATGGGATCTCTGCATCATCCAATAGTGTCTCCTTCCCTACAACATCAAGCCCTTCATAAACGAGGTATTATTTATGACATTGCCCCTCTTGATGTTTTTGATGTATGATTAGGACAACCATACTTGTGGAAATGAAATGTTGTGTATGAGTCCTGACCTCACACTTGTAGAAATTATACAAACATGTGTATATCAATGGATTCAATCCGATCTAAAAATGTACTAAATCTAGATACCGAATCCTTCTACAAATCAATTGCAGAAATTAAACACAATCGCCAATCACATTAAGCAAAGAAATAGTCAAATAAAACCACAACATAGATAATTTCCCAGGGAAATATTGAAGCTGAAACCCCCTCTATATTCTATTGTATATTCGCCATGGAATCATGAACAATTACAATGCACTCTTCTCACAAGAGTCTTCTGCACTCTCACAACTGTCTCACACTGTCCCAGAAAAAATCGACCAACACTTAGCCAAATCTTAGCCTCTAAACAGCTTGCCTTGCTTGCGCAATTCTTGATGAATTTAATCCCTATTCTTTAGGATTTTTGGCCTTCTAAATCTAGGCAAGGATCATGTGCAATCCAATGGATGTCTGGTTGCATGCAGGAAGCCTACTAATCACACAACTGATAGTTAACATCCCTTTAACCTTTGTCTCAACTGGGTCTCCACTGGAACTGACATGCATGAAAATATCAATAGTAAATCATTAGTTGCATGTTAGATCAATGATTGTGAATTAAATAATATTTAATTCACTTGATCTCTCACTAGTGCAACAAACAGTTACAACTAGTTCAACTGACTCTAACTCACCTAATTGAGTTAAATGACTACTCATGCATTAAAATAATGCACCAAATGAAATTCGAACTCCATAACTAATAGAATTACTCTGCATGCCTCACCAACCACCCTCAACTTGAAATACATGGGTTAACTGAGTTTATCACACTAAATTAACTATTACAAGTGATCATGAGTTAAGATTACATTTTATTTTTCAATTTAATTAAGGGAAAATTAAATTAGACACATCACCAATTTAATTAATTAAATCGGCCTTCACACTAATGTATCTCTAAGACCTATTGGTCCCACACTAGTGCGTGTGCTTTAATTTATTATTGGACTTCAACACTCCCTCTCAACAAGAAAGGGTTTATCTGCCACCCGATCCTACCTCTATGGTATTCAAATTTGCTCCTGGTGATCGCCTTCGTCAGAATATTTGCATCATGATCCTCTATGGGAATGTATTGAAGTAACATAATGTGCCTCTAAAAATAATCTCTGAGATGGTGGTATTGGATTTCTATGTGCTTGGAACTATCATGGAATACCAGATTAACCGAGAGTTTAATGCAACTATGGTTATCACAATGTATTAGAGTCGGATCCATCTGAGAACCAAAAAAACCAACCATGATCTTTCTCATCTAGATGACCTCACATGCAACTTGAATTTCTGCCATGTACTCTGCCTTGGCTAAACTGAGTGCCACATATCACTTCTTCCTGTTGTACAAAGAAACTGTTGTCGATCTTACGCTGAAGATCCCTCCTAGTGTGTTCTTTCTGTCTGATGGAATGCCTGCCCAATCTGCATCCGTGAAGCCTTGAAGCTTCATTCCCTCTGTCCATCTATACTATAATCCATATTATGTAGTTCCCTTGAGATATCTCAAGACATGCTTCCCTACCTTCCAAAATATATTTCCTGGCTTAAGTAAAGCTTGAATCAGCTTGTTAACTGCGTAGAAAATGTCTGGTTTGGTGTTCACCAAGTACATCAGTGAACCCACTAGCTTCCTGTGGACAGTAGCGTTCACTACTTCTCCTGAAGTAGCATCCTCTTTCCTCCAATTTCCTGGAAGAGTAGTATCCATGGGTTTACAACTCTCCAGGTGAAACTTACATAGTATCTCTTTGGAATACTTGCCTTGAGAAACAAAATGTTCACCATCCCGCTGCCATATTTCCAAACCAAGGAAATAGTGAAGGAGTCCCATGTCCTTCATTTCGAACTCCCTTGCAATATCCTCCTTGCATGAAGTTATCAGCTGCTCATCACCTATCAAAATTACATCATCAGCATAAAGTATGATAATCAATAGCTTACCATCAACCACAATCTGGTACAGGTTTGCATCCGTTCATTTTTGATGAAGCCCAATCTGGTGAAATAGATGTCAATTAGAGTGTACCAAGCACGAGGTGCTTTCTTTAGCCCATACAATTCTCTCTTGCGTCGACACACATGCGAATCATTGGAAAAGTTATTGAAAACTTCTAGCTACTCTATGTACACTTATTCCTTAATGAATCCATTTAGAAACAAAGTTTTCACATCCATATGATGAATGTGCCACCCCATCTGCACCGAGAGTGAAAGGATAGATCTAATGGAAGAGTACCTCGCGACTGGTGCGAAAGTATCCTCATATTCAATCCCCTCAACTTGTGAGAATACCTGGGCCAAAAATATGGCCTTTTAATTCTCCACACTCCCATCCACTACTTGCTTCATCTTATAGATCCATCTAGATCCAGCCACTGTTTTTCCGACCAGTCTTGGGACAAATTCCCATGCACTATTCTTGAAAATGGAGTCATAATCCTCTACCATAGTGTCAACCCAAATTAGTTGCTACACTGCTTCCTTAAAGTAAGATGGTTCTGTCACAATACACTTGCTCATATGTTGTGTAACCAGCTCCAAAAATAGAAGAAAAGAGATATCAACGCCTTAGAAATGAGCCACTTCGAGGGGGAAACCTCCAATACGTTACATAAATGAACAATTCTTGGATGATACAATTTAAAAAACCTCCTTTCTATATATAGGAGTCCATGGGGCCATAATGTAATCCTAGTGGGCCACAATGTAATCCTAGCCGACCTAACAATAATAATTTAAGGGCACAATAATAACAATATGGGGGTTACAAGGGTACAATAATAACAATAAGGAGGTTACACTAACAATAATAAGGGACTATACTAGTAATATAGGGACCTAACATGCCCCTCTCCTTCAAAAAAGTGTTGTCCTCAACGCTTGAGTAGCTCTGGGTGCTTCTGTATAAAATTCTCATCCTCCCATGTAGAATCTTCGGTGGGTAAGTTCTTCCACTTGATGAGATACTCTGAAATTGATCGATTCCGTAGTTGTCGAGTTCTTGTTTCCATGACCGCTTCTGGTTCCAATATGATTTTTCCTTCCTCATCAAGTTCTGGCAATATTGTTTGAACTGGAAGATTTTCACCTAAAACCTTCTTTAAGCATGAAACATGGAAAACTGGATGTACTCGCGAAGAAGCAGGAAGCTCCAATTTGTATGCCATAGAACCAATCTTTTGCAACACCTTGTAAGGACCATAGTACTTTGGTGATAATTTATTATCCTTCTTAGCTTGCTTGAGGGAAATTTTTTTGTATGGTTGCAGCCATAAAAATACCCAATCTTCTACATCAAAACTTCTCTCGCTGCGATGTTGATCTGCCTGTTGTTTCATTCGATTTTGTGCCAAATTCGGGTTATCCTTTAAGAGTTGGAGAACTTCTTGTTGATGCTCGATGTGATCTTCCACTGCTTGAACCTTTGAATTTTCTCTTAAAGATGATGTGATGGATGGTGGATGATATCCATAAAGTGCCATAAATGGGGTCATTTTTGCTGCGGTATGGAAGGAAGTGTTATACCACCATTCAGCGAGAGGTAACCACTTGACCCATTGTGTTTGTTTATCGGATACAAAACAACGAAGATATCCTTCCAAACATTTATTTACTATCTCAGTTTGACCATCAGATTGAGGATGATAAGATGAGCTATGAGCTAATTGAGTACCCAAACAAGAAATAACTCCGTCCAAAAATTTCCAGTAAAAATGGGATCTCTGTCGCTCACAATAACCCTTGGGCTTCCATGTAGCTTTTGAATTCTATCCATAAATGTAGTAGAAATTGTACTTGCTTTAAATGGATGAGATAATGCACAAAAGTGTGCATACTTGGTAAGTCTATCAACTACCACCATGATGACACTCTTTCCTTCGGACTTAGGCAAACCTGTGATAAAATCCATTGAAATCTCCTCCCAACGTTGACTTGGAATGGATAAAGGTTGTAGAAGTCCCAGGGTCTTAATTGTTTCCACTTTATTCTGCTGGAAAACCAAACATTCCACCACAAACTTTTGAATATCGGATTTAAGGCCATCCCAAAAAAATTCTTTCTTCACCCTGTGGTAAGTTTTTAAAAATCCTGAGTGTCCTCCTAAAGGAGAAGTGTGCAATTCAGAAGAATCTTTTGTTTTAGTTGGGAATTCTTACAAAGATATAAGCGATCTTTGTACCATAAGGAATCATTTTTCCAACTAAATGTATCAGATGTATTAGGATCTTGCTGCAACTTTTGAATGAGTGTCCATACATCTTTTTCCTTCTTCCATTCATCTCTTGCTTCGGTTATCCAATCTGGTTGGATAATAGAAATGGCACAAAGAAATGATTCCACCTCTTCATTCTTTCTTGAGAGTGCATCTGCAACAACATTAAGCTTTCCTTTTTTGTAGATTATTTCAAAGTCATAACCCAACATATTTGTGACCCATTTTTTCTTCTCTTCTGAAGATAGTCTTTGTTCCAAAAGTGTTTAAGACTATCATGATCAGTTTTTACCTTGAAGTGTCTTCCCATTAGGTAAGTTCGCCATTTCTTTAGTGCATGCAGTATTGCTAACATTTCCTTCTCATAAATAGGTTTCTTTAAATACTTTCCTTTGATTGGACGACTTTCAAAAGCAATGGGTCTTCCTTCCTGCATTAAAACCGTACCAATTCCATTTCCTGAGGCATCACATTCCACAATAAAGGTTTTTGTGAAGTCTAGCGTAGCTAAGACCGGTGCTAGGCACATTGCCTCTTTAAGACGTTCAAGGCCTTAGTTGCTTCATAAGTCCATGAAAATGCATCTTTCTTCAATAATGTTGTTAGAGGTACTGCTATTCTCCCATAATTCTTAACAAACTTGCGATAATACCCTGTTAACCCGAGAAATCCTCGCAACTGCTTTATGGTTGTGGGGACTTTCCATTCCTTAATAGCTTTAATTTTGTTAGGGTCTACTTTAACACCCTCGTGAGATACAATATGACCCAGATATTCCACCTCTTGTACTCCAAAGAAACATTTGGATGTTTTTGCATATAATTGTTTCTCCTGCAATAGTTTGAGCACCATGTCAACATGTTCAACATGATCCTTCCAAGACCTGCTGTAGATTAGTATATCATCAAAAATACTAGCACAAATTTTCTAAGGAAGGGTTTGAAAATGGAATTCATCAACCCTTGAAATGTAGAAGGTGCATTGGTAAGGCCAAAAGGCATGACCAAAAATTCATAATGACCCTCATGAGTTCGAAATGTTTTTTTTGGAATATCTTCGATCTTCATTCTAATTTGATGATATCCTGAACGAAGATCCAACTTGGTAAAATAAATTGCTCCATGTAATTCATCCAATAATTCATCAATCACAGGAATGGGAGATTTGTCTTTAATGGTGAGCTTATTGAGCTCCCTATAATCCGGACACATTCTCCATGATCCATCCTTCTTGTGTACCAATACTATAGGAGCAGAGAAAGAACTTTGACTAGGTTGAATTATACCTACCTCTAACATTTCTGCAATCATACATTCAATTTCGCTCTTTTGGAAGTAAGGATATCTATAAGGCCTGATGTTTGGAGGAACACTTCCTGGAATCAAATGAATAGCATGATCATGATCACGAATAGGTGGGAGTCCTTTGGGAGTTTCAAACACCTTGGAATGATTTTCCAATACTTGTTGGAGATCTGCAGGAATAGATGATTTTGATGTTGGAACTTCTAGTGAGCATAACTGTGAAATTACGCCTCGTTGTTCTTTCTTTAGAAGCTTTGTCATGACATTAGAACTTATTATCCTTCCTGGCTTCCTTGCAATACCTCATAATTCAACTTCCTTTCCTTTTGAAAAAAATTTCAAGAAAAGTTCTTGAAAATTAAAAGCTACCGTCCCCAAAGATTGCAACCATTGTACTCCTAGTACAACATCAACACCTCCCATAGGAATGGAAAGCATTGGACTAGTCAATACATATTCCCCCATGGTTAGCTTTATATTATGGCATTTTCCAGAGCAATTTATAGTTCCTCCATTTGCAACCATCACTTGACATTCTGGTGCTGGGTATAGGAAACAATTTAATTCCTTGGCTACCTTACAATGAATAAAATTATGGGTGCTACCTGAATCAATCAACACTATTACCTTTTTCTTCTTGATCTGTCCTGCTATCTTGAGAGTTTGAGGAGTGGTAATTCCTGCCAGTGCATTACATGATATGGTTGGATTCATTTCTTCCTCTTCTAGGGCCGGTTCCTGGTGTATATCCTCTTCTTGTTCATTTTCTTCTTCTTCTTCACAATCTATGTAAAATAATTTTTTTTCAGCACACTTATGACCTTTAGTGTATTTGCTATCACAACTGTAGCAAAGCCCTTTTGCTCTTTTTTCTTCCAATTTTTGTGGTGTCAACCTTGTAGGTTGTGGAAATCTAAGCGTAGCAACACTTCCTTCTTTATAGAATTGAGTGGTAGGCTTCCTTGTCGCCATAATTTTACATTCAACTTTTCTTGCCAACCTGAATGCCTTCTCCAATGAATCGGGTTCCAAAACACGAACTTCATGTTGGATGTTATCCTTTAGAGTACCTATGAAGAGATCAATCCTGTGTTCCTCTGGAATATCAGTTACCCTTATATTCAATTTTTGGAAGTCCTCGATGTGCTGCCCCACTAAACCCTTTTGTTTGAGATTTATCAATTGGCTAAAGAAGGTGTTTCTCTTTGTATCCTCATAATGTGCTATCATTTCCTCCGTAAAAATTGACCAAGTGACAATTTTTTTTACGGGAGCAAAGCCATTGATACCATACAAATGTATTTTGTTCTAAATGCAAAGTTGCAATGCGTACCTTTGTGTGTTTTTCACATTATGGAGATCAAAATATTGCTCCATCTGTAGTATCCATGTTACAGGATCCTTTCCATCAAACTTCCTCATATCCATTTTTGGAATATGGTGGTTCTTCCCGCCAACATTAGAGTTTATGAGATCACAATTAACATTTATTTTGTTCTCATCATGAGGTTCTTCTACTATCTTTTCACCATTAGGAAACATTTCTTGTATCAACTTGGTCAAACCTTCGATGTCTTCTTTTAGATCATTCTTCATGTTTTTCATGTTGTTTTCCATGTTGTCTTTCATGTCATCCATCTTGGCTTCCATGCCAGCTTCCATGCCATCCATCTTAGCTTCCACGCCTTTCTTCAAACCATCCATCTTCTCTTCCATGCCTTTCTTCAAAACTTCCATTTCATTTTTTTTTTCACTTTGCGAGAGTGAAATTTGTTGCACTTGCTCTTGTAATTTTAATAGATCATGTTGCAATTATTCATCTTCATGAGTCATAGTAGACCCTTCTGAAGGCTTAATGGGTGTTGAATTATTTTTACGGGGCATATTTTAGAACCCAATACTGATATCTATTCTACAATATTCCCTTGGAATCAATTCAAATTTATTCTTCAAACAAGACTTATGCAATTCCGAAAAAAATACACACCTTTTGCTTTCTTTTGAGGAGCTCGATATTGCAATTGTATTATCTCTATGATTGCAACACTTCAATATATGAATTTTGGTATCGACGTAGCCCTCTGAATTATCTTTCGAATGCCACAAGTCTGACCTGATTTGGATTCTCCAAGAGAAAGTTGTGTCCAATCTCCCACAATGACCTAATTATGGACTGGTTCAGTAGAGAAAACTTGTATGACTTGCCACATGTCATTGTTTTGTCCTTTGTCTCTGAAATTGATAGCCAGGAAACTACAGTCTGTGTACTTGCGAAAATTTTTTATGGCACTCCAATTCGATGCCCAGAGAGAGAGTTATTGAAATTTTTCCACGGTCACCTCTTTGAGATGAAATTCAGGAGCCTGAAAAAGCACTACCTTCCACAGATCATATCTCTAAAAATATTGCGAACCAAGCTCTAAATTTTTTTGAAGAATTTCCTCAGGATTTTATCTTCGCGCCATATGAATTTCTGATTCTGAACCTTTGTAGAAACACATTTATAGTGCAAATTCCACGATGACCTGTTTAGGAGCCTGAAAAAAGACCTAACTTCCACAGAATTTTTTAGAAGATATTCCTCAGGATTTCAGCTTCGCACCCTAAAAATTTCAGCTTCTGAAACTTCGTAGAAAAAAAGTTATAGCAAAAATTCCACGATGACCTGTTTGGAGCAGCAAAACCCTAGAATCCAAAGGGCTCTGATACCAAATGTTGTGTAACCAGCTCCAAAAATAGAAGAAAAGAGATATCAACACCTTATAAATGAGCTACTTCGAGGGGGAAACCTCCAATACATTACATAAATGAACAATTCTTGGATGATACAATTTACAAAACCTTCTTTCTATATATAGGAGTCCATGGGGCCATAATGTAATCCTAGTGGGCCACAATGTAATCCTAGCCGACCTAACAATAATAATTTAAGGGCATAATAATAAAAAAATGGGGGTTACAAGGGTACAATAATAACAATAAGGGGGTTACACTAACAATAATAAGGGACTATACTAGTGATATAGGGACCTAACATCATAAGAGGCATGTATCCAGTAAACTTGTCTAGAGACTGTCTCTCTCTACGTAGTGAAGTAGGGACTCCTACATTCTATGCCGCATCAAGTCTCAATCTATCAGCTTCCGTGGTTTACATTCTACCATTTCTGGTGGATAGATATGCATAAGTTTTTTCTACCACTCCATGATCCTCCACATGTGGCTGCTCCACATCTTTAGGTTCATTCTTTCAAACCAAGAGTTTCTCCTCTGCATGCAAATCTAGCTCCCTCTCAATGGACACTCACATGGCTTTCTCCTCATCAAATTTTATATCCCGTCTCACAACAGTCATCCTGTTGTTTGGAAAATATACTTGAGAGTTGTGGGGAGTATCAGTGTACCCCAAAAATATCCCAATCTCAACTGTCCATTCGAGCTTATTCCTGGTGTCTTTGATCACATGCACATAAACAGATGAGCCAAAAATCTTAAAATGTGAAACATCAGGTTTCCTACCAATAAAAGCCTCCTCTGGTGTACTCATACCAAGTATTCGATGAGGACAACAGTTTTTCGAAAATACCAGTGTGTTACATGCCTCCACCCACAAATGTAATGGTAGGCCCTAATCATGCAATATCGCTCATGCTGTACCCACAATTGTTTTGTTCTTTCTTTCTGCAACCCCATTCTACTGTGGGTTATGAGGCACAATCAACTCTCTCTGAATTCCTTCTTTGATACAGATGTTATTGAATTCATCGGATATGTACTCACCACCATTGTTGCTCCTAAGAGCCTTCACATGCTTCCCCGTGTCTTTCTCCACTAGTGCTTTGAACTCAAGAAAATTTGAGACCATTTGATCTTTATTCTGCAGGAAGTAGATCCAACACTTTCTAGAAAAGTCATCAAAAAATATCACATATTAGTTATGCTTTGTTGTCGAAGCAGTCGAGAATGGTCCACACATGTCTGAGTGAATTCTCTCAAGGATTTCTGAAGCTTGGTTCTCCTTCTCGTGAAAAGTGGCCTTTGCATACTTCCCCATAGTACATCCCTTGCATATGTTTGACTGTACAAGAGTAACCTTGGGAATACCCGTAAAATATTCTACATGACCTTCAAGGCTCCGTGGTGTAGATGGCCCAATCTCCTGTGCCATAACTCACCCTCATCCTGACTCACCACTTTGTCCGCCTTACCCATCAATGCTGTGCAACCATATACATAAAGTTTATAGATATTCTTCACACTAATAAAAATCTTCTTGGCTTGTCTTATTGCTTTGTGTCGAAGGAAAGCTTTTCCTTCACTAAAAAAAGCATCATAGCCTCTATCCTCCAACATTGCGACTGAGACCATATTTTCTTCAAGCCTGGTGCATGCATTACATATTTTAATTGAAAGGGTTTACCTGGATGTCTCTGGAAGGTAACTGTACTGATACTGGTAGCACTGTATCGCCTGTCATCACCCATTTTGATATGCATATGGAGATCCTTCTCCTCCAAGCTACTGAAAATTTCTTTGTCTCCTGTCATGTGAAAGAATGCACCACTATCCAAGTACCACACCGATCCCATTACACTTGACACCATGCATGCAATGAGTGATAAGTCAAGCTCAAATTGTGAGGCCAAAGCCTCACCAGCTGCAGATCCTGAAGCATTCTTGTTCTTCTTCTTTTGTGGAAAATTAGTGGCATAATGTCCATGCTCGTGACAGTGAAAACAATTCACTCTAGATATGTCACACTTATTTCCATCTTTTCTAGACTTAGATTTAGAATGAAATTTCTTTCCTCTCCCCCTTTTCTCCTTGGAAGCCAAAGAAAAATATTATTCATCATCATTCTTAGATGAAGATCCATCCCTAGTATTCTGCCTAAATTCTTCTTGCACCAAATCCGACCAAAGTCGTTCCCAGTCTGGTAGCCTTTCCCTTCTATTGACAGAGTCCTGATAACTATGCCAACTCTTGGGAAGTCATAGAAGAGATAAGCTCACCAAGTCATCATCCGCGACAGTAATTCCGATGTTCCCAAGCTCATCTTGACATTGGGAAAACTTTTTAAATATTTCAAAATGGTGTCGCCTTTCTCCATTTTAATTTTCCCGAGCTTGTCCTTCAGTGCCAATTTTATATTATCACTGCTTCTCTGAAATAGATATGTCAAAGATTTCCACATCTCATATGGTGTCTCTTTTCCATGTAGACTTGAGACAATGTGGTCTCATACTCCCTCCAATATGATCCTCCTCACCTTTGCAACCTTCTTTTTCCAAGCATCAAGATTTGCAACATCTGCTACAAAGGGTTTGGGAACATCATTATCAATGAATTCGATCAACCTGTTGTCCTCCAATACTGCCTCCATCCTATATTTCACACAATATAGTTAGATCCGACCTCAAGTACATACTCCAATATTAAGCCATTTAAATCCATTTCGATACTGATTCACCTGTTGCACCAAGAATAATTTTGCAAATTCGAATTCTATTCAGTCATAAACTCAGCTTCTCCTCCACTATAGTGATTTCCCATGCTCTGATACTATGTAGAAATTATACAAACATGTGTGTATCAATGGATTCAATCTGATCTAACAATGTACTAAATATAGATACTGAATCCTTCTACAAATCAATTGCGGAAATTAAACACAATCACCAATCACATTAAGCAAAGAAAGAATCAAATCAAACCACAACACAGATAATTTCTCAGGGAAATATTTCCGCTCAAAACCCCTCTATATTATATTGTATATTCACCATGGAATAATGAAAAATTACAATGCACTCTTCTCACAAGAGTCTCCTGCACTCTCACAACTATCTCACATTGTCCTCGAAAAAATCGACCAACACTTAGCCAATTCTCAGTCTCTAAATAGCCTACCTTGCTTGCGCAATTCTTGATGAATGAAATCCATATTCTTTAGGAATTTTGGCCTTCCAAAATTACACAAGGATCATGGGAAATCCAGTGGATGTCTGGTTGCATGTGGGAAACCTACTAATCACACAACTAATAGTTAACATCCCTTTAACGTTTGTATCAACTAGGTCTCCACTGGAACTGACATGCATGCAACTATTAATAGTAAATCATCAGTTGCATGGAAAATCACTGATTGTGAATTAAATAATATTTAATTCACTTGATATCTCACTAGTGCAACAAAAAGTTACAACTAGTTCAACTAACTCTAACTTACCTAACATAGTTAACTGATTACTCATTCATTAAACTAATGAACCAACTGCAATTCGAACTCCATAACTAATAAAATTAATTTTCATGCCTCACCAACCATCCTCAACTTGAAATACATGAGCTAACTAAGTTGATCACACTCAGTTAACTATTACAAGTGATCATGAGATAATATTACATTTTATTGTTCAATTTAATTAAGGGAAAACTAAATTAGACACTGCACCAAATTAATTAATTAAATTTTCCTTCACAGTAATGTATCGCTAGGACCTTTGGTCCCACACTAGTGTGTGCACTGCAATTTATTGTTGGACTTCAACAATGTTGTTATTGTTACTCTGGGAAATAATTTGTACAAGATACCGAAGGTAGCACCACTTGCAGACATCTCTTTGGTTATTGCAAAACAATGCAGTAAGCTCATTTCCAAAACTGGGATTTTTTTTCCTGATGATCTGCCCTCAATGCAAGAAGAAGACTGTGGCCATGACCTCTAGACAGGGCTCCTCCACACGAAAAGAAAAAATTGACAAGGTCGTGGAGGAGTTTGAGGACATCTTCAACTCACTCGCAGTGGTGCCTCTACACTATCAGGTCAAGCACCCCATCGATCTAACCCCAGGTGCACCGCTTCCCAATGGACCAATATATTGGCACTTTTTTATGGAGAATGATGAAATCAAGAGGCAGATTCAGGAGCTACTGCAGAAAGGTCACATCTGGGTGAGTTAATTGCGCTATGGGAGCCCAATTGTGTTGGTGCAGACGAAGGATCAGACTTAGAGACTCGGTATTGACTATTGGGTGCTGAACAATATCACTGTCTGGAAAAGGTACCTGATCCCATAGATTGATGACCTTCTGGACCAAATCAAGGGGAAAAAACATTTCAGAAAGATTTATTTGAAGCCCGGGTATCACCAGGTACCAATCAAACCCTTTGATGTGTGGAATTCTACCTTCAAAGCCAAGGAGGGCCTATTCGAATGGCTGGTCATGCCTTTCGGGTTGACAAATGATCCTGAAACCTTCATGAGGCTTATGGACGGCATATTGTGGCCATTCACCAACTCATTTGTAGTAGTGTACTTGGATGATATTATGATCTTCAGTGAGATTTGGGAAGAGCACCTCCACTACATCAGATAGGTCCTCCAAACACTGTCGTAACACAAGTTGTGTGCCGATTTGGAGAAGTGCACTTTTGGCATGACCTACATTAAGTATATGGGATACATTATTGATGAGAAAGGGTTGCATATATATCCAACCAATATCCAAGTCATTCGGGATTGGCCAACCCCAACCACTCTAATAGAGCTCCGCAACTTTCTGGGTCTTGTTAATTTATACCACGGGTTCCTGTTGGGATTATCTCATATAAATTGGCCCTTGAGTAATGTAACCAAGGGAGGAGAAAAATAAAAATTATTTTGTTCTGAATCTCAACAGAAGGCATTCATAGAGTTGAAACATCGCCTCTGCTCTGCCCTAGTTCTCACATTACCAGACTTTCAATAACCATTTGAGATCGAGACAGATGCATCTAACTATGCTATTCGGGCATTTATTACTCAAAAGGGGCATCCAGTGGCATATCATAGTGAGACATTTTAGAACACAGTCCAAAAGTATCCCACTTATGAAAAAGAGATGTATTCCATTATGCAGTCTTGTCGACAATGGAATAATTAAATTTTGGGGAAGTAAACAGTCATCCACATAGACCACCGACCCCTGTAGTTCATACAAACACAAGGGAAGTTGCAGAATGATCACCATCAGAAGTGGTCCACATATCTACAGCAATTTCATTTGAATGTCAAGTACAAGAAGGGAAGCACCAATAATTTTGCAGACTGCCTTAGTCGACCACTGATCGTGGCGCTAACCACTGTGCTCAACTCTTGTGGGCATGAGACTTCTGATTGGCTGCTTCTCTACAAGAGAAATCTAGAATTCAGCCACACATACAAGACGCTCTTGGAGGGTAACTAGGTTCCAAATTTTCACCTCCAGGATGCACTACTATCTCACCTAGGACACCTTTGTGTTCTTTCAAACGAGCATGGAAAGATGATATGGGAAGTGCACTACAGTCGGGTCCCTAGGAGTTTCTGGGTCGAGAAAATAGTGGCAATACTTCAGAAGTGTTTCTATTAGCCGAAACTTCAACATGATGTCAGGAAGGACATCAAATATTGCACCATTAACAAACTGACCATCAAGAAGCAATGCCTCTATACTCCGCTACCTACCCCTAGTCGACCATAGGAATCCATCTCCATGGATTACATGTCAGGCCTTCCTTCTACTAAGCATGTAAACAACTATGTTTTAGAGGTTGTCGGCAGATTCTTGAAGATGGCTATTATGGTGGCATGCAAGAAGAATATCACAACATAATCCACTGCTAAACTCTTCTTTGAATGAGTGTGGGTGCACTTTAGTATCCTACAGTCTATCATCTCATATCGAGAAAACAGGTTCCTTAGTGCATTTTGGTCCAACCTATAGTCAATGTTGGACACCAAGCTCACCAAGTACACAAATTTCCATCCCCAAAATGATGGCTAGACAGAGGTTGTCAAAAAGATGATCGTACACATTCTATGCATGTACAACTCAAAAATTCCACACAGATGGGGTGAGAGCCTCCCCTATGTACAAAAAAACTATAACCGGGCCCTCCACAACTCAACCAGCCAAAACCCCTTTTAGGTGGGCTTGGGATTCCAGCCACTATGTCCCATTGACGTAGCCATGCCATTATTAGCTACTTAGGCCGATTCAACTCATGTCTGGTCTGAAGATAACAAGGTGAACAAATTCATTAAGTGCATTCAACACATTCACCAATAGGTTCATGACATATTGGATAGAGCCAATGCTAAGTACAAGCAAGGACATAATTAGCATCGGGTGCCACACAACTTCTAGGTGGGCGACAAAGTGTGGCTACATTTGCAAAAGGAGCACCTCGCTAGACCCCACCTCAAGCTTCGCCCACTCTGATATGGGTCATACACCATCACCAAGGCTGTAGGGTAAAATTCCTTTGAGCTCAGTATTCCACCATTCCTTGGTTTACACCTAATGTTTAATGTGGTCCGCCTTCAGCCCTACTTTCCACCTCTATTGGACACATTTGACGTGGAAGAACAACTCACACCAACAGAGTTAAATCCAAACTGAATGGAACAAGCCACAACTGATCGGATCATGGAAAAATAGATCAAGAACACCTGTCTGTAGAGGATACAACTATATCGAGTTGTCAAAGCACGCCAACTCCTTCACCATGGCATGTCGCTCACTAGGGACCAAGTTTAGCAAAATTTTTGTCATCTCATGGAGGAACTCAACGCAATGGGGATCATTGATTCCTAAAGGGGGATTAATGATTTAGGTGGATATTGGTGGCCACCTGCCTATTCTACTTGGACCCCCACCATTGTTTCTTTCAGTTTTCCAATTTTCTTAATTGTAGCACAATTTACTATTTTTGGCAGTGTTTCGGGTCTTGAACTTCCACAGATGTTTTGAGGCCCTAAACGTCTTTTTTTGGGGAAATAACCTCTAGGAGAAAAGGAGTATTTTACTTGATAGTCACTTTAAATAGTTTTATTCCTTAGACAGATCTTTCTATTGAGGTATCATGTGCATCAAATAGAGATCATATACTAAAGTTACGACCTCGGGAAATTGTTGTGCCAATATACCCCAACGGGGCCCATAGTTTGATGTTTCATCTCCTAGGGTTAGGTTTTTGGATGTTTGTGGTTTTCCATTATTTTTCAACAATAAATATGCCTTCTAGCCTCATTTTAACATAGTTCAGGGGCCTGTAGCAGCCACATCTCTTCTCAGAGATAAGCTACCGGCGCTCTAGCTAGTTTATTTCCATTCTGTCTGTAAGCATATTTCAGTTATGTGATATTAATGAAATGAAGTGTTATTTCTGTTGCATATCTATGTTTATGTGTATTTCTGTATTTTATTTTGTCCTTGCATAAGTCCGGAACAATTCTTGTGCTCTAATTTTCTCTGGCCGTTGTTGTCTCTCATCCCTTGCTATTTTTTATATATCATTCGATTGTTTATATTTTCAACCACTACTTGGTTAGTTATTTTCTTGTTGTTGTTTCTTGAGAACCAACTTCCTTCCTTCGATATTTTTCAGTTACAAGTACTTCTCCAACTTTATCTCTCTTTTTTTTTTCATTTTCCTTCTTTATTTCTCATGATCTGTTACCCCCCCCCCCCCCCCCCCCCCATGCCGACCTGATTTGTGTTGGTTTATAAGGGAGTATCCACCGACCATTATTATTTTCTTAAGAAATAATACGACCCTTATTTTGTATCTTTAAAGTGAGTGTCGAGGAATTTATGCCAATTTGTTTGTTCCTTCCTCCAGTTCGTGTTGGCTGGTGCCCCTAACAGTGGTTAATGTTTGACAATATGGCCTCACCTTTGTCAAGAAGAAATTTGTGTATTAGGGTTGGAATTGTGTAAAAGAAACCATCGTGTAAGTTGTCATAAAATCTAGTTTTTATATGTTCAACATAAGTTTGATCCTATAAGGATCTTTCTTCGTAGTAGTCTTCTAGAATTGACTCGAGCCACTAATGTGAGTTTGTTTGATCACTGTTCAACAATTTCAGAAACAATCAGGCGTCAGTTTCATTTTGAGGATTTTCATGGGTGACACTATTAAGGAAATTCGTGATATCTACTAGAGCACCTTATATAAATTTCTCATGTGATTCTATGAAAATTTTAGCTCTAGCTTCTGCAATCGACAACCGATTCCTTTCGTGCGTAATTATTCAAATAAGTATTAATCTTTTCTTACCACCATAACTATATCTCGTCTAATGTTAACATTTATACTTTCATAATATACACTACAAGGAAAAGACTCTCTAGCAGATTTTTTTGAGGAACCCCTTATAAAAATACCCCAGACATCCGTTTGTAGCGGAGGTTACTAGAGGAGGTTGGTGAGTGGAGGTTTTTGCGGATGTTTTTCTTCTGGTGCGTTTATCATCCTAAACCGCACCGGTGGGTTCAACTAGAGATAGCACTGGTGCGCAAAAAAAAATTTCACACTGGGAAACCGTATGCTCGGTACAAACCCACTCAGTGCGTCTTATTATTGTAGTGCACTGGTGCTTTAAAAATATTCCACACCAGTGCATCCTAAAACCCCATGCTAAAACTAAAACAACCCAGTGCGATTTTAAGAAACAGCACCGGTGCACCTATAAAACCCGTGCACTAGAACAGGGTTAAGTAAAAAAAAATTACGAACACAAATCCACATTTTTCACTTTTCAGTGCTCCAAAGCTCTTAATCACCAGTGCAAATTTACCTTGAGTGAGGTGCCCTGCCATCGGTGCTCCCATTGCATGCACTACTGTTGTCCATTGCCCACCATCTCCATTTTGAATTTTGAAAAATGGTGGGAAAATTTAGTTTTGCAAATTCTACAGCCAATATGCCTCCTTGAAGGAAAAATGTACAGGTATTTTCCTTGTTTTTCCATAATTAAACCTTTTAGTAGATTAGTTTTGTAAAATAGCTTAAAATTCACCTTATTTTTTAAAAAAGAATTTCCCGCGTGGTGCTCTCGAGCCATTTGGCTCGCACTGGTTCGTAGTGCTACATGTAAATTTACAGGTCACATCGCGACCGGTGCTAACGTTATCCACACCAGTTCCAGGGAAGTATCGAAATGGTGCACACTGATTTAAAAAAAAAAAAAAAAAAAAAAGTGCGATGCGGTCAGTTACTCGGCCACACCATTGACCATGTCGAATTGAGGGAATGCGGTGCGTTAATAGAAATATCCACCCCGAGGCAGGTAATTTTGTCAGC
The DNA here is from genome assembly GCA_034641835.2 of Pinus albicaulis. Lineage (NCBI taxonomy): Eukaryota > Viridiplantae > Streptophyta > Pinopsida > Pinales > Pinaceae > Pinus > Pinus albicaulis. Next base: position 210,158,699 of record CM076582.1, read on the forward strand.
ACACCACATTCCAATAATTCTTCATGGTCAATAGTGTAGTGGCATAAATGACCATACTATTGACTATGTAGTGATGTCAAGAGGGCAGTGCGTTTCCTAAACTATACGCCCTGGGGTGTATAGTTTGGTCAACGCACCGCCCTCCCGACACTAGTAAATAGTCAACGATGCAGTCTGTTATACCACCACACCGTTGACCTTGTAGGAATACTAGGAGGGTGGTGGACTGAAAATTTGCAGGTGCACCGCCTCTAGTGCAATAAAAATTTTCTGGTGCACCACCTCCGGTGCGTGACAAAAAAAGGACGCACCATTACCGGTGCATGCTTATTTTTTGTGGCGCACCGATTATTATTTTTTTTTAAATTTATATATGTATATTTCTAAATAAATGTCTCATTTATTAAAAAATTGTATTTAATATGTCAATCATTCAGCGACGTGAAAGGAGAGAAGAGAGGTAACATCAACAACAACATGCAGACCAATATAACATGGTTCGCTTGTGGGAGGCACGAGAGAGGGAGAGAGATACGTACCCTCACCCTATTATAATAGCTACCCATGGGCTCCTAAGGCAAGTAGGCCTCCTCAAGTTCTATGAGGAGGCTACATCCCTAGAAGGCCATGTTGTGTTTTTGCGACATCTTATCTGCAGGTGGAATGCCCACCTACAGGCTTTCTAGGTTGGTCCTAACTAGTGGTACGCGCCCACTGAGGAGGACATCTATTTCAATATTGGCCTATCAAGGAGAGGGGTGGATTTTCCCTCGTTCCCAGAGGTCCCAGTTGGCTATGCAGCAGGAAGTCAGTTGGTGTACTTCCAGAGATACATTAGCGCAGATATATTGTCTCCTTTAGATTTTCAGGTCTCCGGAGGTCAGTTACGTATTGCTTCATTTGGTAGAGAGGAGGTGAGGTGCCTCTCACTATTAATTTCGACCATTTCACACAACACCAATGATTGTAAACACATTATTTGCCCACTTCTATTTTATGTTGATTCTTTAGTATAGGAGCCACGACTTGTGAGGTGGCTGCCATTTTTTGGCAGCAGTTATGTACAACTTTATATAGATGTCATGCTCATGCATAAGGGAGGTTGAAATTCCCTTTTGCTTCACAGCTACTTTGTTTATTTTTTGAGAGGTTTCCAGACACGAGGCCTACTTTTGTTCGGAAACCCTGTAGGCTAATGCTACATGTAAAGATGCAGATGTGGGGATAGATGATGTCTAAGAGGGGAGAGACTGAATTTTCTACGAGGATATCACATGATGCACTGGAGTTCCTAGCCAGTTGCGATGAACATCCCTTCATTCTGTTCCCCTGTCTGTATGCTATTTTGGACTGGTGAGGGTGTGCCAACATCTTCTTCATAGTTGATGAGCAGGAATGATAGATGTAATATCACTGTTTTATTTAAATTTATTCTAACATGTTCTTTAACTTTCTTTTATTAAACTGTTTAATGAAATTGTCTAATTATTGTTGTGTACTTATATATATATTTTTAGACATTGGATCATTTGATGGTGATGAGATTCTAACGCCACCAAATGATCTAGGTGTAGATCCCGATGAAGATCAGGATATGGCAGATGCTGAGGATCAGGCCGATGCAGACAGCCTTGGTCCTCATGGTGCATTGGTACTGCCTTTTTCTAGGCGTAGGCCTAACAATAGATTGAGGATGGAGTTGGGCGACTCATCAAAACTGGTTCAATGACTTAAGGATTAGCTCAAAATTAAAAGTTACCGGATTAGGTTGAAACCAATATGGTTGCATAGGTCTCGTCTTCTTGATTTCGGCGCTGTAAAAGATTCGAAAAACGGACACCGTATGAAGAAGTTATTGCATTTTGAATGCCAAGTGGGTTCGGTGGAGCACGGAGGGGCCAACCCTCCTCCCATGGAACCTCATCATATGACCAGTGTGGAAGCTTAATGTTAAGAGTGCTTAAGGAGCCTAATATCAGGTTTAATATTTAATTAAGCTTCAGTTAAGTGGAGTTTAATATGTCAGAGATTCTGGAGGCGCTCCAAAATTTAGGCGGACTTCCACTTTTAGTGGAGCTAGCTGGTAGTTTCCCCACATTTAGTGGAGGAAATTGGGGCAAGGTTGTTTTGGTCATAACTCTCTCATTATTGAACCAATTTGGATGAAATTGTAGTCAATTTTGGGTATCTTCAACCTCCTGAGTAGGTTGGGATAGGTTTCAGGTTGAATGGAGGTGATCTTCAACAACGTTTTATTTAGGAAAGATGAAGGAGCCATCAGGGCCACCATGAGACAAATTAAGTTTGAGGCCTAACCAGGGGAGTTAGAGTCCTTTTCTAGAGTTCCAATAGTCTAAATTGGATAATTAAGATATTATGAATCTTATTATATGGATTTTAGAGCCTTTAGAGAAATTTTGAAGGCATAATAGCTTCAGTAAAGTTCCACGGGTCATTAGTGCCAGCTTTTGCCAGTAGGAGTGCAGGGCTTATAAAGAGCTGTTTGAGACCATTTTCAGTGAAAAAGTGGTCATTATTGACTGTAAACATCATTATGAATCTATTTACAGAGGTTTTAGAAAGTGTTGAGTACTTCTAGAGGTCTAAAACTCAACAGAGACATTTTCATTAACCCTAGTGCCAAGGGGTGCTGATAGGTGATTGAGGCGAAACAGGAGTAGCCAGAGGCTATTTTTGATGAAAAAAAACTCTACCTTAACTATTTCAGTCATTTTGGAACCATTGGAAGTGGTTTCAAAAAATTTTGAGAACTTCTAGAGCTCAAAAAGCTGATGTGAAGTTCTGGGCAGTCTTGGGCAAACTGTGGAGGAGAGCTTATTTGGGGAATGCAATGCTCAATTCGAGCGATTTATCAATTTATATTTTTTTTCTGATGTATATTGGATAAAAAAGGAGTGGTTTCTGTGATGGAAACATAATTCGGAGGGAGTTTGTGCCATTTAGAAGCTCAGAGTGGCTTAGTGCACCGACAGAAGGAATCGTGTCAACAAGAGCCTAAAGTTGTTTTTCAGTGTTTGGAAAGCCAATTGAGGGATATTTATGGTATTTTCAGTCCTTTGGATCATTTTTTTATTCATTGGAATTAAGTATTTACTTGTAAAAAATCTTACCATAATACCAAAGAGCTGAGTCATGATGAAAAAGCTCAAAGGAGACGTAGCCCACGAGATCTCGGGTGAACTCCTAGCTTAAAATTGTTGTTGTGTTTGAATGATTATTTGCTACATTATGTTGCTGTCATACATGTTAAATTAAAGCAATAACAAATGAAGTTAAGACACATAAACAATAAAAATTCATACACCACTTTCAAGTAAATAATTCCGCAAAATTGTCAAGTACAAGCTAGATCATTTTAATTAAAAATAAGTGGTAGGTTCTTGAAATACATACAAGTTATCCAGACCATTTTCAGATCAGTTTGGTATCAGAGCACTTGGTTGCATGATTGACATAACATTTTCTTGATTGTATAGCTTGAAAGGTGTTTAAACAGTGTCAAAGATAGACTGTTTTATTGTTTGCAAACTGATTGTTGTTTTAGTTTGCTTGAGATTTTGGGATAGCTACTGATTAGCTAAGTCTTGGAGAGAACAAAAAGGAAGAAAGAGTTGAAGGCATCTTCCTTACCCCAAAGGACCTAAAATTCACCCTTGAAACACAAACCCTCTTGACGATTGTTTGTTAAGAAGCTCTTGGATTTTGTTTGTTGTTTGGCTGCTTGAATAAGAATTTATCTTTACAGCCATTTGGTTAAAAAGCTTGTCATATTTTTTGAAAGCTTTGAGAACTTTGTTGAAGTTAATTTGTTCATTTACATCATAATGACAACTTCTACAAGTGAAGTTTCCTCCTTTACAAGATTCTTCGATGATGATATGAAGCGTGAATTTATTATATTGAAGGACATTGTGCAGATTTTGTTTGAGGATAAACAAGAAAGCAATGAAATTTGTGAACAATTGTTTACCATGAAGGAAGAGAAGGAAGAAATTATTCAAATATTGCATGATATGGAGAGGCAACTCCATCAAGCCCAAGAGGCTTTGATCAAGAAAATGCATGAGGATGAGGTAATCCATTCTAACTTGTCTTCAGTTTCCTCATTAGAAAGATGTGTTGGTTCTTTTGAAAAACATATGAGGGGTATAGGGTCCAAATTAATGATTAAAATGGGCTATCAAGGAAAAGAATTAGGCAAGCATGCACAAGGCATGGTTGATCCCATTTCGGTTGAGGAACGACCCAAGAATCTTAGTCTTGTTTATGTGCAGTTTAATGACAAAGACTCCAAATCCTTGAAGGCATGTGATGCTACTTTAAAGAGAACCTTTACTCCAAGTTATAAGATGAAAATATGTCAAATTTGTTTCAAAGATGATTTCCATTGCTTTAAACCTTTGTTGCAGCAAGAAGATGGAAGACATGCAACTTATGGCGAGCTTGCAAGTTCATACAGTTTTCAAGACAAGAATGATGATGTTAGTCTGAAAATGAAAGTTGTAGCCTCTACTAGTTCATCTTTTGATGAAGAGAATTAGGATGAACATTCAAAGCAACACAAGAGGTATAAATATTTTCATTATTAATTTGATTGTGTTTCTTCAAAGCATGATAATTTTGCATGCTTAAATGGAAGAAAGATTTGCTATACATATTGTGGTCGATTTAACCATCATGTTTCGAGATGCTGGATGAAGAAGAAAGCATACAGGAAGAAGATGAGGCAAAGAAAACTTTCAAAGAAGGTGCATGGGTTTGGATATTTTTCCAAAAGAGGGGACATGTTGTCTCTCATTGTTGGACTTTGCATCCAACTAGTCGACCAAAGCACATGCAGCAAGAGGATAGAAATATTGGCGCAAGTGGAACTAAGGATTCCATTATCGATGTGAAAATGGAAGATTCACATGAAGAAGTGTTGCAATAGAAAAAATAGCATGGAGTTTGCGTGGAAAGAAGTGGGTGGACTTCTTAACAGAGTAAGAAATACTCCTTTGTACATATGCACATTTCGGTTGTATGCATGTATTTCTATTGAAACGTTTGATGCAAGATTGCATATAAATGCGGTTTAGTTGAAGGAATTTCTTTGTTGTTGCAAAATTTTGCCATGGAGGTGTAAAATATGAGTATGATACTCACTTATATTGTAGCAATATATTTTAGTTCAACTCTTATAGTCACCCACATGTTTTTTGGATTATGTACTTGTTGGTATTTGAAAGGAAGAGTTGAAGGTGTACATGTGCATGGAAGTTGTATGTGTAAATAGTGAACTGTAAATAGGTTCATTGTACATTGATACATGCACATTTGTTTTTCAAGATGTATCATGTTGTTTATCGAATTGTGTCGATTGTGTCACACATGTTTGTCGACTTGTGTCGATTGTGTTGCACACTTTTTACATTGATTTTGTGTCAATTGTATAGCACATTTTATAACGACTTGTTGTTGATGTTGCATGTTGCACGACTTATGTTTGAGCCACATTGGATCATTGATCAAGGAAGCGATGTTCAGATTCCTTCTGCAAATTTCTAGCCAGAAATTTTCTGAGTGAAGTTCTGGGCAGCCGTGGGAAAACCGTAGGAAAACCATGGAGGAGAGCTTATTTGGGGAATGCAGTGCTCAATTAGAGCAATTTATTAGTTTATATTTGTTGTTTGATGTATATTGGATACAACAGGAGTGGTTTCAGTGACAGAAATAGAATCTTGAGGGAGTTTGTGCCATTTAGAATCTTAGAGTGGCTTAGTGCACCGACAAAAGGAATCGTGTCAACAAGAGCCTAAAGCTGTTTTTCAAAGTCTGGATAGCCAATTGAGGGATATTTGTGGCATTTTAAATTCTTTGGATCATTTTTGTATTCATTGGAATTAAGTATTTACTTGTAAAAAATCTTACCATAATCCCAAAGAGCTGATTCATGATGACAAAGCTCAAAGGAGACGTAGCCCATGAGATTTCGGGTGAACTCCTAGATTAAAATTGTTGTTGTGTTTGAATGATTATTTGCTGCATTATGTTGCTATCATAAATGTTAAATTACATGAAGAACAAATGAAGTTAAGACACATAAATAGTAAAAATTCATACACCACTTTCAAGTAAATAATTCCACAAAATTTTCAAGTACAAGCTAGATCGTTTTAATTAAAACTTAGTGGTAGGTTCTTGAAATAAATACAAGTTATCCAGACCATTTTCAGATCAGCGACCAAATTTGTGCACTGTTTGTGGAGGAGGGAGTCAAGACCGCCATTATGAGAGAGATACAGGGCGATGCTAGGCTGGTACAGATGTGGAGAGGCATGCCGCGTGACATGTTCACCATGATCCGGCATGTTTTAGGAGCTACAAGCTTAGTTACGCAGTTGAGGAGGGCCCTTCGTTGTAGGCATGGTCGATATGCAGTACGTTGACAATCTGCGAGCAGCGACACATCAACTAATGATCATGATCAGGGGAGTGATCATCTTTCCCCTCATTCCACAGATCAAAAACTTGCAACATCGACCAGCAATCATGATGGAGAGCAGGCTGGACCATCGGCCACGTCAAGTCAGCAACCTACATCATCCAGTAGTACTCATGATCATGAGCAGGCTGGACCATCGACCATGTCGAGTCATCATGATGAGCAGCTGACAACTGATCTTGATCAGCATGAAGCACCACCAGATCAGTAGGCACGTGATGATCAACATGTATTTGAGCTTGTCGAGGCTGCACCATTGACTGAGCAGGCCTCGACTAGTACTACTATTGATGATGTACCACCAACAAATATTTGACATTTATATTACAGTTGTATATTTTTGACATTATATATATATATATATATATATATATATATATATATATATATATATATATATATATATATAGATTAATGTATTTTATGTTCATGTTGCAGTTGTATTTAATTTACATGTTGGTGATCATCATGATGTGTATATTGTTAGGTCATGTTAGATGTGTATATCATGATGTACCACCAACTGATATTTGAAATTTATATTACAGTTGTATATTTTTAAAATTACATATATATATATATGGTCCATGTATTATATATATATATATATATATATAGTCCATGTATTTTATGTTCATGTTAGGTTGTACTTAATTTACATGTTGGTGATCATCATGATGTGTATATTGTTAGGTCATGTTAGATATGCTCATTTAATGTGCAGCATGCAGATAGATGTGTATGTGATAACAATTATTTGACATGAGATGTATATTTGATGTTTGTGTTTTGATGATGTTATACAATGCTAATTGTGTTTTGTTAGATGATCATGATCACGATGATTATATGATGTTAGCGAATTTGAATGTGTTTTTTAGTCGAATATGATGTTTGTACGATGGTTATCATGATCGTGATGTTTATTTAATTTAATATTAAATGATCATGATATTTATTAAATATTATGTCGTGATTGTAATTGAAGTTTTAATTTTAATTGTAATTATATAAATGACAAATTGTAAAATTGTAATTGTAATTGTAATTGTATGTATAATTCTAAAATTGTAATTATATTTGTAATTGTAATTGTATGTAAAATATTTGTAAAATTTTAATTGTAATTGTAATATTTAATTTATTGTGAAATGATTGTAATTGTATATATGAAAATTGTAAAATTGTAATTGTAATTCTAAGTGTATGTAAAATTCTAAAACTGTAAATGAAATGGTATATATGTAAAATTGTAATTGTAATTGTAAATTTTATGTAAAATTATAAAATTGTAATTGTAATTGTAAATTTTATGTAAAATTATGAAATTGTAATTGTAATTGTATTTAAATTCTAAAATTGTAATTGTAATTGTAAATTTTATGTAAAATTCTAAAATTGTAATTGTAATTGTAATTGTACGTGAAATTGTAAATTGTAATTGTAATTGTATGTAAAATATTTGTAAAATTTTAATTGTAACTGTAACTGTATGTAAAATATTTGTAAAATTTTAATTGTATTAACGTGAAAATTTTAATTGTATTAATGTGAAATGATTTTATTAAAATTTTTAAATTTGTAAATTTGTAAATAATTGCAAAATAATAAATCTAGAATAATATGAATTTTTGTAACATAATAAAGTTTAGAAAATAATGCAAATAAATTCATGTACTTTAGAATTATCAGTATTTTATTACAATATTACATACAAAAAAAAGAACTTTATACAGTACGCCATTATTTTTGAGATCAACATAATTGCAAATTATCAAGTGAAATATTGGTTTTAACATTAACACAATGCAGATTACCAATTAATTCAATATACAATTTTTTCACACAGGAAAAAATTCGTAATCTTTCATTAAAGTAGAAAAATTACATGTTACATTTTACTGAGTATACTGTCGAGTATGATGCAAGTAATAATGTTGTCCTCCTGCAAGGTCAGAGGTATTACAAAACTGTGCATGTAGTGCATATATTTGCTGTAAGTTTGGTGCATAGATTACAAGGAAAAAACTAAATATGTACATACATATAAAAATAAATAGCAGCCGAATAAAGTAGCATAAGTATCATAACAAAAATATGTATCTCCCCAATAAAGAGATGTCAAAAACTGGAGTCATAGATCAAAATGCATGCAAATCCTGGATGTCATCGATGAAAGGTCCGTGGAAATATCTGTACACTTGTGCTCCAACGTGTTCAATGATGTGCCAACTACCCCACTCTAGCTACGCGGATTATTTGGATAATTTGTCTGCCACTTTGTTCCCATTCATGTAAATATGAGTGACATATATAGAGTCAAATTGATATTTGAGATGGTGAGTTTCCTGCAGTAAAGCAGTAAGTGTGTGTGTGTGTAAAACTATGCATGTGAGATGAACCAGTTAATCACAATAAGAGAGACGCCAAAGATCTGAAGGATGTTGCAATTTTTTTCTGGGCAAAATCCAGAAGGAGTCTTAAACATTGTAGTTCAGCAAAATTGTTAGTTCCCGGGCCTAAACCCATCTTGAGATGATAATAATGCTGCTCAGTGAGATGAAGAACAACACCTCCCCCACATCCATTCTGATTGGCCGTGCCATCGAAATAAGCCCAAGGCCGGGTTTGATCAATGAGGGATACTTTGCTTTACTGTTTGCTGAGAGTCTTTATCAGGAATCAGGCTATAGGTAGCAGTGATCACTGTAATGATGTGATCACCGTTCACCTGTTGGTTTTCAAATATGTACTTGTTGCAGTTTGTCCATATTCCCCATACAAATAACAATGGAAGTTTTGGCAACTTAGTGATATTAGCAGTCAACTGCCACCAAAAAGTCCAGGCTTCCAAGATAGAAGTCCCTCGTCAGTTAAAAGGACATCCAAGTCCATGAGTGATCGAGTGCCAAATACCCTGAATAGTAGGGCATTCCAGGAAGAGATGCGTGGCATCTTCCTCATGAGTTTGACAGTAAAAAAATCTAGAGGGTCCTTGTAAAGCACGACGATGAATATTTTCCATAGTGGGAATGCATTTTTGTAGAATGCACCAAAAAAGAAGTCTGTTTTTGTGCAGAGCCTTTAGTTTGCAAATCGAATGCCACCACTAGAGTTTTTCTTATGGCTCCTTGAATTGGCAAAGTGTCACATAGCCGATTTTTGGTGTGTAAGTGCCTTTTGGTGAGATAGCCCAGATTATTTGGTCATCCTGATCAGTCAATCGGATGTGTGATGGTTGTAGTGCTCTGATATAATTAGCCCAGGCGTATTGACTAGCCCAAGGGATGCCCATTTCATGTTCCAATAACCAAACTTGCATTTGCCAATTTGTGCACACCAGATCTGCAATCTGCGCAAGGTATCTAATACTCGCATTTGCTAATAGATCAGTGATCCAATCAAGCAGCCTGTAGTATTCCCCGCTTCCAGACCACGAATCAATGCCCACTCTGACTGAAGATCTAGTTCAAATATGCCATGAGAGCCCTTTTTGTATGAGAGGAGCAACCTTTGTAATGGCTTTCCAAATAATGGAGGATCCGGGAGTGGGAAGAATGCTACCCTTGATCCAATCCAGAGTGTTCCTATGAGAAATGTATTTAGTGGTGGTGACCTCCTTCCAAAGACTATGACCAGTGATCAGGTTCCAACACATTTTTGCCGCCAGAGTAGTCGAAAAAAGATGGAGATCCTTGATGCCCCAACCACCCCACTGTTTAGGCCTGTTAATTCCTCTTCTTTATAAAAACCCATCTTAAAAAGTATAAATATTGATGAAATAACACATGTACCATATCACTCTCAGTTCTCATGATCACCCTCATTATCTTCCATCTCACATGGCATGATAACACTATTTTTCTCAAAAATATGTTTTGATCTAGGGTCATGTCTCAATATGAACCACCAATCCCTATCCAACACATCTGGGTAAAAAAACACCTGGTTGCAGTATTTGGGGAAAACATAGGCCTCCTAAGCTTCATCCCACATCTTTCTAGAGTTGATACATATCAGCCTACTATCGCGATCTTCCTTTACATTATTCTGATAAAAGGTGTCCCACCACTTGCACCTAAAAATAACACATTGGAAATAAGAGAAATGCGCTTTGATGATATCTTGTATCTTTTCGAAATAACCTAACGTCTCTCTTACTAGGTTTTGATCACGGTGGCTAGATCGACTAGATTGATCGAACTCGACTTCCACTCCACAGTCTTGTGTCATGTGTCCATCATTGGCATTTTCTGTGCGAAAAGGGTGTCCATATGCCCACATAGATGGGAAAAAATGCACCTATAAAAAAGTTAAAAAATCAGTGTCATGTGTCTTATGATAACCCACCAGTTAAAATATGAAATATAGATGTAATTACATTTGAAAGGTGCATTATTAAGTTTCAAATGTACATATAAATTAAATAGATTATTACCGAGCTGCTGCACCCAATCCCTACGTTTAGCGCATCCTCTTCAGCACGCGGGTAATGACCGGTTGCACTGTATTTCTCTTTGACTTGGTCAACAACCCAACTGTTGGGGCATATTTTTGGCATATTTTCTTTTAAATTATCGGGATAAGGCACACTTCTACCATTCAACCATCTGAATTATTTCATGTCACTATCCCATTTCATCCTCTTTTGTTCGTACAATGTGACCCATAGTTGTGTCACTTCGAAATTGTAAAGAACAAATTTATTGATCTCTTCAATTTCTGCATTCACTGATGACATCAAACTGACATTATATAGTACATAGAGATCAAAATATACATTATATAAAAGTTCAACATGAATATTTACTTTGTTTAAATTTGAAAAATTATAAGTCGCTTACTCTTTATCAAACACTTTTTCCATTCGTTTCGAGCAACTCCCCTTATCTTTTCTCTTAATCCATTTCATCGTCCCAAATCACTGCACCTGGTCTGTTGTCGATATGTTTGATGTACTCACTGGCATAATAGAAAGACTCATACGATATATAACCCTCTACTATATACCCCTTGAGTTTTTCCCTTTGTTGAACAAAACCTTTCAATTTATTCATTTACCTCTCCAAGAAGAACATCCAACTACAAAAAACCACCCCAACTAATTCAAACTCATCTACTAGGTGGATTAGAAGACGAACTTTCAAGTCCATGAAACTCGTCGGCAGTTCCTTCTCAAACATACAAACAAGCTCAACTATCTCTTGACGCCACCGTGGAATGCTAGCCACATGAATCTCCTTTGATGTGATCCAACGTACAAATGCAGATAATTTAGATATGGCACATCCTAGGTCTTGAGGGAATTCATGTTTTACCCACCCACTCACGAACAAAGGATAATGACACTACAAAGTTATAAACACGTGAAATAATATACAAAATTAGTTATGTTTTATGATCCCTTCATGGGATAAAATTCATTAATATAACAAATAATAAAATCATGCTTTTGAAATTATACGTACTCTTAGAAGATTCAAATGGTCATGCGATTTCAACCCCAACAAATTGTCATCCATGATGAAGCAACACTGTAGTGAAGACCCGTATGAAGATGGCACCCTCACACCCATTATAACTTCCTTTGCCAAAGAAAGATCAATTTTTTTAAAAATCCATGGGACATCACCTTCTTTGAAATACCATGAATTAGAGGGACCAATGCCTACCTCTGATCCTGTACTTTCTAATCATCTTGGCCAATTTTTATTTTTAGTTTTTGAAGTAATAAGATCTTTCCTAACAACCAATGTGTCACTTTGTTTCGATGATATGTTCCTCCATAAGAATATGAAACATTTTTAAATATATGCATGGGATTTAATAAGTGGGTAATCTTAAGATGCTCCCAATATGGGAGATTATAAAAGATAGATTTCCTTTTCATCCCAATGGGAAATTTCTCAACATAGGTGTCGAAGAATTATTGATCATCGAACATAGGCTCTCCATTTGAATTGAACATTTCTATGAACTCCTTCTCCTTCTCTCTCTCATATGCTCTAATCCATTCAGTCGGTGTTGTTATTGGAGGCCTTCGGGTTCTCCCTTGTTTACCGTTGAAAGCGGATGCTGGTCTTCTGTAAAGGGGTTCTTCTGGGAGGAATACGCTGGAGTAGTCATACAATAGCTTTCGTAGGTCGTTGGACCATATAGATTTCAAAGAAGGCCCACAAAATTTACATCCAAAATACCCTTTTGTTACATGACCTACGAGATTATTGTATACAATTTATATGCATGGCAAGTTAAATAATATCATGAAGATCAGAACAATTACAACAAATTAAATAACTAATATGTGAAATAATATTGTTATGTATAAAACAAGTCAATAAACATGTAATTTACCAGAGCAAACTCCTAAGCCTTGATAATCATGTGTCGTGTAAGCACATATGCCATACAACATAAAACTCCTCTGTGCTGCGATGGGTCTTGAAACATCGTATACATTTATCCCATCCCATAATTCATTCAATTCATCTACCAGTGGTTGTAAGTAGACATCCATATTCTTCACTTGTCTTCTACTAGGGACTATGAGAGCCAACATAGGATGTTCATTCTTGGCGTACAACCATGGGGGGATATTGTTATTGATCACTACTATAAGCCAAACAGAATATTTGGTGTTATGGAGGGAATATGGGTCGACGCCATCCATGGCTATGCTGAGTCGTAGACTTCGTAATCCATCCTTGATTTTTTCGGGCCATGTATCCTTTATATGCTTCATGGCTATTGAATCAGTTAGGATTCACATAAATCCCTACTCACTTCTGTGTGAGGCATGCCATCCCTGCAACATAGCTAATTATTTGCAATGAAAGAGCCTTTGAATCCTTGGGATTATAGGCATGTGCCTCAATATCTTAAAAGGAGGACCACATGATTTACCCTTATTTTTTTATTTATCATACATGTCATGCCCACATTTCAGACATATCTCTTTGTCTGCATATTCTCCTCTATATAGAATACAATCATTTGGACATGCATAATATGGTATGTACTCAACACCCAACATTTTCAACAATTTATTTGCCTCTTCGCAACTACCGGGCAAGACATTATCACTCGGAATAACCTTATCTTTGAATAACCTGTAGTTGGTGATCATGGAAAAAATTAAATGGACATTAATTCTGATATAATTAGTAACGTTCATAAAATTGATCATTTGTAATGTTCATTGTGCGATTATATTTCTCAAATTTATATAAGGGAGGACTTTATGGTAACTTACCTCAAAATTTCCGATAAACATGCATTCGAAAAGCCAAAATTTGCTTTCAAGTTGTACAGTAACATCATTGTCCCCAACTGGGTAGACTTTGACTGACTGCTAGGTCCAAAGAGAGGGGTGGTGGAAGCAAATTGAAGGCTTTTGAAAAAGGCGTCAGTGATATGAGCATCTTCCACTAGCTGATCTTAATTTTGGAATACATTTAACAACATTGTCTCCATGGCAATCATATCCCTTAAGTAATCAGCCATACCAACCTCTATTTGATTGCCTCCATTTCCAGCTTGTGAAGAACTGCTATTTTTGTAGCCATTCTTAATTGGTGAATCTAGACGTAGTGAGAATTGAATCGTTGGTTGATTCAACCATTCTTGGTATCATTCCTCTCTGATTTTTTCTCTTAATTCAACATTCTCTCGATTTAACATTGTCGTGGGGTGAAACAAAAGACGGTAGGTAGGTAGCTCAACATCACTATAATCCTAACAATTTCAAAAAATATATTTGAACATGATTAGTAAAAAATCCATTATATCAATTAGTAAGAACATTGAAAATGCATGATTAATTTGCTTAAAGTTGAAATAATTACATTAATATACCAAACAATTATTATTACCTTCATTGTCCCGGGATTGTGGCTAGAAGATGCAATATTGTTACAATTGGCAGGGTGAAGCGACTTTCCATTTTTATCTACCAAATGCTCCTTGCGGTATGCTGCTCTTGATAAGAGCTTCTGATTTTTTGGAGCTATTTGATTATTTTGTGCATCTAAACTCGATTTTGAATCTGCATGTGTTGGGAAAAATACTAAGAGGGGGGGGGGGGGGTGATTCAGTATTTAGAGCTGACTGAAATTTTTTTACTTTTTCTTTCTCTTAAAACCATACGCTACTTTACTAAACCAAACTCGCGTATATACGCGGATATCCTTGATAGAACTTGCGTATGTCCAGAGATCTTATTATGCATTTAATTATTTACTTATTTCAGTGCATCATTCATTCATCAGATGTTTAGTAAGCAGTAAACATGTGCAGTAATAATAGAATAAACCATCACACATAAGCAACACACATGAACACTAGTATTTAAGGTGGAAACCCAATTCGGGAGAAAACCACCGCTGCTGTCATCTCTGTCTTCAATATTTATTATAAAGAAAACTTCTTACAATTTTGTACTGGTGTAGACTCATGCCAGCATGCAGGCACCCACCTGCAGAAGGCTGCAACCTTCTCTCATTCTCCAGCCACTACTGGAAGGGAGCTCCAACCCCCTCACTAAAGGCTTCGACCCTCAACACCATCATGGACCACGTTTCATCAATTTTCATACAAGATCCAACAACTTCCACACAACATACCTTGTAGGTCACTTTTCATCATATTTTCAGACTGCACCCACTCCATACATCAAACTGAAACTTATAACTTCATCAACCAATCAACCAACAACCTGATCTTCAATCAACATAATCAACAACATATTCAACATTCAAACAACCCAAAACTGTATGAATACATCATTGGCAGATAGCAGTAAAACAGATCAGACATTTCATTCCACACACTTTAGCAAAACCCTAGATTCCATATGCGCTTTTACTTCACTGAACCTGCGTATATACGCGCTTTCACAGAGACAAACCTGCGTATACGCAGTTTTGCTGAAACGAACCTGCGTATATATGTGCTTTCGCTGAGATGAACATGCGTATAGATCTGTGACTTTTCATAACTATGCAGCTCTTCAGAACAGATAACTCAGATTTCACCCTTTACTTTAGCAAAGATTCACCAGATCACAGTTCGAAACATTCCATAAACAGATATAGGAAATACATAGTCATTTTAGATCTAGATATCCCTCTTCATCATTTTCTTCATAGGTACATTATTAATTCAGATCAATCAATAAAATTTTACCCATTCCATGCAGAAATACTTCAGAGTGAAGTATTCATTAAAACCCAGACTTCAGAATGGATATGCAGATACAAACTCAACCTTGAACAGACATTGATTCAAATAGCATACGCTACTTTGCTTTATTGAAGCCGCGTACATATGCGCTTTCCTACACATCAACCCACGTATACTTCTGTGTATTTTATTCTTCAAAAACCCTAACTGCCATAAGCACCTTTCATGAAGCGAACCCGCATATATACGCACTTTTACCAAGACAAACTAGTGTATAGATCTGAAAAAGATAAACTTTTGCAGAACAGACCAGATCTATAAACTTACCCAGATTTCTTCAATTTCTTCATCAGACTTGCGCCAGGTCTTCATCATTTCTTTTGCAGATCATCCTAGAGATTCATCATTTCTAGATCTAGAGATCTTGAACCTTCATCATATCCATAGGTGCATCATAGATTCAGATCTATCAATTAAGACCAGATTTTATCCATGCAGATATTCCTTAGAGAGATTTATTCATTAAAAACCCTTACACATCCACAACTTGCACTATGATCCTCTTCTCCTTATATAGATTTAGCCTTTGTCAATACCATGAGTCAAAACCACTCAACTGCTAATGGTATTCCTGGACAGGATCAAATAGATAATCCAGTGCTCAATACAGTGGGCCAATACCATGGTAATGTCCCATGGTTTTATAAATTTAGAGCACAAAATAGGCATATGCTACTTGGTACGTACTTTTCCGCGTACATACGCTACTTTTCCTTTACAAACCCGTGTATGCTTTGTGACATATCTAATTCATCATTACTCTGGAACTTACTGGAATTTATTTCTTTGTTACTTATGAACTGCTTTGTAGATACATCATATTTACATTATTAACAAATAGGTTGCTTATCCAAAGAAAACTCATCAAGTCAGTTTCCATCAAGGACAACTTCATCAAGTAGGTTGCCATCAAGGACGACACATTGCATCATATAGCCAACAATCTCCCCCTTTGGACTTGATGGCAACCATGATGGTGTTTGATCACCACAACAGATAGATACATTGATCATAACCATTATTCAAACACCAGGATACTCTCCCCCTTTGACATCAAGGGCAAAGGGTGGATCAAAACCACAGAAGGTTTTTCTTCTCTTGTAGAAAGAAGAGCTCTGTAGATCTGATGTGCACTGAAGTTACCATGCTTGCTCCCCCTGAGTTCATGTTGAATATTCAAACATATTTTTCAATGAAGTACATGACTCTATGACCTTTCCTATCACCAAGGACACATACTTACATCAATGATCCAACCAAGTGGATTTACACATTTTGACTCAATTACCCAACCAAGTGGGTTTACAAATTTGAAGAAGTTCTTACATGACTGAATATAACAATTTACATCATAGGTATAACCTTTTCATAAAAATACAGAAATAAATTATACAATCAAGACCAAAGAATCTCAAGCATGATATCATACCACAACAAATAATTAGAATGCCAACAATGCATCCTTTCCATATGACCAAAGCTCCCCCTTAGCTTGTGCATCCTGAACACTTCCAACAACAAATCATCAAGGAGTCTTCATCAGAAGCATTAGATAATGAAACAGAAATATGAGAGTTGGAACATCATCAGAGATACTCAATAGCATGGCAGCTGTGCTGAAGAATGCTGACCCAGAAAAATTTTTGTCAGCAAATACCCATACGCGGTTTTCTGTGTATAAACTTGCGTATATACGCGACTGTCCTTCAGGAAATCTGTGTATCCAATTTAATCTTCTGTATTTAAGTAGATATGATCTTCTGCATGGCAGAGACTACTCCTAGATTCCGTCTGAGATATTCGAACGCTTCCCTGGGTAAAGGTTTGGTAAATATATTAGCAACTTTTTCTTTGGAGGGAACATACTCCAACTTCACCTTTTGTTCAAGCACTTGTTCACGTAAGAAGTGATACTTGATGGGAATGTGCTTGGTCTTGGAATGCATAATAGGATTCTTTGAGATACTGATGGCACTTGTATTATCACACATAATGGAGATAGGAGATGAAAATTTTATTTGAATGTCTTGTAAGGTTTGCATCATCCAAAGAAGTTGAGTGCAACATGATGCGGCATCCACATATTCTTCTTCTGCTGTAGATAAGGCAATGGAGCTTTGCTTCTTGCTGAACCAAGATACCAACCGGGGCCCCATATAGAATACACCACCACTAGTGCTTTTCCGATCATCAACATTTCCAGCCCAATCTGCATCAGTGTAAGCATGAAGAGTGAGATCAGCATTCTTTGGATACCATAGTCCAAAGTCTCGAGTTCCTTGTAGATATTTGAATATTATTTTGAAAGCCTGAAGGTGAGACTCTTTTGGATTAGCTTGGAATCATCCAAAAATCCCAATTTCATGCATAATGTCTGGTCTAGTCTCAGTGAGATAAAGTATACTTCCTATCATAGATCTGTATTTTGGTTGATTCACCGTGGGAGAATCATCATGAGAACTAAGATTACATCTGGTTATCATTGGTGTACTTACAGGTTTTCACTCTTCCATGCCATACTTCTTCAGAATTTGCTTAAGATATTTTGCTTGTGATAAGAATATGCCATCTGTTTCTTGATGCACTTGCAAGCCAAGAAAGAATGTTAGTTCCCCAAGTAAAGACATTTCAAATTCTTGCTGCATAACAAAAGCAAATTTCTGACTCATAGACTCTTCATTACTTCCAAAAATGATATCATCAACATATACAACCACAATCAATAGTTTATCATTTTTAGTTTTTGTGTATAAGTTGCTATCAGCAGACCCCTTTGAAAATCCTTGTTGATGAAGATATTTGTTAAGATGATAATACCATGCCCTTGGAGCTTGTTTGAGACCATTTAGAGCCTTTTTAAGTCTACAAACAAGTTTTTCATCATTTCCCAAAATGAATCCTTCTGGTTGTTCTATATAAACTTCTTCTTCTAGGTCACCATTGAGAAAAGCAGATTTAACATCCATTTGATAAACTTTGATTTGTTGGAAGCTTGAAAAAGCAAGAAACATTCTTATGGCTTCAAGTCTAGCTACAAGAGAAAAAGTTTCTTCAAAGTCTATACCTTCTTGTTGAGCATACCCCTTGCAAACAAGCCTAGCTTTATTTCTTATAACATCTGAATTCTCATTTAACTTGTTTTTGAATATCCATTTAGTTCCAATGACATTTTTGTCATGAGGTATTGGTACCAATTCCCAAGTGTGATTCTTTTCAATTTGATCAAGCTCTTCATTCATGCCTTGAATCCAACATTCATCTTTGCTAGCTTGATTGACATTGTGTGGTTCAATAGTGGATAGAAATGCCAGATAGCTAGAAGATCCCACAAGAGTCCTTCTTGTTTGTACACCTGATCCCTTTTCTCCCAAGATTTGAGATTCTGGATGATTCTTTTGAACATATCTGGATGGAGCTTTTTTAGATAAATCATCTTCGGGTTCTTCATTGGGTTCACTGTCTATATCATTTCTATTTGATGTAGAAGGATATATGTCACCATCGTCTTCATCTGTTGTTTGTTTTTCTTCTTTTGGAGCCGCAGGAGACTCATCAATAACAACATCAATACATTCAACAATCTTCCGAAGTCTTTTATTGTAACATTTATATGCTCTACTCCTAGAGGAGTAACCAAGAAGTATTCCTTCATCTGCTCTGGGTTCAAACTTGCCAAGTTTTTTATCATTATTTTTTATAAAGCATTTGCTTCCAAAAACTCTAAAATGCTTCACAGTGGGAGGATTACCATACCATAGTTCATATGGAGTTTTATCACTATTTACAGGAACATGTGCCTTGTTAAGAATATTTACCGCTGTATGTGTTGCTTCTCCCCAAAATGTGTCAGGTGTTCTGGAATCATCAAGCATAGCTCTAGCCATTTGTTGAACTGTTCTATTATTTCTTTCTGCAACGCCATTTTGTTGTGGAGTGTCAACTATAGAAAATTGTCTTTTTATGCCATGTTGTTCACAAAATTCAAGGAATTCATTTGAAGTATATTCTCCTCCTCGATTAGATCTAAGACACCTGATTTTTTAGATCTAATTCATTTTCAACCAGTGCTTTGAAGATCTGAAATTTCTCAAATGCTTCATCTTTGTGTTTAATCAACCCAATCCAACACATTCTAGAGAAATCATCAATAAATAAGATATAGTATTGTTCACCACGTGGTGACTTTTTCCTCACAAGTCCACATATGTCAATATGAATGAGTTCAAGAGGCTTACTTGATGATCCTTCCTTGGCATTAAATTGCACTCTGGTTTGCTTACCGAATTGGCAAGATTTGCATATGATACTTTCAGGTAGAGTAATATTGGGAAGATCACGAACAGCTTTAAGTCTACTTGATTTATTGATTTGAGAGAAGCTCAGATGAACCAACCTTCTATGCCATAGCCATTTTTCTAAAGATTTACTCAAGTAACATTGTTCTTTGCAGTTATTCAATACATACAGGTTTCTTGGAGTTCTGTTTCCTTTTATAATTGTTTTACCTGTATCAAGATCACGTACCACACATTCTTTTGAACTAAAGACAACTTCAGTTCCTTGATTACACATTTGACTTACACTTAATAGGTTATGCTTTAATCCATCCAAATACATGACATTATTAGCTTTCACCTTTTCTTTTAGAAAAATAGACCCTTTTCCCTTAATGACAGCAGGAGTATCATTTCCAAATGTAACATTCTTTTATTTTCTAGAGCACTATATGCAAGAAGTTTGTTTTTGTCACCTGTCATGTGTTTTGAGCATCCACTATCAATGTACCATTGGTTTTCTTCACCTTCTGCAAATAAAGCTATGCCACAATTTTCAACTTGTAATTCCTTCT
Source organism: Pinus albicaulis (assembly GCA_034641835.2). Lineage (NCBI taxonomy): Eukaryota > Viridiplantae > Streptophyta > Pinopsida > Pinales > Pinaceae > Pinus > Pinus albicaulis. The sequence goes on from CM076582.1 coordinate 210,179,293, forward strand.
TTTTCCACACTTTGGAGCTTGAAGGAAAATGCTCTTTTGGCTGAACTTTGCTCCTGCATTCAGATTCTTCATGGCCAAAGTTATTGCAATAAGCACATTCAACTTCATTTTGAAGAGGAGAAAAGTTGTTATAGGTATTCTTCTTTTTTCCAATATCAATCCTTTTCTTTCTTGCTTCTCTTGTCATGATGGTTTTATATGCAACACATTGAACAACTTTATGACCAAAATTGTGACATGAGAAACATTGTCCATTGAAGAAGAAATTTCTGCGATCATGAAATATTCTACTTGAATTTACCTGTTGGTTGGTGTTTCTTTGAAATGTATTCTTGTTAGTGTTCTTTGAATTGAGATGGTCATGCTTTACCTGTGAAGATTCTTTATTCCCTTGCTGAGTGGCAAAATGTTGTATACTGGCTGTAGCTGCTTTTAGATAATTTGGTGTTGAAGTCTGAGAAGATTCTCCGATATATCCAAGACCTGTATTTATAAAAGGAGAACGTTGTACCTTGATAATCTCATCTAAGGTTTCAGATCCTTTAGCAAATCTAAGATTCAAAGTCTTTACTTTCTCAATTTCTTTTCTTAGACTTACTATTTCACATTCTAATTTCTCATTGTGTTTCTCCTTTTCTTCAAGCTGATTTTTCAGATTTTATATCGATATTTTACTTTCTTCTAAGCATATTTTGAGTTGATTGAATTCATCAAGAAAATCATTGTCCTCTAACGCATCCATAAAAGTATATTTTTCTTCTCTAGATTCCTTTTCACATGCCATGAGAAGTCTAAGATCTTGTTCACATTCTTCCTCACTATCAGATAACCCATCACTGTCTTCATGAGTATAGTAAATTTTTCTATTGTTAAACCGATTCTTATTCCTTCTTGCTACTTCCTTCCCTTTTTCATGTGTTTCTTTATGAGGACACTTAGCAGCATAATGACCAACTCTTCCACAAGCAAAACATTTGAAATGAAGCTTACCTCTGAACTGTCCTGTGCCAAGTTGGAGTTTCTTTACAAAATTTACCTCATCTTCTTCTGAGATATACCCTGATCCTTCTGTCTCTTGTACTTCTTTCCCTTTTGTAGAAGCTCTAAAGATGGCTTCTTTGACTTCGGCTATTCTCTCTTCATTTCTACAGTTAGTATGCCATGCAGTTGCACCATAGTAAGATTTTGAAGATCTTTCTTTTCTTCAAGAGCTGAAACTTTTGACTCAAATTTTGCCGTTAGTGATCTTAAAACTTTCTCAACCAAAGTATATCCGGATATTTTTTCTCCCATATTTCTCATACGATTTACAATATCATCAAGACATAAAAAGAAACTGGAAATGCTCTCGTCATTATACATTTTAAGATTCTCATATTGAATTCTGAGAGTTTGGAGTTTAGCACTTTTTACCTTTGCATCACCTTCATAACTTAGCATGATTTTGTCCCATATTGCCTTTGTTGTATCTAGCTGCATGACTTTGACAAATTCTATTTCAATTAGACTTCCCAATAGAGTATTGACTTCCTTTGCATTTGTTTCATAATTCTTTCTTTCTGTTGGATTTGATGGTACTGTGGCTGGATATTGACATCCTCCTTCAACAATAGCCCATACATCTGCTCCCAGAGACTGAAGATAGGATCTCATCCTTGTTTCTCTGCGAAGATTAAATTGTTTCCGTTGAAGAGGAGGCTTGAACATGTTGTTCCATCTTGATTTGTCATCTTGTTCGATCTTCCTTTTCCTCTTCTAGTGGCTAAGTTTTTTCGTGTATGACCCGCTTCCGAAACCAATTGTTGGGAAAAATATTGAGAGGGGGGGGGGGGGTGAATCAGTATTTAGAGTTGACTGAAATTTTTTTACTTTTTCTTCCTCTTAAAACCATACACTACTTTACTGATCCAAACTCGCGCATATACACGGATATCCTTGATAGAACTTGCGTATGTCCAGAGATCTTATTATGCATTTAATTCTTTACTTAGATCAGTGCATCATTCATTCATTAGATGTTTTGTAAGTAGTAAACATGTGCAGTAATAATAGAATAAACCCTCACACATAAGCAACACACATGAACACTAGTATTTAAGGTGGAAACCAAATTCGGGAGAAAACCACCGTTGTTGTCGTCTCTGTCTTCAATATTTATTATAAAGAAAACTTCTTACAATTTTGTACTGGTGCAGACTCATACCAGCACGCAGGCACCCACCTAAAAAAGGCTGCAAACTTCTCTCGTTCTCCAGCCACTACTGGAAGGGAGCTCCAACCCCTTCACTAAAGGCTTCGACCCTCAGCACCACCATGGACCACGTTTCATCAATTTTCATACTGGATCCAGCAGCTTCCACACAACATACCTTGTAGGCCACTTTTCATCATATTTTCAGACTGCACCCATTCCATACATCAAACTAAAACTTATAACTTCATCAACCAATCAACCAACAACTTGATCTTCAATCAACATAATCAGCAGTATCTTCAATATTCAAACAACCCAGATCTGTATGAATACATCATTGACAAATAGCAGTAAAACAACAAAACAAATTAGACATTTCATTCCACACACTTCAGCAAAACCCTAGATTCCATACACACTTTTAATTCACTGAACCTGCATATATACGCGCTTTCTCAGAGACAAACCTGCGTATACGCACTTTTGCTGAAACGAACCTGCGTATATACGCACTTTTTCTGATATGAACATACGTATAGATCTGTAACTTTTCAGAACTATGCAGCTCTTCAGATTTCACCCTCTACTTCAGCAAAGATTCACCAGATCACATATCTAAACATTCCATAAACAGATCTAGAAAATACATAGTCACTAGAGATCCCTTTTCATCATTTTCTTCATAGGTACATTATTAATTTAGATCAATCAATAAACTGCTACCCATTCCATGCAGAAATACTTTAGAGTGAAGTATTCATTAAAACCCAGACTTCAGAATAGATATGCAGATACAAGCTCAACCCTGAACAGCCATTGATTCAAATAGCATACGCTACTTTGCTTTACTGAAGCCGCGTACATACGCTCTTTCATGCACATCAACCCGCGTATACTTCTGTGTATTTTATTCTTCAAAAAATGCTAACTGACATACGCGCCTTTCATGAAGAGAGCCTGCGTATATACATGTTTTTACCGAGACAAACTAGCGTATAGATCTGAAAAAGATAAACTTTTGCAGAACAGACCAGATCTATAAACTTGCCCAGATTTCTTCAATTTCTTCATCAGACTTGCACCAGGTCTTCATCATTTCTTTTGCAGATCATCCTAGAGATTCATCATTTCTAGATCTAGAGATCTTGAACCTTCATCATATCCATAGGTGCATCATAGATTCAGATCTATCAATTAAGACCAGAGTTCATCCATGCAGATATTCCTTAGAGAGATTTATTCATTAACAACCCTTACACATCCACACCTTGCACTATGATCCTCTTCTCCTTATATAGATTTAGCCTTTGTCAATACCATGAGTCAAAACCACTCAACTGCTGATGGTATTCCTAGACGGGATCAAATAGATAATCCAACGCTCAATACAGTGGGCCAATACCATGGTAATGTCCCCTAGTTTTATAAATTTAGAGCGCAAAATAGGCATACGCTACTTGGTACGTACTTTTCCGCGTACATACGCTACTTTGCCTTTACAAACCCGCGTATGCTTTGTGACATATCTAATTCGTCATTACTCTAGCACTTACTGGAATTTATTTCTTTGTTACTTCTGAACTACTATGTAGATACATCAGATTTACATTATTAACAAATAGGTTGCTTATCCAAAGACAACTCATCAAGTCAGTTTCCATCGAGGACAACTTCATCAAGTAGGTTGCCTCAAGGACAACACATTGCATCATATAGCCAACATCATGAACCTACAAATTTGTATACATTATAAATTTTATTAAGCTGGTTGACATGGATAAAAGACATAAATTCTATTAGATAATGAAAATATAAATAAAATATGAAGTAAATATTACATCTCGATATGGATAGGGAGAACTCCGCGATGGAATTTGAGAAATATTATGGAATGAGCTGGATTTTGAAGAATTGTCCATTTGATATAATTATGATATTTTCTCCCTCCATTTGAGCAAAATCAACAATAAATTTTAGCGCACACACCTAAAAGTGATTTCGGTGTCGTAAAAATGGACTTCTTATTGTTATTATGAATCTTAATCGAAAGAGTACGAAAAAGGCTCACTTTAGCTGTGCATAAAAAACAATCCTAACAACAAAGATGGCTGCCAATTTCTTTAGATCTGCAGTTCATTGACAAAGACAAATTCTACAAAATATAGATCTATGCAGTGAAATATATTAAGCAGTAAATAAAAGCAAGAGTTGCTCCACGCATCCAATAGACAAGATAAGAATATTTTTAAAGAATTTTTGTATTTTTGAAAACTGGGTAGGGAACATAGAAAGATGTTACCAGACCCCCTCAATGGGATGGGTTCTTGTAAGTCCTCATCACTTCAGATCTAAGATCTCTCTCTCTTGATGGTGTAGAAAACCCAGACAAAAAATGGAACTCAAAGGGAGCTCACAAGAAAAATGGTAGAAAAATATGACAAAGATGGAGGATCAAAGTCAAACCAAAAGTATAGATCCAGAGTGATCTTTAGGCAACAAAAGGTAGTGAGTGAATGGAAAAAACCTTCTATTTATAACAAAATATTGAGTTAGTCTAGATATTGGTGCATAATTAAAATATTATTAACCAAATTCTAGATCCAACTTTTATGGAATATTTTATTATATTTGTTGGAGGGAAGAAGAATTTGAATTTGGTCAAATCCTTTTATTTGTAAATAATAAATAAATAAATGATTTATTTATTATTTTAAGGATATGGTTGAGTAATAATTAAAAAAATAATGATTTATTCAATTATTTATAAATGATTTAGTCAAATTTAACAAGGAATATTATATAAATAAGGTTTAAATAATTATTCCTAGAAAACAATAAGATAAATAATGATTTATCTAATTAATTTTCCTGTTTTGGGTTAAATATGATCAAGAATATTAATTAAATTGTTGTTTAACTAATTATTCCTTGAGGAAAATAAAAAAAATGTGGATTTGTTCAATATTTCCTCATGGGGTTTCCTGTTTAGACCATAAACAACTTAATAAATATGGATTACTAAGTTATTTTTCATAGTGAAAACAATTTTTCTTAGGGTAAAATTGGTCTTACATGGTGTACTTTGGACAATCTAATAGTAACATGTTAGATGACCAAAAATTGGTGTAACAGATTTCCCCCACAGCGTGCGAGCGTTAGGAGCTAATCGTATGACCAAAGTACATTGTAAGAACTCAATCACTAGACATCGAAGGGGAAGTCAGAGAGAGAGAAATATAAGGTAGACCAAAGTGCTAGAGGACTAGACCCTGAGGAGGTGAGAATTACAGGTGTGACAAGTCTATTTTATGAGTGAGTACCTGTGCTATAGGCAGCGGGGGAGGCATACCTATGCCTGCCGAGGCAAAGTACAAAGAATAATGTTTCCAGTAAACAAGGGACTAAACTATATAGAAATATTTTCTATCTATCTATATATATATAGTACATGTTGGCATAAACATGAGCTAGATAAAAAAATGATAATGGATCCCACTTACATAGTGTGTCTGGGATAACAACCAGGACTTATACAATAATATCTAAGTACATGAGATATAAATGAAACCAAAGTGCCCCTGTAAACAGGGAAGGGCTCTGAAAATATGACTAATACATGCAAACTAAAAAGGTGCTGCAAGCAGCTGAGGCCGACATCATAAAATCTATGGATCTGTATCAAATGATGTAATGAAGAGGTCATCCAGGCATGTGGGGGGCTAGCTGAAGGGACACCCCCTCATGATGTCTGAAACATCTCACACACACCCGTGAATCACTGGTACAATCTGCTGCATCACTGAACCATCAAGTATATGGATCTTGATCATGCCGTAAGGAGCTGGAGCAGAGAAACAATCAACTCAAAGGGAAATAAGGAGTCCCTTTGCCTGATCTAAGGCGCCGAACAAGAGTGGAAGTTGGAACCAAGGTACATCGCCCTCTAGGCCTGTCGTCTGAATGAATTATCTAATGTCAACAAAAGAAGGTCCGCCATAAGTGAGGCAATAAGGGATCCTCAACTAAGACTAACAGACTGAAACCATGGATGATGATGAAATGGGTGGTACTGAGTAGCAGATGGACTACTTCTCTTGTTAGAGCATAAAGGGCATGGATGACCTGGCAGCGACTGACACAATATCAAAGGGGGTAGGGGACAGTAGGACTGAAGGCCATAATGTGTGACACGCGAGAGGAACCAAGCAATGAAGGATGGATAGACTCCATAGATGCGATGATGACTCAACTCAGATGCTCTAACCAAGGGCTACTTGATGATGCTGCCACACAGAAAAGGTCCAACAGGGACCATAAAAACATGAGTACAATATGGTTATTCATGAAGAAAATCAACACGAGCATGGACAAGTATGGAGGCAAAATGGTGCCCCAAGTACAAGTGTTGCAAGTAAATAAATTTGATTTTGAGGAGTGGGGAAGTGACGCTTCTTAGAAAAAATGTGTCGTGGTGAGTATCAAATCACAAAAAATCAAGAGTTGGCTATCTAAAAGAAATAGAACATGCATTTCAAGAACGAAATGCTAAGGGTAATATTTCTTAATATAGAGTGCATTGTGAGGATTAGGAAGGGGATGTCCTTCGAAATCCTCTAAGAGGTATGCCCCCTTACCTAAATCCTTACAAATGATGTAAGGGCCTATCCATATTGAGTCAAAATTCCCATGACCGAGGACATCATGGGCCTGGTCATACACTAGAACAAGATCACCTTCGTGAAAAGTATGAGGGTGGAATTTTTGGTCATACTGAGCTTTGGTGCGTTTCGTAGCTGCTTCGATGGTTTGCAATGCAACATGACAGTCCTCGGAAGCATGCTCAAGCTTGATAAGTTGTTGTTCTAAAGGTTGGGTTTTAGGGAGAAGTTCGACGGTTAGATGAAGGGAAGGGATTTCACACTCGATCACTAAAACTGTCTCCTCTCCAAAAACAAGGTGGAAAGGAGTAAACTCGGTGGAAAATTTAACAAAAGTTCTATAGGCTCACAAAGCAGGGGAGAGCATAAGGTGCCAATTGTTTTTGTGCTTATCTATCATCCGTTGAAGCATGGTTTTAAGGATTTTATTGACTTCCTCAACTTGGCCGTTACCTTGGGGGTAATAGGAGTAGGAATATTGGCGCTTGAAGCCCAACAGTGAGGATAGCTCATGCCATATCTCATCTTCAAAATTCCGTGCATGGTCAGAGACCAATTGTTTCATAAACCTGAATCGATCAATAAGATGGTTAAAGAAGAAGAGGGCCGCGGTAGCTGCCGTGTTGTTAAACGTTGGCATGGCCTCAACCCATTTTGTGAAATAGTCAACCGCCACGATGATATACTTATGGTTACTAGCAGATGAAGATCGACACTCCATAGATCTATGGCCCACTTAAAAAAGGGACCAGCTAAGATGACAGGATGGAGTGGAGTCAGAGGGGCTCCTGCCTTAGGGGAAAAATGTTGGCAATTGGAACAGTGTTTGACTGCTTCAATACAATCACCGAATAGAGAAGGCCAAAAATACCCAGTGTGCATGATTGTTTGGGAAGTGGCAAGACCGGAGAGATGGCCACCATAAGCGCCACTATAGTAGGCATTGAGGACTTGCTCAGCTTCAGCGTGTGTGAGACAACGACACAGGACATTATCTACACCATGAAGATACAGATCATCACCGATAAGAAAGTAGTGGGGGGCCTGGTGTCGGATATGTCGTCAAGCATCACAATCAAGATGGAGGGCGAACTTTTGGGTTCACAAATAAGTGAGGATCTCACCATACCAAGGATCATCTATGGTAATGGAAAAAAAATGTTCATCGGGAAAATCATCATTAACAGGAGTATCCTACGTACCGGTAGGTAATTCAAAAATAAGTTGAGCGAGGGCTAAACCTTTCTTACTTTTGGGTGTGAAAAATTCAAGATTGAATTCCTGGAGGATAATGATCCAACATGAATACTTCCCATTAATGATCCAATGGCTCAATAGGAAGGCCATAGGTTTGGAATTAGTCACCACCTTGGTGGAACGCATGAGGATGTAATGACAAAGTTTTTGGACTAAGAACGCGACAGCTAGTGCTAATTTCTATTCATGTGAGTAGGACACAGGGGGGCCTACAAGGTTCTTACTAACATAATAGATAACATGTTTGAATATGTTGTCATCTTCCTGAATAAGGACCCTAGCGACCGAGTAGGTGGAGGCTGAGATGTACAGGATCAAATTCCTATCAAAGTCAGGGGGATGAATCAAGGGAGAAGATGTGAGAGCATGTTTCAAGGCATCAAAAGAATCTTGAGCATGGTCATCCCATACAAATGGAATGTTAGATTTGAGGAGTCTAAGGAACACATGCATGGTGGTGGCATAGTCAGATACGAACCGTCGAAGGAAGTTAGCTTTGCCTTGGAGGCTTTGTAACTAGCGTAAGGTACGAGGAATATGAAGCTTAAAGATGGATTTAAATTTTAGGGGGTCAAGTGTTCTACCATATTTAGAAACAATTAAGCCTAGAAGATGGTCGACAGCAACACAAAAGACACACTTCAATGGGTTGAGGTGGATATTATACTTGCGACATCGGAGAAAGATGGTACGCAGATCATGGAGGTGTTGTGCCTGATGTTTAGAATGTGCAGTGAGGTCCTCTAAAGAAGCAAGGATAATATGAGCCAGGTCATGGAAATAGTAAGACATGGCCCACTAAAAATTTTCTTTGGTGTTCTTAAGGCCGGACGGCATGACCCGATAGGAAAAGGTTCCCCACAGACTAATAAATGCAATCTTAAGCTGATCAACACGGTGGATAACAATTTGGTTGTATCCAGAGAAACCATCCATGAAGGATAGAACCTTATGCCCTGCACACTCATCAATGATTTGGTCGATGAATGGTGTGGGGAAGTTGTCTTTGGGACAATCTTTGTTCAGGTCACGAAAGTTAGTGGAGACATGAATGGTGCCTTGTTTCTTGAGAACGGGAACCAGGTTGGACACCCAAGTGGTGTATTGGATGGGATAGATAAAACCAGGCTACTTGAGCTTATCGATTTAAGCTTTGATAACCTCTCGTCTAGAAGGATTAATGGGTCTAAACTTTTGATGGACAGGATTGGCATCGAGCCATGTATTGATATGGTGTTCGACAATAGTGGGATCAAGTCCAGGAATTTATGAGTAGGACCAGGCGAAAACATCATGGAATTCCTTGAATAGCTTGGTGTAAGCCTCAATTTCTTCCGGGGTGCGTTAGGTGCCCAAGGTAATGTTTTCTCCTACCCCTGGTTTGTTAGAAATGTCAATTTTAATAGTAGGAGAGATATTGGAAATATTTCCTGTTTGGTCTCAATCTAGTCTCCTAAATTGAGCTCATTTAATTGTCAACCAGGGTTGGTAAACTACTGAAGTGAAGTGTACTGTATGTACCTAGGTGTTTGTTTCTTAATGCGTTGTGTGTAGTGTTTTGTGATGTTTTTGGTCTTTTGGTGATTTTATGTTCACAAGAAAGATGACTAGAAATCTAATGGAAGGAAGCTAGTGATTAAAAACAGAGTGAAATCTAATTGGTTGATGTCAAATGGTAAATGCAAATGCAATATTAAAAACAGAATCAAATCTAAACTATGACTAAGAAAAAACAAAGCTTGATAATGACTTCTAAGGAAATGATTCAAAACATAAACTCAACTTGAGAAATGATCAACTAAACATGCAAATCCTCCTAACTAAACAGTTTAAACAACTAACTTATAATGATGCAACATTTTGTCCTTGATTAGAGATTTGTTGAAGTATGTTTGGAGTAAAACATTGATACCATCATAAGATCTTCTACTCTAAATCTAGTTCTTAACTCTATTCTGCAACTCAGTTTTATAGCACTACACTTCTCTCAAAGGTTATAGATTTTTGAAATAGTCTTTTGAGGAAATGTTTGTTTGTGAGATGATAAGGATGTTGCAGAAGTACTTCAGGCCTTAAAATGATATTGTCTTCTGTTCATATGTTTATGAATCAATTATAAATTTTAGAACAAGAAGAGGTTTGTGAATAATGAAGGTTGTTTTGTTAAGTTTAACAACTGAAGTAATCTAATATGCAGTGAATGGCAACTGAATATGGAGTGCAAATGCAATGAGTTGAACTACAACTGAACCTAAAATGTCACTAGACTAAAACAGTGCTGAACTACAAGTCATTATCAAACTTAAAACAAAATAACTGAGCATGAATTAAGTGCAATTAAACTCCGAAGCATCCTAACTAAGCTATCATGCATTATTCTATGGAATGATACAGTCTGTTTGTCCATCATGATTGGTATTTTGGAAGAGTTCCTTCTTTTGGAAGAGTTTTTAGAACAATCCTGACTGTGTAATTGAGTGCAAATGCAAATGTAAATACTGAAAGCAATGAAAAACGAAGATATCATAGCCATCTCCTACCCATCATTATGATATTTTTGACAAGTGTTTAAGAGCAAGAACAACTATGGTACTTAGTGAAAACACACAACTAAAACGCTCAAGATCACAATCATGCTTAAGACAGTATAAATATTTCTTGGAAGAGTTTCTTCTTGTGGAAGAGTGCTTATCATAAGTATAACTGTGATGGTGAATAAAAGAGACTACAATTAAATCCTACAATACTATAGCTATTCCCTATTCATCATTATAATCTTTTGGAAGAGCTTCTTCTTTTGGAAGAGTTTTTAGAATGAGTATAACTACAGTAGCTAATGAAAACAACTATGAATTCAACTTCAAATCCTACAATACTATAGATATTTCCCATTCATCATTATAATCTTTTGGAAGAGCTTCTTCTTTTGGAAGAGTTTTTAGAATGAGTATAACTACAGTAGCTAATGAAAACAACTACGAATTCAACTTCAAAAACGTAAAGGCAACTAGAATACTTATCTAAATTACGCAAATAAATCCGTGCAAGAGGCAGGGGCCCTCTACCACCTGACGGAATCTAACTCCAAATCAAATCAACGCTTTCAAAAAAACACTGTCTGCTTCATTAAAAGTGAAATAACTTGAACAGAGCACTCTGCGTCTTCAGAAATGTAGCACAGAATCTAAGCAAAATCTAGAACAAAATCTAGCCTAGCTCTCGGTTTCCCAAGTGTTTATATAACAAATGCACATAACAAGACTTGCAACAATTTCAGGATCATTGTCTTTCCTTATTGGAATCACATTAGGACTCTTGAAGTGGCTGCGTAAAAAGGAAAAAGACATCTGGACTGAGACAGTCCTAATAGAAGTCTGCCTTCCTAAATGTGTTCCCACATTCCAAAACCATACCCAGAATTCGTTTCTTCCTTCATGGTGAGCAACGAACCATGTAGACATGACGTGGAATATGCCCATATGCGGTTTTTCTTGAGAGGCCACCTGGAACATACTCAAACGTGAAGACAGCTGCAGAATCGCCGGTTAGCTACGGAATGTTTGCATTCTGCATCTAGTTCCGGTCAAAATGCTTTACAATGGAAAAAATCACAAAACTTAGCAAGTCAGTCATGTAAATCATTCTAAAAGTAATTTTAACTAAATTAATTGATCAATTGGGTCTAGGATAGCAATGGACAAAGGAAAATGAGGTAAAGTAAGATGAAAGAAAGCACAATTTTGAGGCTCAACATACCCCCACTACTGTCTCCTTGCATGTCCTCATGCAAATTATCCTATGAACTCAGAGGCTTCTGCAAGAACATCTAATCCTCTCCTTCTCCTTTGTCTGGAAGCTAAAGGTCTTCTGGGTTTTCTGATAACAAGTTTGAACCTTAGGTTGGTAAGTGCCCTGATTAACGTTTTGTTCCTCTTCTTCAACTTGTCATTGGTCTTTTCCACTTTGTCTATATGTAGGGATAAGGTTGAGTTCATATCAATTTTGAGCTTGACTTGATCCTTGAGAATTTCATTCTCATTTTTGATGTGTCTATTAAGTATTTCCAACTCATATCTATCCCTTCTTAATACATCTATTTCAGACAGTAGAGGACTAGGGGTTCTCTCCTTACTTTTTGAAGCTCTCCTTTCCAAAGTTTCCACATAGTCATAAATTTCTTGTTGAGCAGGGTCAATTTCAGGGGTTCCTTCATAAAAATCCTCTTCAACATCTTCTTCAATGGATGTTTCCTTATCTTCTATATTAATCACCCCTGTTTGTTTGATTTGAGTTTTCCTTAGTTTCCCCTTTAGTCTATGGCTTCTTCTGGGCTGAGAAGATCCCTCTCCTTTCTCCATGGCATATTTCCTGATTACTTTTTCTTTCTTAAGTTGTCTTTTGATTTGAGTCAACTTCTCTGAGATGATTTCCTCACTACTTTCTTGGACTGTTTTGTCGATTTCAACTTTTGAGGCTCTCCATTTTCTACTTCTTCTTGTAGGCTGTGGTTCTGGTGAGGGTTCTTTTGGCTCTTCAAAATGATTTCTTATCAAGAAATTGTCCCATGTATCATTTGTTTTGGCTAAATGGTGTTCAATCAAAATTTTAACCAAACCATGATGATATAAAGTTGTCTCTAAAAATTGAACCCTTCTTTGAACACAGGAAGCCATCTTTTTCAAGCTTTGAAGCAAGAAATAGGGTAGGTTTAAGTCTTCCCCCAGAAAATGCATTATCAGTCTAATGTGGTAGACATAAAATGTGCCATATCTACCCTCACATGTAATAAATTTTTGGAGAATAAGTAGTATGTTTCTCCATTTATTTTTCAATGCAGAACTTGGAATTCCTTTCTTAAATACAGTGACATCCATACCTGGTGATTTTATAATTTGCTTCCAGGATTTATTGTGGAATTCTCTGTTTTTGAACCATCTCTCTCTAGTTCTAAGCAACCCTGTAGCTTCTGCAATGAAAACTTCAGTGACAGTAAATTTGACATCTCCCACTTCAACTTCAGTTCCTTGAAATGATCTTGCAAATGTTTTAGTGACTTCTTTATGGAAGCCATTAAATTTCTCCAAAAATTGAAGCCATCCTATCTGTTGCAACATTTCTTTTCATTGAGGGTAGCCTTCTAAGTATTTTGAACCCACTGGTTCAGTTCTTACAATGAAACCCATAATTGCTTCTTCAATGTTCAGATTAACACTCTTCTACCCACAGAAATAATAACTTTCACCTTCGAATTGAAATGACTTCAAGTTCTTAATGACAATGGCTTCAAACTTCGGAATGATATACCTCTGGTTGACAGTGACAACAGCTTCAAATTTTGGACTGATATGCCTCTGTTTGACAGTGACAAATGGCTTCAAATTTCCCACACTACTATACCTCTGTCTCTCGGTGGCAAATAACTTCAAATTCCCATACTGCTATATCTTTGTCTCTTGGTAACAAATGGCTTCAAATTCTTCAATGCTATACCTCTGTCTCCCGGTGACAAATGACTTCAAATTCTTCACTGATATACCTCTGCGTTTACAGTGATAATGCTCAATCTCTGCCCACGGTGATTCAAACTGATATACCCTTTTGCTCTGCTCTCGGTGATAAGGATATTTCTGTTTGCGGAATGAAGTGTCGGCTACAGAATGGAGTGATGGCAGTGGTAACGGAATGAGGTGGAGGAAAATAATTAATGATTGAAAAGACGACGAAGATTTTTACAACGGAAAAGAGAATCATCATTGAATGATTTGGTTGGGATACGTGAAGAATTCAGACACTTCGGCCATTTGAACCGCTTAAACGATGTTGGGTATGGAATTTGAAATGAGAGATTTTAATTCAAAGTTTGTGGAGGGTTTATTGGTCTTGATCAATAAAAATAATTAAAACAACCTTTTCAAACAATTCATAACTAAAACTATGCTAAACTTTATGAAATGCCATTATAATCTAAACTTGTTACCTCTGCTTTTTATTTGATTTTTGTAGTCTTTGTCTTCTTTGTTCTCCTTTGGAAGAGTCTTCATGGTCCTTCTTGATTTTTCTTATTCATGGATACACTGGATCATTTTGTTGCAATTCTAATGTATGCTAACTAATGCCTTCAGGATTTGTAGCTGCGGAATGTCTGGCTAGCTGCGGAAAGGCTGATCAGCTGCAGAATGTCTGTTAAGCTGCAGAATGTACCTGTAGAGCATTTTGGTCATGGAATGGAGTGGTTTTTTTGGAATATAGGTGAAATGTTATATGGTATGAATGAATATGGATGATGAGACATGATATGTATGAAGTGGATGATGAAATGGAATGGATTCAGTTTATGAAATGGAGTGAAAGAACATAAGAACTGCCCTGCAATCCTTGACATGTTTTATTCATTTACAGCAAGACATCAAACTTTAAATTTTGACATGAAAATAAGATGGATGGAGTATGGAATGAGATGAATGAAACATGGAATGAAGTAGAATATGAGTGAATGAATGAAATGGAGTATGGATGGATAAGTGAATGGAGTGAAATGAAATGAGATGGATCATAAGCATTATGGATCTGAACTTATGATTTTGTAACAGCTGCTTGCAAAAACAAAATGGAAAAGTTAGAGTGTCAGAGAGACTCTGATTTTCACCCTATCTTTTCTGTATAAACATGCCAATCAATGATTGGTTTTCATGTTTATACCTTTATTTATTTATTTTTATTTTTTCAAAAGAGAAATGCTTCAGAAAATTTACTCAAGTTGATGAAGAAGAGAGATTCTTCTTCATTAACTTCACATCACTGCTTTCTTGGAACTTTTGGACAAATTCTTCTCTTGAGAGTGGTTTGTGATATAGCTTCAATCTATGACCATTCACAAGAAAAGTGACCTCTTCTTCATCTATAGTTCTGATTTTTACTGCTCCATTATCAAAAATTTCAACAACTTCATATGGCCCAAGCCAATGTGTCTGAAATTTACCTTGAAAATACTTGAATTTTGAATCAAACAAGAGATCCCAGTCACCCTCTTTGGATTTCTTCTCTTTGATGTACTTGTCATGCCATCTAGCCCTTTGCTGTTGGACTAGACTTGTTTTCTGAACTGCATCTTGTCTGATCTCATCCAATTCATTAATTTGCTCCAGTCTATGCTTTTGTGCCTCCGTTAAATCAAGTCCTAGCTGAACTGCCATTTTGAAAGTTTGAATCCGGAACTCTATGGGAAACAAAACTTGCTTTCCATAAATGTATCATAAGGAGTATGGCTTGTTGTGTTTCTCCATGTAGTTCTATAGGCCCACAAGGCTTCAGGAAGCCTATCTACCCAATCTCTTCTATGTAAATGAACGGTCTTTGTTAGGATTCCTTCAATGACCTTATTAGTAGATTCCACTTGACCATTTGCTTGTGGATGATAAGGAGTAGATTTTCTATGCCTGATTTTGTACCTCTCCATCATTTTCTCCACTAGCCTTGATGTAAATTGAGCTCCTTGATCCGTAACAATTTCCCTTGGGACACCAAAACGAGTAAAAATATCCTCAAAAAGAAAAGTAACTACAGATGATTCATTAGCAACAAGTAATGGTTTAGCTTCTACCCACTTAGTAACATAATCGGTGCAAACTAATATGTATTTCTTTTGTCTTGATGGAGGACTAATAGGTCCTACAAAATCCAAAGCCCATTTTTCAAAAGGTTCAATGTGTACCTGAGGTTGTAATGGCATCTCACCTGAAGGAGAAGGTTTCCCTACCCTTTGGCAACTGTCACACCTTTTGACATACACTTTAGCATCTTTAAACAAAGATGGCCAATAATATCCTAAATTAAGGATCTTATAGGCTGTCCTCTTATCTGCAAAGTGTCCGCCACAAGGTTCGTCATGACATGCCTTGAGAATCTCAGGCATCTCATCTTCACGAACACACCTTCTAATGATCAAATCTCGACCTGTCTTATACAACTCATTAGCAACCCATGAATATTTTTCACTATCATTAATGATTTTTCTTTTATCCCTTGTATTCATAATCAAAGGAAATTTTCCTGAAACTAAATAATTAGCAATATCAGCAAAACATGGAGTTTGAGTAGAGATTGCAAAAAGATATTCATCAGGAAATTGATCTTCAACTGGAGTGTCATCTTTGATATTTTGGAGTCTAGATAGGAAATCGGCTACTGTGTTTTGTTTTCCAGGCCTATATAGAATAGTAATGTTGAATTCTTGTAAGAGCAACAACCATCTTATAACTCTGCCATTAGTGATTGATTTGTTCATTAAATATCTAATTGCAGAATGATCAGTGTGAACAAAAGTTTCATAGCCTGTTATATAGTGTCTAAATTTGTTTATGGCATGAAAAACAGCTAAAAACTCTTTTTCAGTTACAGTATAGTTTAACTCTGCAGGAGTCACATTTTTACTGGTATAATAGATGGCATAGGGAATCAAGTCTTTCTGCCCCAATACTGCTCCTAGAGCTGTATCGGAAGAATCTGTCGAGATATGAAAAGGTAACTTCCAGTTAGGTCCCCTTAATATAGGTGCTTTAGAAATTTTGGTTTTCAGGGTTTCAAAAGCCAACTGGCAATCAGAAGTCCATTTGAATTCACAATATTTGGTGAGTAATTTGAAGAGTGGAGATGCTATTTTGGTGAAGTTTTCTATAAATCTCCGATAATACCCTGTAAATCCTAGAAAACTTCTAACATCTCTTTGAAAACTTGGCATGGATAGGTTAGAAATGACTTCAACTTTTGCCTCATCAACTCTAATCCCATCCCCTGAAATGTGGTGCCCTAAAACAATACCTTCGGTAAACATCATAAAACATTTTTCATGAATAAGTGAAAGGTTTTCTTCTTGACATATTTTTAAGACTTTTTCCAAATTTTCTAAAGCCTCTTCAAATGTATTCCCATAAACTGTGAAATCATCCATGTACACCTCTACACAGTCATGTATTAGATCTGAAAAAATTCCTAATACTGCCCTTTGGAATGTTGCAGGTGCATTGCATAATCCAAATGGTAATACTCGGTAAGCATAAGTACCCCAAGGACAGGTGAATGTGGTTTTGTCTTGATCTTCAAGTGCTACTTGGATTTGATTGTAACCACTAAACCCATCTAGGAATGAAAAGTACTTTTTGCCAGCTAATGTATCTAATACTTGATCTATGAAAGGTAAGGGAAAATGGTCTCTAAGAGTAGCTTTATTCAGTTCTCGGTAGTCAACACACACCCTCCATTTTCCATTTTTCTTTGGCACAATTACCAAAGGAGAAACCCACTGACTATCTGAAATAGGATAGATGAAATTAACATTTAATAATTTTTGCAATTCCTCTTTAACAATTTCCCTAAGATTTGGATTCATCCGTCTTTGAGGCTGTCTGATTGGTTTGCAATTTGCCTCTATATAGATGTGATGAGTACAAGTCTTGGGACTTATCCCTTTCATGTCAGTGTATTCCCATGCATATGCAGAAGAATGTCTCTGTAATACTTTGACTAACTCTTCTGGTTGAGATTTTTCTAGGTTCTTATTTATGTTCAAAGTTTTGCCTGGAAAAATTTCACTTGTAGAGCTGCCAAATTTGTCCATAGAATGAAGAGACATCTGCCTAGATGAGAAAAACTCAATATTGGATCCCTCTTGAAATGATTCATGTTTGTGTTCGAGAGAGGATTCAAAGTTTTCTAGAGTATTCAGAATTTGATTATCTTCACTAATTTCTGAAATTGTGAAGAGTGGTTGTAAATATTCTTCATCCTCTATCCATTGAGTGTCATCTAGATCTGTAATTGTCCTAGCTGGAGGATATAAAGTGAATTTCTTTGTTGAACTACCATAAGAAATATACATATCACCGGACCTACAACTAATAAAAGCATCAGCTGTAGCCAACCAAGGTCTTCCTAATATAACAGGATGGCCTCCTAGATTATTCTTAGGAGTTAGGATCATGAAATCCACATGGTACTCCCAAGAATCTAGGGACATTGGAATGTCTTCTATTACCCCATCTGGTTTGATCACAGATCTATCTGCTAATTGTAATAGTGTGGGTGTAAAGAGAATATTAGGAAGTTTCAGTTTGTCCATGATTTGTCTACTCATGATATTTATTGCTGCTCCTAAATCAATGAGTGTGTTTTGAATTTCAATTCCATTGATGTGAATTTTGACAACTGGATTTCCGGGGTCAAGATACTTTGGAATAGCAATCTTGCCCATCATAATGTCTGCTATTTTTCCTACCAGTTGAATTTTCTTGGTTTCTCTTATTCTTTTTCTTGTTGTTTTCATACTCAACTCCTTTATTGTTTTGGCTAAAATTGGGATTTCCTTGATGGCTTGCAATAATGGAATTTTAATGCAAAAATTTCTCAATTCATCTAAGAAATCATAATTAGGCACCATGATTTGTTTTTCTACACCTCTATCAATTTGTAATCTTTCCGGAAAGGGAGGTATAGAAGTAGATGCGGATGGTTGATCTAATACAGGAGTTGGATTTATTGGATCTTTTTGTTTTAGTTTTTCAATGTGTGGGTCTTGAAAGGATGTGTCTTCCTCAAGACTTTTATTCACCCGTAGGGAGTCTTCCTCAGAATTATCTTGTTCTTGTATGATCACAGAAGGTTTCCTCTTTTCAAGTATCCTTCCAGACCTAAGTTGAACATCACTAAGGTCTAGAGGAGTAATTAAATGAGTTGGAAACTGTTGGATTTCTATCATATATGTATTCTGAGGGTTCTTATTATTGGGGTTTGGTATGGGTTGAGCCGGCAATTGATTTGATTTTTGGGGGAATGGTAATGAAAGTGGTTGATTTTGATGTGGTTGGTTCTGATGATGTTGTTGAGGATTTTGTTGAAAATTTTGTTGAAGATTTTGAGGAAAATTTTGTTGAGAATTTTGAGGATAAAAATGTGGATATGGTGGATAGGATGGTGGATACTGATAGTATGGAGAGTATCTTCCATAGGGACTTTGTGTTCCTTGTGCCCAAGACTGAGATTGATTTTGAAATTGGGGCCAAGGTTGCTGCCAAGAATTCCAAGGTGGAGGTTGATTATACATTTGATCATGGAATCCTTGTGTTTGAGGTCCCTGCCAAGGCCTTCTAGATACAAAATTCAGAGACTCTGTGGAATCTGTAGGAGTTTCCTCCTGAAAGACAACTTTGAGACCCAGAAGAGAAGGACAATTCTTGGTCTCATGTTTTTCAGAACAAATGACACAGGTTTCTACAACTTTTACATCCAAAGGACACTCTCTCAAGGCATGTTTCTTTCTACATTTGGGACAAAAGATTTCCAAGGCATCAGATTCAGCCTTTTGCTTGTTTTGTATCTTAAGGGTGTCTATTTGTTCACTAAGACTCCCTAAGATGTCAGATTTAAAATCATCAAGCATATGTCCTATTTCTGATCTACTTACTGTCCCAGAAGCAGATTTACTTGCCCTTGCAAGAGCAGGATCTCTTGGACCTTTGATAGTTTTGGATTTCCCTCTGGAAAGGTTGATACATAACTCAGATATTTCAGGTAATGTGAGTTGTGATATATCCCCTTTTCCCATCATGTTAAGGATATCCAACCATTCATCCCTAATTGTTTTCAACAAAAGATCTTTTAAGGTGTCTTGATCTAGGTTTTCCATTTTTTCCCTTTTGATGTTGTAATTAAATCTTTCCAAAAAATCTTCCAAATTTTCATCTTCTTTTTGTAACATCCTGAACACTTCTTCCTTATGATTAACCGGCATACAATAATCCAAATATCTCTTTAGAAATGCTTGTTTCATGACTTCCCATGTTCTAATAGAACTACTGATTAGACTCATAAACCACTTCAATGCTGCTCCCTTCAAAGTTGAAGGAAATAATTTCAGTTTTTGAGCATCTTGTAGGTAGTCATAAGTCCTACACAACACTTCAAATTCGAATAAGAAAGTTTCAGGATCTTCAGTTTTAAGTCCATAGAAGTTTGGAAGGACAGAAGGTGAAATGTTTTTCATGGTTGTATTGGTTTCTTCATCAATTATAGGGAACCCAAAAGAGCTTCCTATTCTACCTCTTCCTCCATTTGCACATCTACCTCCTTCTCCTCTACCTCTACCTCTACCTCCAAATAGTGTGTTTTCTCCATTAAAAACTCCTCCTCCTCCTTCTTCTGCCATGGTTGACTCTCCTGTGGAAGTGGAAAGGTTTGTGTCCCTAATAGGAGTTTTTAGATCTTCTTCTATGGCAGGTTTAGTGGATGAAGTGGAAGGTTTCTCTAATGGAATAGTTGACCTTAGATCTTCTAGAAGTCCAGGATCAGGAGAGGATGGAATATGGGTATGAGTTGAAGGTGTACTAGCTCTGGATCTAGATGAAACAAGTGGTGTTCTAGAAATCAAAATTCTGCCTCTGCTGCTTATGAATATTCCCCTTGAATCTCTCTCCCTACGCATATAATTATTTTTGGATACTAAGAAACAAAGGTTACCTAGTTTTCACTTCCCTGGCAACGGCGCCAAAATGTTTGGTCTCAATCTAGTCTCCTAAATTGAGCTCATTTAATTGTCAACCAGGGTTGGTAAATTGCTGAAGTGAAGTGTACTGTATGTACCTAGGTGTTTGTTTCTTAATGCGTTGTGTGTAGTGTTTTGTGATGTTTTTGGTCTTTTGTGATGATTTATGATGTTTTTGGTCTTTTGGTGATTTTATGTTCACAAGAAAGATGACTAGAAAGCTAATGGAAGGAAGCTAGTGATTAAAAACAAAGTGAAATCTAATTGGTTGATGTCAAATGGTAAATGAAAATGCAATATTAAAAACAGAATCAAATCTAAACTATGACTAAGCAAAAACAAATCTTGATAATGACTTCTAAGGAAATGATTCAAAACATAAACTCAACTTGAGAAATGATCAACTAAACATGCAAATCCTCCTAACTAAACAGTTTAAACAACTAACTTATAATGATGCAACATTTTGTCCTTGATTAGAGATTTGTTGAAGTATGTTTGGAGTAAAACATTGATACCATCATAAGATCTTCTACTCTAAATCTAGTTCTTAACTCTATTCTGCAACTCAGTTTTATAGCACTACACTTCTCTCAAAGGTTATAGATTTTTGAAATAGTCTTTTGAGGAAATGTTTGTTTGTGAGATGATAAGGATGTTGCAAAAGTACTTCAGGCCTTAAAATGATATAGTCTTCTGTTCATATGTTTATGAATCAATTATAGATTTTAGAACAAGAAGAGGTTTGTGAATAATGAAGGTTGTTTTGTTAAGTTTAACAACTGAAGTAATCTAATATGCAGTGAATGGCAACTGAATATGGAGTGCAAATGCAATGAGTTGAACTACAACTGAACCTAAAATGTCACTAGCCTAAAACAGTGTTAAACTACAAGTCATTATCAAACTTAAAGCAAAACAACTGAACATGAGTTAAGTGCAATTAAACTCCAGAGCATCCTAACTAAGCTATCATGCATTATTCTATGGAATTATACAGTCTGTTTGTCCATCATGATTGGTATTTTGGAAGAGTTCCTTCTTTTGGAAGAGTTTTTAGAACAATCATGACTGTGTAATTGAGTGCAAATGCAAACATAAAGACTGAAAGAAATGAAAAACTAAGATATCATAGCCATCTCCCACTCATCATTATGATATTTTGGACAAGCGTTTAAGAGAAAGAACAACTATGGTACTTAGTGAAAACACACAACTAAAACATTCAAGATCACAATCATGCTTAAGACAGTATAAAGATTTCTTGGAAGAGTTTCTTCTTGTGGAAGAGTGCTTATCATAAGTATAACTGTGATGGTGAATAAAAGAGACTACAATTAAATCCTACAATACTATAGCTATTCCCCATTCATCATTATAATCTTTTGGAAGAGCTTCTTCTTTTGGAAGAGTTTTTAGAATGAGTATAACTACAGTAGCTAATGAAAACAACTATGAATTCAACTTCAAATCCTACAATACTATAGCTATTTCCCATTCATCATTATAATCTTTTGGAAGAGCTTCTTCTTTTGGAAGAGTTTTTAGAATGAGTATAACTACAATATCTAATGAATACAACTACGAATTCAACTTCAAAAACGTAAAGGCAGCTAGAATACTTATCTAAATTACGCAAATAAATCCGTGCAAGAGGCAGGGGCCCTCTACCACCTGACGGAATCTAACTCCAAATCAAATAAACGCTTTCAAAACAACACTGTCTGCTTCATTAAAAGTGAAATAACTTGAACAGAGCACTCTGCGTCTTCAGAAATGTAGCATAGAATCTAAGCAAAATCTAGAACAAAATCTAGCTTAGCTCTTGGTTTCCCAAGTGTTTATATAACAAATGTAAATAACAAGACTTGCAACAATTTCAGGAACACTGTCTTTCCTTATCAGAATCACATTAGGACTCTTGAAGTGGCTGCGTAAAAAGGAAAAAGACATCTGGACTGAGACAGTCCTAATAGAAGTCTGCCTTCCTAAATGTGTTCCCACGTTCCAAAACCATACACAGAATTCGTTTCTTCCTTCATGGTGAGCAACGAACCATGTAGACATGACGTGGAATATGCCCATATGCGGTTTTTCTTGAGAGGCCACCTGGAACATATCCAAACGTGAAGACAGCTGCAGAATCGCCGGTTAGCTATGGAATGTCTGCATTCTGCAGCTAGTTCCGGTCAAAATGCATTACAATGGAAAAAATCACAAAAATTAGCAAGTCAGTCATGTAAATCATTCTAAAAGTAATTTTAACTAAATTCATTGATCAATTGGGTCTAGGATAGCAATGGACAAAGGAAAATGAGGTAAAGTAAGATGAAATAAAGCACAATTTTGAGGCTCAACATTTCCTTCTTCGAAAGAATCAGGTGTAGGGATGGGATTTCCAAACCAATCGACTTCATCAGGAATGAAGTTTTTATTTTCCGCAGCATATTGGTCATGGACTGTTGCGGGAGGAAGTATGCATGGTGGTGCATATCATCCCATGGAAATTTAGGGCCAGTCATCGCTTCTATAATGTCTTCATCGAAATGGAAGAAGGGGTGACTGGAGGAAGGGAGATCACCTGACGCGGTAGAGATACCTGACTCATCATCATGTGAAGAAAGGCTCACATGCGCAACATCATGGGGGATGACAGAAGAGTAAGAAGATAAAGTAACTACCGATGTTGAGCCCAGGGTTATCGCTGAAGGGAGGTCAAGCGAAACATCAGGGGAAGTCTCCAGGGGGGCTTCCACTGAGGGTCTCATTGATGATGATAGGTAGAAAATGGTGGCCGAAGACTCTGTCATTTTGACATCGGGAGGGGGAATGTCAATGGGAGTATGCAGATCCTCTGGTTCTATCGAAGCAGAACTTGCAAACAAGGGGGAGGTGAACTTGTTATGCTTGGGCTTGAATTGGCGGAACGCTTCCAAGGATGAACGATACTCTTCAAGGCAAGGACATAGGTGAGTGTAGTGGTTGTTGGGGTTCCCATGTTTTGGCCATATTGGCAAGACCAAAATATGAGACAACATCATAACCACTTCAGACCCTAGGATCTAGCGCTCCTGGGTCCAAAGAGGGATCTCTCTATATAGGCAAAGGTTTTATGTCTTTGAAGCTTTGTGTTAAGATATTAGGCTAGTTATAGGCACGGGTTTGTTTGATTGAATTGTTTATTTGGTTGTTGGGAATAAGGAAAGAAGGGTTCAATGTGAGACAAGGATGTGCAAAGAGGGTTTTAGGTAGACGAGAGATTATTTCAAAGAACACTCGAGACCATTGGGAAATGGAGTCAGGAAAGGGTTTACTTGCTATTCAATATGCAGGCTTTCAGTTGGGCTAGTCATCTAAAGCATTGGATCTTAAAGATGATAGTGTGGCATGAAATGGTAAGAGAGAGGGTGAAAGTAAGGAAACCTACAAGGTGACCTTCACAAATGAGATCCAGGGACAGGACATGCCATTGGACAACTTGTGATCCGAAACCTAAACGGTTAACTCTTCAGACAAGGAAACATTAAAGATTTAAACACAAAGGTGAAAAACTGAGATCAGAGAGAGACTTTGAAATCTCAATGCTTCGGCCTCCAACTTAAGGGATCTTGGAGAGGTTCCAATTAATTGAAAAGGACCCTAGTGAGACAGTGACAGAGTTATGAACTCCCAGTTTCCCAATTCATTCAATTAAAGCCTAACAAGAACATCTAAGAACAAATTCATTAATTCATACATCAATTAGCAGTATATATTTGACTGCTACACTGGTTAAATTAGCTTGAAATAAATTCTCAGATAATACATACAGTAGAAAACATTGAAGGCAGGGAGAGTAGAAACATAGGGTACCTAACAAGGGTAAATCCTATGCCATATTTCTGATGCGTGCCAGAAGAAACGAAATGTAATGAACTACAAGGTAAAACAAGGACAAAGATAGAAAAACATCACTGCTGCTTTAAATCAGGATCCAAAGAAATGTGCCTGTCATATTAATGAGCAACACCAGTCATGTACAACATTACCAACAGCTTGGTATTCAGTCTGAAAACATCTTCCTCAGCCTATCTTACAACTTTACACAGAGAACATGTCTCAAAAGAAATAGCTTGCAGTTCACAGATATCTGATCAACAACCCTTATAATGAGTTTCTCCATGAATTTTATAGTTGAAAGAGAGGCATAGGAGGTAGATAAAGAACTAAATGTAGCATTAAAACTCAGAAGAGGTAGAGGGCCGAGGCCTCATTCTTTTTTAAATTCTGGGCATTTATCTTCAGTACTCTTTGGATGAAAGAGTGGTCTTTGTCAGGCTGCAATTTACTCCAGGTATGTCTTTGATGTACTTGTTGTAGCACTCTGTAGAACTCTGGTGAACTGAACAAAAAAAAATCAATGACTCAGGTCTGCCATACTGTGTAACAAATTCTTCTGATAGCATAGGACTGTTTTCAGGGCTGAAATTTCCTCAGGAACACGGTATAGTATGGAAACAGTATGGGCACTTCATCCTTTCGCGGGTAGGAACATTCTGCTGATGGTGACACTGATATATATCATTTGGTGTGCCTTACGCCTTCTGTGTGATTTATGAGGACTTCAATCTGGTACCTTCCCTTTAAATTATTGGATTAAGGCTCACAATCTTCAATTACAGGCCTTAAAATCTCTTCTTTCTCACTGATACTCTTTGTCGCTCCATGATTGCCTCTGTTTGCGAAATCTGCGCTTTAATGGCTCTGGACAGGTTTTACAGAGTTTAACTCTGTTCTTTTAATGAAAGTCATGTCATAACACCTTCGCAAGCCTTTTTCATAATCTCAGTCCCTGAAAATGGTCTTTTCCTGCGTTTTGTGCCACTGTAACAGCGACTGTGAACAGTGGAGGTTTTCACCACCTGTAACCCTCCAAAACACGAAAACACGTTAATAAATCCATGCATGGGGTGGGTGGACGTAATGGGGGACTGGAGGACAGGTGGCAGAACTGTGGAGGGACGTACGCGGAATAGTGGGAGATGCATTTGGAAGACAACGAGAAAGGAAATTTAAATGTAAAACATTAAAATTTGACCTTTGAATGAAATATAAAGGGAACAGATGAAAATGCGATGAAAACACGTGGGATGGATGACGTGACGGGACCCGGTCAATGGCGGGGCGTGAACTTAATCCGGAACGTCCGATCTCAGGAGGAGATCTACGGTTGAAAATGCATCACAGGGCAACTGATGGTGGGCCAGGGGTCCCTTTTTGCTTTGGTTATTGCTCAAGCATCTTTGGGGTGCGAACGCCGTCGAATGGCTGGCCATAGATCTGATGGTGGACAACAATATCGCGCTGGGCCTGCAGTTGAACGTTAACACGCGATGAGGGTGGTTTTTCAATAGTGCTCGAAGACAGGTGTCAGCCGGTGAATGGCATCGCTGCCAAACAAAAAATACCTCCCTCCTTCCAAAGGCGGTGCAATGAAAACCTCTGATTTTTGAACAGGGTGCGATTGCGGGGACCACCGGGGCATTTGAAATGTAGGCCGTCGATCTGTGGGTCAAATCGATGGTTGTGAAGTGATCGGGGAATGAGCGGGGAACGTGAGAGCACTTGCGATGGTCGTTGGATAACCGGGAAATCAACGGTGGGTAGCGCTCCCGATACTCATTTATTCAATTTTGATAAGCACTTTATGCCTTGGCGCGTGGTCTTGGCACTGGGTTATGTGGGGAAATGGTTAAGGGGCTGGCCAGAAATGGCTAAGCCATAATATATGAAAAAGGGTGATTTTTAGCCAAAAAGGAGGGGTTTTTAAGGCTAAAGAGGAATTCGATAAAGGTAAAAAGGAGTTCAAACCAAAATGAAGGGACCTCACTTGGTTTTAAAGGGGAAAATGGGTGGTTTAGGGGATTTTGGGAGGGATTTCTAGGGTCACAGGGGAAACTTTAAAAATGGGCAAAGGGTTAAAATGGGAAATTTTGCAGGGACACAAGGGTCAAACGGGGGCTTTCTGAGCACAATTATTTTCAGTCAGTGAGGCTCTCTGGATGGAAAAAGTAGTGAGGGTATTTTAGAAAGGCAATGGACACACAGAGGCTTCAAGGATGAGAGATTTTCCTAGAAAATGTATCTCTTGAAGGCTCAAACAATTTAGCCACCTATTTGCTTGAAAAAAATTTCATAGGTGGCTAACAGTGGCTCCACATGGGGATGGCTTCTTCTTGAAGGAGTTAAGAATTCATAAAATAAAATTTGAGATAGGCCAGATGCCTGATATTTGAGCCATGTTCTTTCTTTGATTTCAGCTGTTACAAACATGATAAGTCAGCAGAAACATTCTCAAACCATATACCTACCCATTCTACAATCCTAACATTTTTTCTTCAAGGTGCATTTGAATTGGCAGACCTTGCTCATCATTTTTATTGAAACAGAAAACCCACTAATCTGATTCTACCCTTATCACTCCATGAGACCAGATTAAACTGTTGGCCTCACATGATTCTCTACCTAATCTAATATCTGTTGGGATTAAACTGTCCAACAGATTTCTTCTCTACATTCTACAACAGAAATTTAAAAATAGTCAAACTAGGATTAGACAGTCTAGTTTGTTGTGCATCCAAGGCATAAAGATAGTTGCACATGGACAAGATTTGTAGAAAACTAAAAACAAAATCTTGAAGGCTTGAAATTTGAAACTTTGAAGCATCCTTCTGTCTTTTGTGACTCAAGTTTTGAGCTTGTTAGAGTCACCTTTTTCTTCTTCATTTCAGCTCTGGTTTTGGGCATGTTAGAGCCACTCTTTGCACTTCAGAGGTTCATGTTTTGAGCATGTCTGAACCTCTCCTTTCTCTCTATTTTTTGAAACATTTTTCTCCTTTTCTTCAAAAATAACACAGCAATGGTATTTACAATGGAAATGGAAACTAGAAATTGGAAATCAGCAGTAGTAGTGTTTGAGCATCCTGCCATTGACAGGACCCCCAAATAGCTCTGTGCCATCTAGATCTTGCAGAAAAAAGGCATTTGGACCCACAGTGGCCTGGATGATGTAAGGAACTTGCCACAAACTGTCAAAATTTCCATGCTTTCCTTTGTCTTCTCTCCTTGAGTCCCATTTCAGAACTTTATCTCCAATTTTGAAGTCACCAGCTTTCGTTCTTTTATCAAATAACTTCTTTATATTTTCCTGAAATTTCAGAGCTCTATTATAGACCTCTTCCCTTGTTTGTTGGAGATGAATTGTTTGGTTTATCCTCCTCACCATACTGTCTTCTTATGTCTGAATCTCTTGGACAAGCTTAATCACTAGTACTCCAAGGCTGGTAGGAAACACTGCTTTTGTTCCATAGACAAGCTGGTACGGTGACATGCCGATGGATTTCTTTATTGTAAGCCTGTCAACCCACAAGGCATGCACTAACTTGTTGTGCCATGAATTCTTATTCTCTTCAAGCAGTTTTTTTATAATGGTCACCAAACTCTTATTTGATGATTCAGATAACCCACTACCTTGTGGGTAATAAGCAGTTGAATGACTGAGTGCTATTTGATACCTGTGACAAAAATCAACGATTTTCTTGGATCCAAAAGTAGTAGCATTGTCAGTGATTATTTTCCTTGGGCAGCCAAACCGAGAGAGGATGTGGTCTTCTAGGAACCTAATGATGACATAATCTGTGGCATTCCTAGCAGGTATGGCCTCTATCCACTTTGTAAAGTAGTCTGTGGCTGTAAGGATCCACTTGTTTTGTGCAGAAGAAGCAGGGTGTATTTCTCCTATGAAATCTAGGCCCCATTGCATAAAGGGACCTTCAACAGTGATGGGTTGCAAAGGTAGAGGGAGGAGCTTTCTTTTGCCTTCAAAAATCTAGCATTTATGGCAGGCAATTATCATCTTATGGATTTCATTGAAAAGTGTGGGCCAATAATAGCCATCTCTGAGTATCTTATTTGCAGTGGCTTTCCAACTCAGGTGACCTCCACACTCTCTTGTATGGAACTCCTGTTTAATCCTCTCTGCTTCAGTCTCAGGCAAACATTTAAGAAATAGGCCATTTGTATTTTTCCAGTATAAACATTCATTCAGTATGCAATAGTTTCTGGCTTTTAGCTTTAGGAATCTGGCCTTAGTTTTTGATAGTTCAGGAGGGGCATTGAGGTTTGCGAGCACATATAGAACGTCAGAATACCAAGGAGAGTTCTGAAACTTCTCCTCCATAGTGGGATCAGGGAACCCTTCCTGTTCATCCAAGGCACCTATCGTGTTTATGTCAAGGGCTTGTAAATTTGATTCAGCCATTAGTTGAGCCAGGCCCTGACCCTTGATCAGTTTTGTGGGTTTTATCTTGAGGTCATACTCTAATATTACAGCAATCCATTTGCCCCTCTTCCCATCTGGGTCTTGGGAAAAAATGTCTTTAACCACTATGTTTGGCACGTAGGCTATGGTGTGAGAATGCAATATGTACACCCTAAAGTCTTTCAAGGCCTTTACCAAGGCATAGGCTTGTTTTTCCATTATGTTATATTTCAAGGGTGCATCCCTCAGAGCTTTGCTGAAGAAAGAAATGGGTTGTTCCATTCCCTCTGGATTTTTCTGCAGCAGAACTGCAGCCACTGTATGCTCAGAGGCAAATGAAAATATTAGAAAATCTTTTGAGAAATCAGGGCTGATTAGGACAGGAGCCCGGGTGAGTGAAATTTTAACTGATTCAAAAGATTTTTTAGCCTCAACAGTTCATTTAAATCCTACACCTTTCTTCAACATGTTTGTCATATTCCTAAGGTGTTCAGCTAAGTTGGGAATAAACCTCCTTAGGAAGTTTATTTTCCCAATAAAGGACTGTAACCCTTTGATGTTTCATGGGTGTGTGATCTGTAGTATTCCCTCAAATCTTTGTGGGTCTATCTTAATTCCCTTCTTAGATATAATATGGCTGAGAATTTTTCCTTCTTGCAGCCCAAATACGGTCTTCCTAGGATTCAATGACAGGCCGAACCTTCTACATTTTTCAAAAACTCTTCTAAGATGTTTTAGGTGCTCTTCATCAGTCTTGGAATAGACTATTATGTCATCCAAATAGATGACAATGAAGTGCCCTATTTCATCTGAAAAATATATTTCCATCGCTCGTTGGAAGGTTGCACCAGCGTTCATCAGTCCAAAAGGCATTTTATCATACATAAAAGTGCCCCATGGAGTGGTAAAAGCTGTCTTGAGTTGGTCTTCTGGGAGTACCAGAACCTAGTTGTAACTTGAAAAACCATCTAACAGGGAGATCCTTTTTGAGCCTACTACTTTCTGAAGAATGTGTTCCATTTTTGGCAAAGGGTAGCTGTCTTTGAGTGAGGCTCTGTTAAGGTTCCTGAAATCTATGCACAATCTGATCTCACCCATTTTCTTTCTCACAGCTACAAGGTTTGAGACCCAATCAGAGAATCTCACAGGCACTATTATTCCTGCTTCGTACATATTTTTGATCTCCTTTTCTACTGCAGGAAATTGTTTTGGGTTAATTCTTCGAAGTTTATGTCTGAAGGGTTTCTAATTTTCTTTCAAGGGTATTTTGTGTTGTATAATGTTTTTGTCGTAGGCCTTTAAGTCCTCATAGCTCCAGGAAAACACGTCGATGAATTCTTTGAACAAGTCAAAATATTTCTTTTTCATTTCTGCGGGTAGGGACTTAGCCAATTTAACCATCTTAGGCTTATCTCCAGTGCCTATGTTGCATTCCCCGACATCAGAGTTTGAGTGCTCTATGGTGGTATTTTTCTCTAAGTCATCGAAGTTGAAAAGATCTTTTAAAGGTGCCAGACCTCGGGGTACGTTCTTATCTTTGGCTTGCAACACCTCTACTTCCTCATTATCTGCGTTCTCACATTCTTCGTTTGGATTTCCAATTTGTTCATTTAAATTGTTTATTTCTATGTTACAGGGTGGTTATTCCTCGTTTGAGGGCTCTTCACTTAGGTAGCTATCATCGGACTTCGAGTCTGACTCATAGAATTCAAACTCATTCCTGCCTATCAGGAAATCCTCAATCTGCTTATCACCCTCAAAGACCTGCCAATATTTTTTGTTATCCGACACTGCAGGTCTGAATTTGGTCTGAATGATGATTTTTTGGTCACTGGGAGGCTTGTGATATGAACTAGCTATACAGGCTAATCCATTTTCAATTGTGTTCCGACTCCTAGGGATGAACACTAGTTCATATTCCACGAAAGTTGTCAGTAAATCCATGGCGTCATTCCTATACGCTCTCAACCTAGGGTGTTTCGTTGTATACTCACCGTTTACTTGTTTTATGATCAACTTAGAGTTTCCATGCACTACTATCCTATGGGCTCCTAATTTTTTCAACAGATTTAAGCCTAGGATAAGAGCCTCATACTCTACGATATTATTTGTACATTTGAAGTTCAAGTTGAAAGCATGACTCTCTGCATAGTCACTCTCTGTGTTATGTAACCACACTCCTGCTCCTACAGTTCTTTTGGTGCACGACCTATCGAAATTCATCTCTCATAAGGGTTCTTTCTCGGGTTTATCATCGTTTTCTTCCCTAATATGGGTTTCACTGGTCTGTTGTGTTACAAGGCCTACGTTGGACTGTGGGTGGTTTCGTTCTTCGTGTGGTGTATGAGTTTGTGAGGGGTGACTAGCCAAATGTTTACATTCTGCTTCTTGTTGACTCAAAGTTTCGTTTTCAGTGCACTGCCCATAGGTCTCAACATCGTTTTCTTCTGAGTCTAGCGTGGCCATTGTGTTGAAATCTATGGGTGCTATCCTGTTGCTTGTATCACTATTTTCTAGCTCTGGCTCCTCTAAGGATTCATCATTGCAGAGGATGAAGGAGTCCAGATCTGTGTGTACAGAATACAGAGGAGAATTCTTGGGCTTTTCAGGGCTACTGAGCAGGAATTTCATTTGTGCCTCTCTATATAGTATCCTCAACTAGCTAAAGATAGGAATTGTGGCATATGCCCCATCCATCTGCATTGTACCTTGCAGCTTGGCTCCCCATGACCTTGACAATAGCATACCATTTTTAGGTGGCACATCTGCCACTACAACATCCATAACCATACATTTGGCTAGAATCTGGGTCAAGCTCACACATAGGTCTTTAATTATGCCAAGACACTTTACCCTGCTAGAGTCAAATGAATAGATTTCTTTATAGGGATGGGTTATTTCTAGGCCTAATCTCTCCATGACTACCTTAGGCATTAGGTTATGTGATGCCCCAGAGTCATGCATTGCATTGTGAAGGATCTTATCATGGATATTGAGATTGGTATAAAAAGGAGTTATTACCCCTTCCTGAAACTTCCCCTCTATCTTTGGACCAAACAAAAGGGCTAGTTGATCATCACTCAGATTGACAGTGTCATTGTTCTCCCCTAGATTTAGAGCTTTCAAAATTTGGCCTTTATATACATCTTGAGTGGCCAACTCAGAGAGTGGGACAGATATTTTAATTTTCGCAATCTCACTCTCCAAATTGAAAGTGGACTGACTTCTTGGAATGTTCAACTCTGTTTTGTTAGCCACCACCTTGGTGGCAGAATCAGTGGGTTGATTCTCACTATGTACAGGCTTAGGAACTGTTTTATCAGGAGCAATAACTACAGTGCTAGTGCTGCTAGTTGGTTGACTTGGCTCATCAGTATCTTGGCTGTCTTTTTCCTTGTTCTTCCCAAAACTCTCCGCTACTGATTTGTTACTTTCAGCAGTTACTTTAGAAGTTTTCTCAGGCCTCTTCTTAATAATGATCTCATAAGTTTTGGGTTTGGAATTTTTTGAGCCCTTTTTGCTTCTAAGTTCATACTGTTCTCTAACCTGCATGATGGCATTTTCAAATCCTAACTTGTAATCCTCAGATTCCAATCTTTCCCCATCCAAATATGAGGGCGAGGGTTGATCTTCTTCTGTGGAACAGTTGTAGATTGAGTTTTCTACTTCAAACATGTTTATTGTGGTTCCCTCAGACTCTTCCATTATTCCCTCATCTTCATCAAGAAATTCTCTTGAAATGGGGGAATGACTTGTTGATCTGAGTCTCTTTGCCTGTTGGGAGTGGTGTTATTTCTTCTAAAGTTCTCGTTCTGGTTATGATTCTGGTTTCTATTTTGGTTACTGACTGTGACAACCATTTTTTCCATAATTTGCTGTAGCTTTTCCATATTTTTAGATATATGGTCATAATTGGGGTCAGATGTGAAGGCTACAGTGTCATCTCTATATGTTACCCTCTTCTCAGCTCTCAATCTTGCTTTTTTGTCAATCAAATTAGCCTCTACACTCACTGCTCCCTTTTGCATGTCTTCCAATTTGTTGTAATCTCTCTCCCTAAGCTGGTAGGCCATGTCAGCATCAAAGCCTTCAGGATATTTCACTAGAGCCATACCTTGGGGAGGTTTCATGTGTGGAGGAAGAGCGTTATAAACACTATTGAACCTTGTAGAGTAGTCATGGACACTCTCTCCTACGTTCCTTTTCAGGTTCTTGTATTCTGCTAAGATTTGGAGAGGGTTGGCCTTAACTTCCCATTTATTTATGAAGGTCTAGTATAAGGTGGGTAGATCTTGTATGCTATTAGGAGGCAGGCCCTTAAACCATTTCTTCACATCACCTCCTAAGCTCCGGGAAAAAATTCTCATTTTGACTGTATCATCATCTATCTCCATGTAGTCAAAAGAGTCTTCCATCCTGTCTACATGGTGTTGAGTTGTCGTAGACTCTTTTGCAGTGAAGCGTGGGATCTTTGATTGGTAATCATTAGGTAAGGGTACTAGGGGCTGAGGTAACATAAGAGGTGCATACCAAGCTGCCATTACGATGTTCTGAGGAGGTAAGGGGTTGGCCTGAGCGGCTGGTATATGGATGACAGGGATACTAGGACCAGCAAAAGTCTATTGAGCTGATTTAGGATGACTGCATCCCAAGTTTTGAATGAAATGAATATCAGGGGGTGTGGACGGAGGGGTCTCCCTGTCCTTAAT
This sequence comes from Pinus albicaulis, assembly GCA_034641835.2. Lineage (NCBI taxonomy): Eukaryota > Viridiplantae > Streptophyta > Pinopsida > Pinales > Pinaceae > Pinus > Pinus albicaulis. Next base: position 210,212,942 of record CM076582.1, read on the forward strand.
GTGTTTACCACTTTGGGGTAGTGAACCGGGAAGCTCAAGGTCTGGTTGGTCTAGAACACTGAATGACCTAGTTCTCGGTAGGCTGCTTGGTAGGTCTAGGTCAAAATGAATGTCTAAAAGAGCTGTGAAGTCTTCTAGTGCAGAGTCAGCTCTATGGATGTGCCTGGGAATAGTTGGTCTTTTAGGCGTAAGGGATTTATTGAGGATGCTCTCAAGATTGTCAAATACTCCAGGTGGGTTTGGGTTAGGATAAGCTCTTGTGTGAATGGTTCTTGAAGCCATAATGTTGTTTTTGAATCAAGCAGATTAATCCTACTTGCTACTTCTATTGTGGCTGATGTTGTTGTGGACTCTAGTCTCCCAGTGGAGTCTTATGTGAACCAAGATAATCATCAGGCCTACTGATCACTAGTGGAGTCTTTAATCGTTAAGGAACAATGGAGTCACCAGGTGGAAGGTTTAGGGTGTTTCTAGGAGGTACACTGTCCACCACAGTGCCTAGGTAATGTCCTTTCTCAAGGATATCCTCAAAACACAGCAAACTCTAACCAGAGATGGACTGGGAGGGATTTTACCAAATATTTCACCTCTGAAAGAGAGTGATATCTGGAGGCTATCTAGCCCTTTCCAGACTCTGTCCAAGAGTGTGGGAGAAACACAACAAGTGGAAGTGTTTCACTGCCAACCTAACCAGAGATTCTAGGTTTCTGAGGCTCTTGTGATGTAATAAGGTGGAAAAAACTTGGAAATTCCCCAGTGGAGTCGCCATTATGTTGGGGTTCCCATGTTTTTGCCAGATTGGCAAGACCAAAAGATGAGACAACATCATAACCACTTCAGACCCTAGGATCTAGCCCTCCTGGGTCCAGAGAGGGGTCTCTCTATATAAGCAAAGGTTTTATGTCTTTGAAGCTCTGTGTTAAGATATTAGGCTAGTTATAGGCATGGGTTTGTTTGATTGAATTGTTTGTTTGGTTGTTGGGAATAAGGAAAGAAGGGTTCAATGTGAGACAAGGATGTGCAAAGAGGGTTTTAGGCAGAGGAGAGATGATTTTAAAGAACACTCGAGACCATTGGGAAATGGAGTCAGGAAAGGGTTTACTTGCTATTCAATATGCAGGATTTCAGTTGGGCTAGTCATCTAAAGCATTGGATCTTAAAGATGATAGTGTGGCATGAAATGGTAAGAGAGAGGGTGAAAGAAAGGAAACCTCCAAGGTGACCTTCACGAATGAGATCCAGGGACAGGACATGCCATTGGAAAACCTGTGATCCGAAACCTAAACGGTTAACTCTTCAAACAAGGAAACATTAAAGATTTAAACACAAAGGTGAAAACCTGAGATCAGAGAGAGACTTTGAACTCTCAATGCTTCGGCCTCCAACTTAAGGGATCTTGGAGAGGTTCCAATTAATTGAAAAGGACCCTAGTGAGACAGTGACAGAGTTCTGAATTCCCAGTTTCCCAATTCATTGAATTAAAGCCTAACAAGAACATCTAAGAACAGATTCATTAATTCATACATCAGCTAGCAGTATATATTTGACCGCTACACTGGTTAAATTATCTTGAAATCAATTCTCAGATAATACATACAGCAGAAAACATAGAAGGCATGGAGAGCAGAAACATAGGGTACCTAACAAGGGTAAATCCTATGCCATATTTCTGATGCGTGCCAGAAGAAATGAAATGTAATGAACTACAAGGTAAAACAAGGACAAAGATAGAAAAACATCACTGCTACTTTAAATCAGGATCCAAAGAAATGCGCTTGTCATATTAATGAGAAACACCAGTCATGTACAACATTACCAACAACTTGGTATTCAGTCTGAAAACATCTTCTTCAGCCTATCTTACAACTTTACACAGAGAACATGTCTCAAAAGAAATAGCTTGCAGTTCACAGATATCTGATCAACAACCCTTATAATGAGTTTCTCCATGAATTTTATAGATGAAAGAGAGGCAGAGGAGGTAGATGAAGAAATAAATGTAGCATTAAAACTCAGAAGAGGTAGAGGGTCGAGGCCTCATTCTTTTTTAAATTCTGGGCATTTATCTTCAATACTCTTTGGATGAAAGAGTGGTCTTTGTCAGGCTGCAATTTACTCCAGGTATGTCTTTGATGTACTTGTTGTAGCACTCTGTAGAACTTTGGTGAACAGAAAAAAAATAGATCAATGACTTAGGTCTGCCATACTGTGTAACAAATGCTTCTGATAGCATAGGACTGTTGTCAGGGCTGAAATTTTCTCAGGAACACGGTATAGTATGGAAATAGTATGGGCACTTCGTCCTTTCGCGGGTAGGAACATTCTGCTGATGGTGACACTAATATATATCGTTTTGTGTGCCCTAGGCCTTCTGTGTGATTTATGAGTACTTCGATCCAGTACCTTGCCTTTAAATTATTGGATTAAGGCTCACGATCTTCAATTACAGGCCTTAAGCTCTCTGCTTTCTCACTGATACTCTTTGTCGCTCCATGATTGCCTTTGTCTGTGAAATTTGCGCTTTAATGGCTCTGGATAGTTTTTAATGAGTTTAACTCTTTTCTTTTAATGAGAATCATGTCATAACACCTTCCCAGGCCTTTTTCATAATCTCAGTCCCTGAAAATGGTATTTTCCTGCGTTCTGTGCCACTGTAACAGTGACTGTGAACAGTGGAGGTTTTCACCACCTGTAACCCTGAAAAACAAGAAAACATGTTAAGAAATCCATGCATGGGGTGGGCAGATGTAATGGAGGACTGGAGGACAGGTGGCGGAACTGTGGAGGGACGTACACAGAACAACGGGAGATGCATTTGGAAGATGGCGAGAAAGGAAATTTTAATGTAAAACATTAAAATTTGACCTTTGAATGAAATATAAAGGGAACAGATGAAAATGCGATGAAAAAACGTGGGATGGGTGACGTGGTGGGTCCTGGTCAATGGCAGGGCCTGAACCTAATCCAGACCGTCTGATCTCAGGAGGAGATCGACAGTTGAAAATGCATCAAAGGGCGACTGATGGTGGGCCGGGGTCCCTTTTTTCTTCGGTTATTGCTCGAGAATATTTGGTGATCCAGGTGGATATTGGTGGTCACCTACCTATTCCACTTGGGGCTCCACCATTTTCTATTTCAGTTTTTCAGTTTCGGCACAGTTTACTATTTTTAGTAGTTTTTCGGGTCCTAAACTTCCAGAGCCGTTTTGAGGCCCTAAACGACGTTTTTTTGGAAAAACAGAGAGCAACATGTGTCCATGGACCAATGTTGCTCACTCCAAATTTGTAGTCCTTGGATAGATATTTCTAACGAGGTATGGTACGCGTCAAACGGAGATCGTATGCCAAAGTTACGCCCCTGGGAAGTTGAAACACCAATTTACCCAAACGGGGCCCATAGTTTTGGCGCTTCCTCTCCTAGGGTTAGGGTTTTGGCTGTTTAGGATTTCCCATTGTTTCTAAATAATAAATAGGCCCTCGAGCCTCATTGTAACTCAGTTCAGAGGCCTGTAGCCGCCACATGTCTTCTCAGAGATAGCTACCAGCGCCCTCGCTAGTTTTATTTCCATTCTGTCTGTAAGCAAATTTCAGTTCTTTGATATTAATGAAATGAAGTTTTATTTCCACTGCATCTCTGTATTTATGGTTATATGTTTATTCTGTTGCATTCCTGCATAAATTCGGATCAGTGGTATCAGAGCGGTCTGTTTTTTCTCGATCCTTCTTTGCATGTCCCCAACGAGGTCGGGGTATAAGGAGCTAGGGCTCGATCTGGTGGAACCTTTGCAAGATCAACCTCGCAAACCTTGATGGATGCCCATGGGAGACGAAAAGAAAGATGAGGGAGCAGGAGATCCTATCAAAATATTGCTCGAAGAGGCCATCGGAAAACAAAGGAATGCGATGATGGATAACTTTGCTCAGATCCTTCAACGGCTACCCACCGACGGTGCATCTGCATCCAGCAGCCACTCTGGAGGCACAACTCCTTTTAAGGTACAAGTAAATTTTGACATTCCCATATTTGAGGGTCAAATAGATGCAGACGCTGTAGATAGATGGTTGAATCTGTTAGAAGGATATTTCTCGGTTCATGACTTTTCAGACCGGGAGAAGATTATTTTTTCACTCCTCAAAGCTACCCCCCATGTTAAGGACTGGTGGGAAACCTACTGTGAGAACAAGGACTAGACATAACCCTCTCTGTTCTTGGCCGTACCAACTTGGAATTCTTTCCGAGATGCCGTCAAGGAACAGTACTATCCCGTGGGGAGCTATGAGGACAAGTACATACAATGGACCACGCTGCGACAACAAAGGGATCAAGATGTGCACGAGCTGACGAATCTGTTCCATACCCTGCGCACAAAGTTGGGTATCAAAGATTCAGAGAAACATTTGGTGCTAAAGTATCGCAATTGTCTGCACAGATACATTCAGGAGGAAATGGAGTTCCTCGACATCTCCTCGCTTGGTACGGCATACCGGTATGCTGCCAAGATTGAGCAGAAATTCAAACAGAAGAAGCGAGACTTTGGATCTGCGAATCAAAAGCAAGGGAAAGGTGCTTCCAAACCGCAGAACAAGGACAGAGCCAAGGCATGGCGGCTAAAGACAACCCGTCAAAGCCACAAGAAAAGAACAACACCGCAAAGCCAAAGAAGGACACGGGAAAGTGGTGTGAGTTCCATAAGAGCTCCACTCACAACACAAGTGAGTGTCGGGCCGCAGTTGCTAGTGGCCAGATGAAGGCTTCCCGAGTCGGATGCATGCTGCGACTGCAGATGAAACCTGAGTGAATGAAAAAGAGGAAATAGATTATTGATGGGGAGCCCGCTGTCACTGTGCCCACTACAAGGATCCAAAAGGAGGGCTGATTTATCTAGAGGATGAGGAACGTCTCTTACACCCGGATGTGGGTAGGGGCTCCACTGAGTACCGGTTCATTGTAGACAATGGGAGCCATCCAGGGATCCCAGCAGCTGGCAGCCGTGGAAGCCGATTTGCCCATAAGAATAACTGACTCCACCCACATCCAGCACCACGGGTGGCTACACCAAGGACGGATCTCGCATCGACGGCGGTGTATATCCGTGTCAGCCAAGCCCTTCACGGATGAGGTATTATGTGACGTTGCTCCTATTGATTTTTTTGATGTATTATTAGGACAACCATACTTGTGGAAGCATCATGCTGTGTATGAGTCTCGGCCATGCATTGTTATTGTTACTTTGGGAAATAAGTTGTACAGGATACCAGAGGTACCAACTACTACTGCTATCTCTTTGGTTATTGCAAAACAATGCAATAAGCTCATTTCCCAAACTAGGAAATTCATTTTCCTGATGATCCACCCCTAGGGAAAGAAGAAGACTATGGCCATGACCTCCAGACAGGGCTCCTCTACACGACAACAACAAATGGATAATGTTGTGGAGGAATACGGGGACATCTTCACCTCACCCTGAGGTTCTCTACTGTATCGGGTCAAGCAGTTGATTTGACCCCGGGTGCATCGCTACCCAATGGATTGATCTATCGGCGCTCTGTTCTAGATAATGATGAAAACAAGAGGCAGATTCGGGAGCTGCTGCAAAAAGGTCACATCCGGCCAAGTTCATCGCCCAGTGGGAGCCCGATCGTGTTGGTACAGAAGAAGGATGGTAATTGGAGACTCTGTATTGACTATAGGGCGCTAAAAAAGATCATTGTCTGGAATAGGTACCTGATCCCACAAATTGATGACCTTCTGGACCAACTCAAAGGGGCAAAATATTTCAGCAAGATCGACCTGAAGTCTGGGTATCACCAGGTACCAATTGAACCCTCCGATGTGTGGAAGACTGCCTTCAAAGCCAAGGAAGGCCTTTTCGAATGGTTGGTCATGCCTTTCAGGTTGACGAATGCTCCTGCCACCTTCATGAGGATGATGGATGAAATCTTGCAGCCATTCACCAACTCATTTGTAATGGTGTACTTGGATGACATTCTGATCTTCAGCCAGACTTGGGAAGATCACCTTCACCACATCTGACAATTCCTCCAAACACTGCGGCAACACAAGTTGTGTGCCAATTTGGAGAAGTGCACTTTTGGCATGACCCAGGTTCAATATCTGGGATACATTATTGATGAAAGGGGGGTGCATGTGGATCCAGCCAAGATCCAAGTCATTCGGGATTGGCCAACCCCAACCATTATAACAGAGCTTCACAGCTTTCTGGGTCTTGCTAATTTATACTGGAGGTTCGTGTTGGGATTCTCTCATATCACTTGGCCCTTGAGTCAAGTCATCAAGGGAGGAGCGAGAGAAAAATTTTTTTGGTCGGAACCTCAACAGAAGGCGTTCACAGAATTGAAAAATCGCCTCTGTTTTTCCCCAATTCTCACTTTACCAGACTTGCAACAACCATTTGAGATCGAGACAGATGCCTCTGACTATGCTATTGGGGCAGTTCTTAATCAACAGGGACATCCAGTGGCATTTCACAGTGAGACATTGTCTGACACAGTTCGCAAGTACCCCACATATGACAAAGAAATGTACTCCATTGTGCAAGTTTGTCGACAATGGAAGCATTACATTTTGGGGAAGGAAACAATCATCCACACAGACCACAGGCCCCTGCAGTTCATACAGACACAAGGGAAGTTGCAGAATGATCGCCATCAGAAGTGGTCTACATATCTGCAACAGTTTCATTTGAACATCAAGTATAAGAAGGGTAGCACCAATCATGTTGCAAACTGCCTCAGCCGACCACCGATCATGGCGCTCACCACTGTGCTCAACTCTTGTGGGCACGAGACTTCTGATTGGCCGCTTCTCTATGAGAGTGACCCAGAATTCGGCCAAACTTACAAGGCACTCTTGGGGGGTACGCAAGTTCCAAATTTTCACCTCCAAGATGCACTTTTATGTCACATGGGATACCTTTGTGTTCCTTCAAGCAAGCTCGCCAAGATGATATGGGAAGCACACTACAGTCGAGTCGCTGGGCATTTCGGGGTCGAGAAAATAGTAGCAATCCTGCAGAAGTATTTCTATTGACTGAACCTTCGAAAGGATGTCGAGAAGCACATCAGATCCTGCACTTCTTATGCCATTTCCAAACCAACCATCAAGAAGCAAGGCCTATATACTCCTCTACCTACCCCTAGTCGACCTTGGGAATCCATCTCCATGGATTACATGTCGGGCCTACCTTCTACTGAGCAGGGAAATGACTGTGTTTTTGTGGTTGTCGACAGATTCTTGAAGATGGCCATTATGGCAGCCTGCAAGAAGAATATCACAGCAGAAGCCACTGCTAAACTCTTCTTTGAACGAGTGTGGGTGCACTTTGGGATCCCACAGTCTATCATATCAGATCGGGATAGCAGGTTCCTCAGCACATTTTGGTCTAGCCTTTGGTCGATGTTGGATACCAAGCTCACCAAGTCCACAGCTTTCCATCCCCAAACAGATGGCCAGACAGAGGTCGTCAACAGAATGATTGTACACATTCTGCGCATGTACAATTCAAAGAATCCACGCACATGGGACAAGAGCCTCCCCTATGTACAACATAGTTATAATCGGGCTCTCCACAGTTCAATCGGCCATAGCCCCTTTCAGGTGGGCTTGGGATTCCAGCCACTATGTCCCATTGACGTAGCCATGCCATTTGCAACTGCTCAGGCCAATTCAGCTCATGTCCAGTCTGAAGTTGACAAAGCCAGTAGCTTCATCGAGCGCATTCAACACATCCGCCAACAGGTTCATGATATATTGGACAGAGCCAATGCCAAGTACAAGCAACGCCATGATCAACACCGGGTGCCACACAACTTCCAGGTGGGTGACAAAGTATGGCTACATTTGGAGAAGGAGCGCCTCACTGGACCCCACCGCAAGCTTCGCCCGCTCCGATACGGGCCGTACACCATCACCAAGGCTGTAGGGAACAATGCATTCGAGCTCAGTATCCCACCATTCCTTGGTCTGCACCCAGTCTTCAATGTGGATCGCCTTCGTCCTTACTTCCCACCTCTACTGGACACCTCAGACATTGCAGAACAACTCACACCAACAGAGTTAAATCCAGACTGCATGGAATAGGCCACCATAGATTGTATCATGGACATGCAAATCAAGAACACTCGCCAGCAGAAGATCCAACGATATCGGGTTGTCAAAGCTGGCCAACTCCTGCACCAAGGAAAGTGGTTCACCAGGGACCAAGTTCAGCAGAAATTTCCTCATCTCATGGAGGAACTTAACGCAATGGGGACCATTGCTTCCTAAGGGGGGAGGAATGATCCAGGTGGATATTGGTGGTCACCGCCTATTCCACTTGGGGCCCCACCATTGTCTATTTCAGTTTTTCAGTTTCGGCACAGTTTACTATTTTTAGCAGTTTTTCAGGTCCTAAACTTCCGGAGCCGTTTTGAGGCCCTAAACGACGTTTTTTGGGAAAACGGAGAGCAACATGGGTCCATGGACCGATGTTGCTCATTCCAAATTTGTAGTCCTCGGATAGATCTTTCTAACGAGGTATGGTACGTGTCAAACGGAGATTGTATGCCAAAGTTACGCCCCTGGGAAGTTGAAACACCAATTTACCCAAACGGGGCCCATAGTTTTGGCGCTTCATCTCCTAGGGTTAGGGTTTTGGCTGCTTAGGATTTCCCATTGTTTCTAAATGATAAATAGGCCCTCGAGCCTCATTGTAACTCAGTTCAGAGGCTTGTAGCCGCCACATCTCTTCTCAGAGATAGCTACCAGCGCCCTAGCTAGTTGTATTTCCATTCTGTCTGTAAGCAAATTTTAGTTCTTTGATATTAATGAAATGAAGTGTTATTTCCGCTGCATCTCTGTATTTATGGTTATATGTTTATTCTGTTGCATTCTTGCATAAATCCGAATCATTTGGGGTGAGAACGCCGTCGGATGGTCGGCCATAAATCTGACAGTGGACAACAATATCGCGTCGGGCTCGTAGTCGAACGTTAAAGTGCGATGAGGGTGGTTTTTCAATAGTGCTCAAAGCCACGTGTCGGCCGGTGAATGGCATCGCTACCAAACTAAAAATACCGCCCTCCTTCCAAAGGAGGTGCGATGAAAACGTCCGGTTTTTTAACAGGCCGCGATTGCGAGGACCACGGGGTGGATGAAATGCGAGCCGTCGATCTGTGGGTCAGATCGACGGTTGTGAAGTGATCGGGGAATGAGCGAGGAATGCAAGAGCACTTGCGATGGCCGTTGGATAACCGGGAAATCAACGGTGGGTAGCACTCCCAATACTCATTTATTCAATTTTGATAAGCGCTTTATGCCTTGGCACTTGGTCTTGGCGCTGGGTTACGTGGGGAAATGGTTAAGGGGCTAGCCGGAAAGGGATAAGCCATAATATATGAAAAAGGGTGATTTTTAGCCAAAAAGGAGGGGTTTTTAAGGCTAAAGAGGAATTCGATAAAGGTAAAAAAGGATTTCAAACCAAAATGAAGGGACCTCACTTGGTTTTAAAGGGGAAAATGGGCGGTTTAGGGATTTTGGGAGGGATTTCTGGGGTCACAGGAGAAACTTTAAAAATGGGAAAAGGTTTAAAAGGGGAAATTTTGCAGGGACACAAGGGTCAAACGGGGGCCTTTCTGAACACATTTATTTTCAGTCGGTGAGGCTCTCTAGATGGAAACTGTAGTGAGGGTCTTTTAGAAAGATATGGACACACAGAGGCTTCAAGGATGAGAGATTTTCCTAGAAAATGCATCTCTTGAAGGCTCAAACAATTTAGCCACCTATTTGCTTGACAAAAATTTCATAGGTGGCTAACAGTGGCCATGGAAATCACACAAAGCACAAGGGTGATTTGTGCACAAGATTTTGAGTTTCAGGACTGTATCGGGTATAGTGACATAGACCTCAGGGATATCAGACTTCGGAAATGTCTCATTGACCATGGACTTGAGGTGAGGCAACTCCGGACAGGTATGGGTGGCATGACCGACAACATCACACAAAGAACACTAGATGGTACGCTTTGGCGACCGAGGAGGGTCAGGGTTTGTCGGGGTAGCCTTGTCTTTAGATGCCTTCTTACTAGCTTTGCCCCCATTACCCGAAGCTATCGCGACGGGAGGAGGTTCCTGTTGAGGTGGCTAAGGCACAGTAGCAGCAGCAGGGGTCATAGGGACCGATTGAACCGAGGTCAAAGCAAGATAAGGTTTGGGTTGACTAGGCAGGGTAGCGGCTGGGGGATCGATGTACTAGATGGTAATCCCCTGGGTTAGGTTAGGAAGGGATAGGGTAGCCATGACAAGTATCGAAAACACTCCAGGAGGGGGAGCTAGGAATGGTATCTGACCAGAGGGGTAATGGCGAGGTGGGGTAGCTCCGAGATGGTTAACGTCAGGAGGAACCGTGCCAAGAGGGTAAAAAGGCTCATGGATACCAGTTGCAGGTGAAGGGGTAGGAGGAGGGGGTCCAGAAGGCTAAGTCAAAGTGCTAGGAGTAGGTTGCAGAGGGCGGGTGTGTTGACTAGCCGAAGCGGGCCGCTAGAGGGAAGCTTGAGACGATTGAATCATGAAAACATTCAATGAGCTAGGATCGGAGATAGGAGGAGGAAGACTAGGGAAGGACCCAAGTAAAGAGGAGTCTTTGTAGACTCTGGGTGAGAAACTGGTCAAAGGTTTGATGGTTTGCTTATTTTCCATCGAAGATATGATGGACTCAGGGGAGGTCTGAGACTTTGGTTCATAATATCAACTGCTCAATGGTGACTATATTTCCATTATGGGGAAAGGACATCTTATGGTGAACTGCAGATGGTACAACAGACATCGCATAGGTGTAGCTATGACCCAATAGAATGTTGTAATCTAAGGGGGCATCAATGACTTCTACATCAACACAAAAAATCTTGCCTGCAAGAGTAATAGGAAAATTGTGGAACAAGCCAATGGGCTGGGAAGAGTGGCCATCCCACACTCGGAGGGTAATAGTGGAAGGGGCCAACTCAGGTGATCCGAGTTACTTCCAAACCGAAGTGCACATAACATAGGTGGATGCCCCCTCATCAATGATACAACGGTAAATGTTGGCGTTCCGGATCTTGGCAGGGATTTGTAAGGCAACAGAAGAAAGAAGGGGAGGATGTTTGTACTTGTCAACATCGAAGATGATCAAGCAATCATCTAAAGGATCTACAACACCCATGGAAGATAGTATAGATTTTCGTTGTGAAGGGCACGACTGGAGGAGTTCCAGCATTGAGATTGCAGCAGGAGATTGCACCAAATCATCTACTATACTATACGAATAGGCAGCTTTTCCAAAAGTAGCATTTCGGTGTAATGGTCCCTTGGCGATCTTGGTATGAACCTCTGCCTTAGGCTGAGGGATCTGTAAAGGACCATTGGTTGTCAAAAGAGGCTCTGTAGAACCTAAAGAAGGGGACTCGGGGGCAAACATAGCGGGAGCCTTGTTGTACTGATGGGATCGAGTCTGAAGGTTGAGGTCAACGGTAATTGGTTGCTCAAAGTTCATCATGAGAATTTGGTAATCGGAGGTACTAGATGGAGGAGTTTGAGTGGCTGCCTGGCCTTCAGGTGGTTGGGTAGCCACAAATCCTTGCTGAGGGAAAGGATTAGTAAACACAATTGGCTGGATAGGTGCATCATTGGAAGGAGCAAAAGAGGAGGCTTGTTGTCCTAGCGATGCTTCTTGAGTCTCCCACATCTGCCGCATATGTGGTAAAAGAGGACAATCGTGGGTGTAATGACCATAAACACCACAACATTAACAAGGCTTATTCATGCGAACAGGCCTGTATTTCTTGGGATGAGTGCCCTTTTGCTGGTTAACAGTGTGAGGTGCATTACCTTGGGGATTAGGTCTAGGATTACTGGGGGCAGATTGATTGTGGGTGCCTTTCCTCTTCTTTTTTGAAGTAGGAGGATTATTCATGCCCTGTTGTGCATACACTTGCCCCTAAGGGGGTGGTGGCTACTGTTGCTGTTAGGATATTCTGACACATAGGAAATAGTTAATAATAACTTAGTCTAGTGTAGAGTTAGGTAAAGTGTGTTTCTTTACCATGTACATTTGTAACTTATAATCCGACGGTCAGAATTTGTAGTGATCGGACAGTTATCTCTCACCTCATTATTAATGACACTTGATCTGTGGCTTAACACCTGATTGGTCCATGATCTCTATTTAAAGAGCATGGAGGGTCATTTGTCTAGTAACCATTTATGAGAGAAACATATGTAACTTTTCTTTTATATTAATAAATTCCCTGAAGTGGCCGCATTGGCTCAGGGTATGGAGGGTTTTAACCACGTGATTATACTGGTGTACTAATTTTTGATCTATTTGTGAGCAGTGACCTTTGGTTCTTGATCTATGGAACTTACCCTGTAAATTCCTACATGGTATCAAACCAGATGTAAGTCACTTTCGTGTTTTTGGAAGTGATTCTTGGGCCCATATTCCATATGTGAAACATAAAGCCTTAGAACGTAAGAGTGAAAAATTTATTTTTGTTGGATATTCTGAAGATGTCAAAGGATATAGACTTCTTCAACCCAAATCCAAAAATATAATCATTAGAAGAGATGTAAATTTTGATGAAAATATATCGGCCTGCGAGCCTAGTTCGACAAGTGTGCCACCTTTGGCCCGCGAGTTTGATTCGACATATGTGCCACCTCTCTCTATCTCTCTCTTATATTTTTAATAGCATTCCTTCGAGTTCAAATGATAACAGCGAGGATGAAAATCCTCCTCCAGCTCATGAAATTGTTCCTTATACTCCACCGCTTCCAAGATGGGTCCTCTCTACTCGGGATGCAACAGGTTCTCTTGCAGGTGACCTTGTCGATCAACGACATACACGTTCTCAGTTCGAAAGAGCCTCTTCCTTATTAGCTCAAGTTCCAAAAAAAATTGATCCAGAAACCTTTGAAGAAGCCTCCGGTCATCCATATTGGGATGAAGCTATGAATGAAGAGTATCGCTCCTTATTGGAAAACATACTTGGGATCTTGTTCCTCTTCCAAAAGGAAGAAAACTTTTCAGATGTAGATGGGTTTACAAAAATTTTTTTGGACCAGATGGAAAAGTGGATAGACATAAAGCTCGTCTTGTCGCTAAAATTTTTTCACAAGTTGAAGGCATTGACTATACTGAAACCTTCTCCCCTGTTGCCAAAATGAATTATATCCACCTTGTTCTTTCCCTTGCTGCCTCCTTTAAATGGGAAGTCCATCAGATGGATGTTAAATTCGCCTTCTTACATGGATATTTTCATGAAGAAGTCTACATGGAACAACCCCCTGGATTTATCCAAAAAGACTCCATCCTTCTTTGTCGCCTTAGGAAGTCTCTCTATGGTCTCAAACAAGGTCCTCAGGCTTGGTATGACAAAATGGATAGATTTCTCTTAGATAATGGCTTTTCTAGGTGTCATTCTGACAACACTGTCTACACCAAGAAGGTGGGTAATTCCTTCACCATCCTTGTTATTTATTTTGATGATCTTATCCTTACTGGTAGTGATCCAAACCATATAAACCATGTGAAGTCTAGCCTCAAAAATAAGTTTGAAATGACAGACTTAGGACACTTGCATTATTTCCTTGGTCTTCAAGTCTTGCAATCCAAGGAAGGCATTAGCCTCTCTCAGTCCAAGTATGCCTACGATCTTCTACACCACTTTCACATGGAAGAATGTAAGCCTGCCCCTTCTCCCTTTCAGTCTGGAGTCAAGCTTTCAGTCAACTGTACTACCCCTGAAGTTGATGCTACCTTATACCGTCAACTTGTTGGTAAACTTTTGTATCTAACCCATACCCGTCCTAACCTTTCCGTTTTCATTGGTCTTGTTGCTTGGTTTATGCACCAACCTCATGAAAGTCACTGGAAAAAACTCAAAGAATACTTCAATATATTCGAGGTATAGTTCAGTTTGAGATTCATTACAGTGCAGGAGCATCTCCCTTGTTGATTGGTTTCACTGATTCTGATTGGGCTGGTGACCCTGATGATCAGAAATCCACTACAGGATATGTATTCACTCTTGGTTCAGGACCTATTACTTGGTCTTGTAAGAAAAAAAGTGCCATCTCCCTTTCTTCAATAGAAGCAGAGTATCGTGGTGTAGTTGAAGCCAGTAAGGAAGCCATGTGGCTTTGTCAGATCCTATCTGAATTTGGTCTTCATCAACAGCATCCAACTACACTTTGGTGTGATAATCAGAGTGCCATTCAGCTATGTAAATATCCAGTTTAGCATCAACGTATGAAACACATTGAACTCCACATACACTTCATCAAAAATCTCATTCATGATCGTGTTCTTGAGGTGCAGTATTGTCTGACCAATGATCAAGTAGCCGATATCTTTACGAAGGCTCTCACAGAAGCGAAGTTTACCAAACTTTGATCCATGCTTGGAGTTTAGGAAAGTTTTAATTAAGGGGGGATAGGCTCTAATGCCTCCTTCCTTCTCCTATTGTGTCACTTTTGTAAATCCTTCAATCTTATCCCAATTTTTTCTTAAGGGGGGATGTTAGGATATTTCAACACATAGGAAATAGGCTCCTTTTGTGTCACCTTTGTAAATCCTTCAATCCTATCCCAAGTTGTTCTTAAGGGGGGATGTTAGGATATTATGACACATAGGAAATAGTTAAGAATAACTTAGTCCAATGTAGAGTTAGGTAAAGTGTGTTTCTTTACCATGTACATTTGTAACTTGTAATTCGACGGTCACGATTTGTAGTGATTCGATGGTTATATCTTACCTCGGTATTAATGGCACTTGATCCATGGCTTAACACCCGATTGGTCCATGATCTCTATTTAAAGAGCATGGAGGGTCATTTGTCCGGTAACCGTTTATGAGAGAAGCATATGTAACTTTTCTTTTATATTAATAAATTCCCTGAAGTGGTCGTGTTGGCTCAGGGTGTGGACTATTTCCCTCTTTGAGGGTTTTAACCATGTGATTATACTGGTGTACTGATTTGTGATTTTCTTGTGAGCGGCGACCTTTGGCTCTTGATCTACAGAACTTACCCTGTAAATTCCTACAGTTGCGAGGGTTGAGAAGGCAAGGGAGGCAGGGGTGTAAATGCTTGAGGAGTTGGAGCACCAGGCTGCGGATACAGATAATGAAGAGGTTGGGTAACATTGTGGTAAGCAGGTTGGGAAAAAGGAGGAGGCATGCCGTATCCTAGATACATGCTACCGAGAGGGGGAAAAGTGTTGGAGGTATTGGCTCCTCCCTGAGGGAAACGATAGCCCATGGGAGGCTGAGCGTATGGATGAGAAAGATCTCCAACAATACCATCAGCGGCATGGAATGCCCTTGGTGTGTTGGAACCACCGGGTCTAGGGAGATTAGGTAGGACAGTATAAACATAACCAGACTAAGCGTAGTTCAATTCATATTTTAACGCAATCTGGAGAGCAGCTTCTTCAGTTTGAGGGAAATGCGATGCAACATATTTTCCTATAGCAGGAAAAAGGGATCTAAGGAAATTGTCCATGTAGACACGGTATTTGAAGGTAGGGGCTCGACATAGGCTCTTTCTTCTCTACCATTTCTGGACATGACTGGATAGGCGGGTTGCAGACGATTGACAGAAAGAAGTCAAAAGTTCGGTACCAGTGTCATAACGAAGGGGAAGTTGGAAATAAGACAAAAAATCCTGGGCAAGAGTCGCAAAGGTGGTATGAGAGGCGGAGGCCTGATTAACATACCACTTAGAAGCTTCGCCAATAAGCGTACGTTGGAACAACTGAAGACGGACATAGTCGTCAGTGATGGAATTAGACGAACACCACATGTGGAAAGATCAAACATGGTTAGTCAAATTTTCTCCAGCAAGACCTTCAAACTTGGGGATGTTGGAAGGGAGCTTGGTTGGCATAGCAGGCCAACCAGCGTCATGGTGTATAGGGTCATTGATCAATTGGTTAAAATCGGGAATACTGAGGCCTGCCATATAAGGGATCAAGGATGCAGCCAAGATAGTTCTTGTTGCTGTCCCACTAGTAGTATTCCCAGCATTAGGGATGGGGCTACTTCCAGTGTTAGGTCTTGAACTAGACATGGTGAAGGTGACAGGGGGAGAAATGGGGATGGAACTAGAAGGGGAACATAATGAACCAGAAGAGGAGTCAGAGCGCGGACTCGGTGGAGGACTAACTCGAATCCTACGCGAAGGAGTAAGTATTCCTACCGGAAACTGAGGATGAAGGTAAAGAAGTCTCTAGGATAAACACCTTGGGGGCACAATGATGAAATAACAAACATGACACAAAGGGAAGAGAGACCAACAAGTGCAAGGAGGTGTAGGATCAAATGATTACAATGTCGAAACAAGGGTAGAGAGGTGCAGGATAAATT
The DNA here is from genome assembly GCA_034641835.2 of Pinus albicaulis. NCBI lineage: Eukaryota > Viridiplantae > Streptophyta > Pinopsida > Pinales > Pinaceae > Pinus > Pinus albicaulis. The sequence goes on from CM076582.1 coordinate 210,229,340, forward strand.
GATTACAATGTTATAGTCTTTTCCTGACGGTGCCAACCAGACTCTTCTTCACTTAGGGTGTGTGTGAAAAGTGTGTAAATTTTAATTTTTAAGCCCAGACGTTCATAGAGAGAAGGAAAAAATGTGCTGGATAACTGTAAATAAACCTACAGATAACAATATATGAAACTGAAATAACATAAAATAAACAACTAATTATGCATTAATCTAAACCCAAGGAGGCGGGCCTCTCAACAACTAGTCTGTAGGTGCGTAAAAATCTAGTCAAAACACACCAAAATAGCCAATAGATATACAGTTAGGAGGGACAATGATCTAAAGGTCAGATATGCTGGAAATAGGTGTAGAAAAATAGTAAAAAATTAGAGGAAAAATTTTTGTAAATGAGGTGGCAAAAGGTTATAACCTGAAGGGACCCTAGAGGAAAAACAAAACAAAACTAAAAGGAGGTGTTTTGGATGGATAAATAACCAATCTGAAGTGGATCTGAAGGTAAGGAATTAGATCTGAAAAATGGCTGGACACACTGAAATTTCAGACGACTTGCAGCAGCTAAAACTCTTCCAAGAAAGGTGGAGGGTACTAAAGCCCTTGGGGGATAAGTTCCCACTTTGATGAGTAAAAAAAATCAAGTACATGTAAAAAACGGGTAGAGACGGAGGTCAGACAACACTGAACAGAGGCCCAAACAAACCCAGAAAATTCCCGCAAAAAGTTCAGGTTGCAGTTTCTGACTTGTTTTCGATAGAGGTCGCAGGTTTAGGCTTGTTTTCTGCACCCTGAAGCTCCAGGCCACAGGTTTTGGCCCAAAACATGTGACTTGCACTTCTGGCACTTTCGGGAGTAGGTTTTAGAAAATTTTTTCGTCTCAGATGCGGATGATGCCTGTCACCTGCGCAATAGGTCTGAAAACACACAGAAGTTAGAATTTTGAATTTTTTAGGGTTTTATAGGTTAAAAAAAAATCAAGAAAAGAAAAACAAGAGGCTGAAGAGAAATCCTAGTGTTTAAAGCAGCTGGATATGCAGGGATCTGAAAAATGACAGAGGTCGTAACCGCAAACCCTTGTGGAGTCGCTAGTTGTTAGTATGAATCTTAATCGCAGGTGTACGAAAAACACTCACTTTAGATGTTCATAACAAACAACCCTAATAGAAAAGATGGCTTCCAATTTCTTTATATCTACAGTTAGTTGACCAAGATAAATCCTACAAAATCTAGATCTATATAGTAAAAGATATTAAGTAGTAAATAAAAGCAAGAGTTGCTCCATGCATCCAATAGACGAGACAAGGATATTTTTAAAGAATTTTTGTATTTTTTGACACCTGTGAAGGGAACATAGAAAGATGTTACTAGTCCCCCTCAATGGGATGGGTTATTGTAAGTCCTCAGCACTTCAGATCTAAGATCTCTCTCTCTTGATGGTTTAGAAAACCCAAACAAGAAATGGAACTCAAAGGGAGCTCACAAGAAAAATGGTAGCAAAATATGACAATGATGGAGGATCAAAGTCAGACCAAAAGAGTAGATCTAGAGTGATATTTAGGCAACAAAAGGTAGTGAATGAATGGAAAAATCATTCTATTTATAACAAAATATTGAGTTAGTCTAGATATTGGTGCATAATTAAAATATTATTAATCAAATTCTAGATCCAACTTTTATGGAATATTTTATTATATTTGTTGGAGGGAAAAAGAATTTGAATTTGGTCAAATCCCTTTATTTGTAAATAATAAATAAATAAATGATTTATTTATTATTTTAAGGATATGGTTGAGTAATAATTAAATAAATAATGATTTATTCAATTATTTATAAATGATTTAGTCAAATTTAACAAGGAATATTATTTAAATAAGGTTTAAATAATTATTCCTAGAAAATAATAAGATAAATAATGATTTATCTAATTAATTTTCCTGTTTTGGGTTAAATATGACTACAAATATTAACTAAATTGTTGTTTAACTAATTATTCCTTGAGTAAAATCAAACAAATGTGGATTTATTCAATATTTCCTCATGGGGTTGCCTGTTTAGACCATAAAAAACTTAATAAATATGGATTACTAAGTTATTTTTCATAGTGAAAGCAATTTTACTTAGGGTAAAATTGGTCTTACATGGTGTACTTTGGTCCATCTAATAGTAATAGGTTAGATGACCAAAAAATGGTGTAACAATTATTATTAGTGCTTATGTATAGATAACTGCACCAGTGTAGTTTTAGTTACTGCACACCAGTGTCATGTTATTAACTGACGCACTGGTGTGGTGTTATTAATTGACGCACCGATGAAGAAAAGCCGCAAATTAAAAAAAAAAAAAAACACAAATTTATTTTTTTTAAGTGAAAAAAACGATAAAATGAAAAATGGGCGGCAAAATATTTTCAAAAATCTAATTTCAAAAAAAAATTCTTTAAATACTAAACACTTTTCATTATTTCACTATTTTTGAAAAAAAAATTAGGCAGATATTTTTACGAGACATACCTGGAGCAAGAGAGCACGAGAGCACTGTGGAGCAGTGAAATAATTTCGAACAGAACTATTCAGACAATCAGAATTCCAAACCTCTGGTGATTCAAACCTTGTAGCATATAATTTCAAACGATCTCATGATTAAATTTTATTTTTGTTTTTTACATTTTCTGCAGTACTTTTTACGCAGTAAGTAAAAAATTTCAATTTGTTGTTCATTTTCAGAAAAAAAATAAAATAAATTAATTAATTAATTAAAAAAATCCATTTTTACCCTAAACCCTTCATTCTTTTTGTTTCTGCCCTTGCTTCTTCCTGTTTCTATGATTTCAGAATTAAGGTTTTTCATTTTAGATTTATAGGGTTTGTATTGCTATATATATAGGCCTATGCCATCTAACCCATGGAACAACTTGCATAGTCGGATCCCAATCCATGTCGGTCCTTGCATGAATTTTTAAAAAACATTTCTTTTTAATCGGTGTGCCATGTGTAACCTAGTGCATCGGTGCATTGGCTTATCACAGCACACCGCGCATGTATTGTTTGATAAAAAAAAATTTTTATTTTTTTTAATCCGTGCACCATATGTAAAATAGGACACTGGTGCACTATTTCATTATAGAGCACCGCTCATGTACTGTTTGGAAAAAACAATTTCTTATTTTGTGTTAATCGGTGCACCATGTAACATATAATCCACCGGTCTCCTAGTTGACATAGAGAACCTTACGGTGGTCCCCTGTTTCCGTGGGGTGTTTATAAGAATAGGTTGTACCGCCCCCTCCACGACACCATATGCTACAAAAACTAACACTAGACAATTTTTATTATTTTGTTTGTGTTAATCGGTGCGGTGGTTAACATGTAATGCATCAATGCTTCTTGTATACATAGAGCACCGTACTATGTTTTATACTATTTGGGTGGTGTGTTTATAAGAACACAATGCACCAACGTCGATGCGTACATCATTTAAAAGCGCACCGATTTCTTGATATTTTTTTTTTACCTAAAAAGTTGATAATTTATTTATAAAATATATTAATTAATGATATGGTACGGGTTTCATATTGATAAAGGAATGGCTAACAAGAAATCAAGTAACAAAAATACTAATAACACATCAAGAAAAGAAAAAAAGGTAAGTTCTTTGCAAATTCTTTACAAAAATTATTATTTTTGAACTATATGTAAGTTTAACTAATATATTATTTACTGTGATGGCAAAGATCAATAATATTATTTCGGATCTAGGACCTGAAGAGTGTAAAATCTTGATGGAAAAATTGCAAAATGATGAATTAGGTGAATGAAAAAATACTATCGATCCAATATGAGTTTCTTTTTTTAATTTTCATTAATATTATACTTAAAATTATTAGCTAACATGTTTCAAACAATATATTAATTCACATATGTTTAATGTTCTACAGGGACCAACAACTCAAAAAAGGAATGTTTTTCTAAGAAAAAAATAAATAGAACATGCAAATGAAAATGAATTGCTCCTTAGCTCATCTAGAGTGGTGCTGGAGGTTAACGAAAGGGGGGGGGGAACTTTTACAAAAGTTTGAAGGATCTATTGGAACAAATGTATAGATGTTATTTCCCCTTACAATACAAAAATCAATCCAATGATTCCAAGAATCAAATTTTACTAAACTACAGAAAGAGTTTCCAAAGAATTGGTTAATGAGACATGTCAAACTTTTAATAGTGAAAATGTACAACAACAAAAAAGAAGGAATGAAAAAGTAATATTCCTTTAAATGTTTTTCTAGAATTATTTATAAATATCACTTTTGTTATATTTACTTTTCATATATCAATATAAAAATTAAATAGTTTATTGTCATGTTACATTTTCAGGAACATTATAAAAATCTCAAAAGATGAACGAGTTAATATCAGAAATATGCCAGTAGGAATGTCCAAAAAGGTGCACAAGGAGATGGTTAAATAATGGACAAAATTGCATCGTAGGAGGAGCCATCTCAATAACAACGTGCTTCAAATGTAATATGTAATCATTGATTTTTTCGATCATTAGGTACAATAAATAAACAATTTAGCATTAAATATTAATTTTCAAGTATTTTCTTGCAGAAAAGAAAAGAAAATGAAACCCATTCAACGCATAAAACATGACGACAAGGAAGAAAAGGGTTGATATCTAAGTGTGTGAGTAATTCTTACTTCCTTATAACAACTTAACTAGATTTCATTTTTTATATTTTAAGTTGTTTTACAAAAATCATCATTGAATGTCTTCAAACAACTGTTAACATACAAATAAGAACCATGAGACGAATTGATTGACATTGCGTTAAATATGGGTTGTGAGTATATGTTGGCATATCAGAAATTAATTGTGGTATTTGTAAGCATTTATCGATATTGATTTATTTAGCTCTGTCTATAATTATTAGAACAAAAAAATCTTTTATATTAAATATAAGATTTTTTATGGGGCATAAAAATTGTAGGAAACAAAGTATGGAACTGCGCCAATAGATGAAATCTTGAAAGATGACATGGAATTTGGTTTTGAAATAATGTGTATAGTTCATGAGTCAATTTTTGCTATGGTACGTCATTTGTTTTCGATTTACATTGATGTATATTATTTAATATTGCAGTTTTCATTATTTTCACTAATGTATATACACTCATTACAATTTATTTTTATGTTTTTGGATGGAAGGTGAAGAAGAAGAAAACAATCAACACCGTGAACAAAACATTCCTGAAAATAACCCAAGTCATGGAAGTAGCTTGAGAAGTGATAGCAGTTCAAGTGAAGAATGATGATCATTATGTTTGGATATCAAAGAAGGGCATTGTATTTTTTGAAATATTTGTTTGTGAAATCAGACATTTTGTTTAATGTAATGGACATAGTGTCCCAATAGAAAGACAAAGGGACACCAATAACTGTCCCATTTCGTATGAAAATGACTATATATATATATATATATATATATATATATATATATATATATATATATATATATATATATATATATATATATATATATATATATATATATATATATATATATATATATATGTTTTAATTTATTCTATTGCGTTCTCCATTGTCGTTGCGAAATGTAACACGACTGAATAAATTTATGGATGATTAAATATTATAATGAAGAGATGTGAAATCTGATGATATAATAAATTAATCCAAACATCACATTCAAATGCACTAATAAAAATTTAATTGATATGAATACTGTTATAAGATATGTGTCGTCTTTTGATGAATACTGAATTTTAAAAAATCACAATAATTATGATATGATATCACAAATTAATCCAAACATCACATTCAAATGAATTAATAAAAATTTAATTAGTATGAATATTGTTATAAGATGTGTCGACTTTTGATGAATAATGAATTTAAAAAAATCACAATAATTGCACAGTCACAGGTCGATGTTTGTAAAAAATACAAAATGAACACCGGTGCGTGCCAGTTACTGTACATCGGTGTGTTTGTATGATACAACACACTGATGCGTTTCTAAGACCTATGGGCACCACATAAATACCAATACCAATCATAAATATTGGTGCGTTTGTGCTATACCGCGCACCGGTGAATTTATGTGAGACTACGCACCGATGTGTTTGTATGACCTATGGGCACCGCACAAATACCAATGCACATTAGAACAATCCATGCATTTGTTTGATACTGCACACCGATGTGTTTCTATAAGACCACGAACCGGTGCATTGATACGACCTATGGGTACCACACAAATCCAAATACCAATTAGAACAGCCCCATGTTGTATCACCTACAATGAACCCAATGTGGTTTTAGACCTTTACGACCCAATGCATGCACCTTCGACCGCCCCGGTCCGACTGTCTACATGACACGCACTGGTGCGTTGACACCTTAGTAGCGCACCGAAGAAAAAAACATATATAATAACCTCTGGCTACCCAGTTTTTTTAGTTGTGTTGAAATTCCATTAAAATCTCCGCCAAAACCTCCATTACCAAAAACTAATGTTGTAGAAAATATTTTTTTGACAATTTTGGCTAATTTTATAATACTAAAAGACTCCTTTATAGCCTCCGCTAGAGGGTCTTTTCCTTGTAGTGATATGAATCAAGTTCTGACTATCGATAATAGAACCAATGTTGTAATCTAACGAAAATAATACATTGTTACCAACACATAGACTTCGAGATATTACAAAGTAAACATATAAAGGTACGAGAAATATAGTAATGGAGAGATAACAAATACACACAAATATATTCTTTATTATGTATTGAATTAACCTATTATATATATATATATATATATATATATATATATATATATACGGACTAAACACTTATGCAGGGTATAATTGTCTGACTAATCGTGCTGCGTAATTTGTCATTAGTTAACCCTACATCATATTAAAAACTGTCGACTTTACTGGAGCTCGTCGTCTGGGATGACAAACCCTTTTCCATTAGACTAGTCGGTCAAGCTGACTATCTCCTCTAAAAATACCCAATATCACTAGCTTATTCACTATGGCCATCTCACATTTTTTCTCTTTAACTTTCCACATCTACATTTCGAAAAATAACAACAATTTTGATATAATAAATTAAATACACATAATAAATGACAATTTACCTCTTAAACAAAGCAATCTAGAAAAAGGAAGGCATGTGCAAATGTAAGGCATTATGTAACTAAATTTACATTTTAGATATTTAATCACTTCCAAAATTTTTGGTTTAGAGAATAATGTTTGATTCCGAAAGTGCTTATCAAAATATTTAATTGCAAAAGTAAATTCATTTTTCATAATGGGGACTGAGATTGGGCTCCCAAGAACCATAATATGAAAAGGTACCTGCAAAGAAAAGCAAGAAACTACATCTAGGAATTGCCTTAGTTCATGATAGCATATCTAACAAACCTGAACACTGTTAATCATTTGTAAATAGGAAAACGAATGTTTCAAGATTTAAGAACACTCACAATATGTAAAAGCATAAAAAATTTTAGATCCTCAATTTCTTCAAGGAATTTCACAAGCTTCTTCTTGTATTTGTACAACTAAAGAAAATTAATATTCATTAACAATAACATTAATTAGCTATTTTCTAATTTCCACTATGGTAAAACCAGTTATATTGTTGAATTCTTTTTCCTTTGACTATTTTAGCTTATCCAATTCGACCATCAACATTTCTCTCAAAATTAATCCAGAGTCACATGTGATGCATGGACCATTTGGATCATGCACAATATATATAACCTTGACATAGACATAAACTATTCTATTCTCTATGTTTTCACATTCATAAATAATGTTCTCTAGTCTTCTGATTCTTTGATATCATGCAACTTTTATTTACTTCATTCGATTAGCATTCGAAAGTTCTTGTTTTTTTTCTCTATATCAGAAAGTAATAAAGCTTCTAGATAAAAGCACGTAAGTCATTGTTTATGAAATACCTGTCTTTGTTGAGATCATGTTCAGTGCACTTGAAAAATTACTTAGTTATTTATACTAAATACCGCAAATCGAAAGTGAATTGCAATGCATATTTAACAATTTTCAATCTTTCAAATATATTATTGATAATATATGTTTTCAGCGCATTACGGATATTAACGGTTTTATAAAAAAAAAAAATTGATGTCACGAAGGTAGAAATTTCCAGCGGTGGTGTCCATTTTGATAATGGAGTCATCAACAAAGGACCTAAATTAAGAGAAATTTCTAGCTCTTTTATTCTTGTTTTCAATTTTAGGTTTTCTACTTCATGTTGGATAACAGACTATGAAATTATGTCACTAGTAGCTTGATTCAATTTCATGAGCCCAATGGTTCCAACCCTAGATAGATAAACATGTGTTTCTTCTTTATAAATAATATTTTTGGTACGAACCTTTACTTTTTCAATCTTCAATTTTTTGTTGCCCCTATCATAGTTTTCATTTTGCAATGTGACTGGAAAATCATCAAAAGTAGTGATTGATTCAACAATTTGTTGCATTATTTTCTTATTTTCTGCTAAACAATTACCACTAGAGAATTTGGCGGAAATTCCGACGGCCAATTCGTCGCTATTCCGACACATATTCGTCGCTGGAGCGACAGTTCAAGGGCGGAAAAACCGTGGTTTCTCATGCCGTCTCCGTTCGACGCAAGTAAAAAGTGTCGCACTATCGACACTTATTCCGACGTTTCGAACAGGCGTCACTCTTCCGACGTCTCACAAACCGTCGCGGCTCCGACATTTTAAACGTCGTTTTTCCGACGCCCATAAACCGTCGCAGTTCCGACTAAACGTGGTCCGACGTTTTGACGTCGCTCTTCCGACGCTTGTAAACTGTCGCAATTCCGACTAAACGTGGTCCGACGTTTATCACGTCACTCTTCCGACGTCTGGAAGATGTCGAAATTCCGACGATATGTGGTCTGACGTTTGGAACATCGCGCTTCCGACGTTTTCATACTGTCTCTCTTCCGACGTTTCTGGATTGTCGCAGTTCCGACGTTTGGCACGTCGCGCTTCCGACGTTTTCATACTGTCTCTCTTCCGACGTTTCTGGATTGTCGCAGTTCCGACGTCTACAAGGCGTCGGTAGACCGACGGAGGGTTCAATTTTAAAAAAATAAAATAAAATTTTAAAAGACGAGAAACGTTGTTTTGAAGATATTATATGAAGTAAAACAGTCCATGAAAGTGAAATAGTAGTATGTAGAATAGTAAAGCAACAGATAGAGTACCGACGTCCATTGTTCCAAATACAAATTAAAGTACTGAAAACCCTAGAACAGTGAAGTAAAACAATCCATGAAAGTGAAGATATTATATGAAGTAAAACAGTCCATGAAAGTGAAGATATTATATGAAGTAAAACAGTCCATGAAAGTGAAGATATTATATGAAGTAAAACAGTCCATGAAAGTGAAGATATTATATGAAGTAAAACAGTCCATGAAAGTGAAGATTTTATATGAAGTAAAACAGTCCATGAAAGTGAAATAGCAGTATGTAGAATAGTAAAGCAACAGATAGAGTACCGACGTCCATTGTTCCAAATACAAATTAAAGTACCCAAAACCCTACAACAGTGAAGTAAAACAGTCCATGAAAGTGAAATAGCAGTATGTAGAATAGTAAAGCAACAGATAGAGTACCGACGCCCATTGTTCCAAATACAAATTAAAGTACCCAAGACCCTACAACAGTGAAGTAAAACAGTCCATGAAAGTGAAATAGCAGTATATGAAGTAAAACAGTCCATGAAAGTGAAATAGCAATATGTAGAATAGTAAAGCAACAGATAGAGTACCGACGTCCATTGTTCCAAATACAAATTAAAGTACCCAAAACCCTGCAACAGAGAAAAACGCTAATCATGTGAGGAGTGTGATATGTCCAAAATATAAAAAGACCGTCAGACCATATCAATAAACCAGCAACATAGACCAGCATCGCTAGTTTTGAAGGCAGAGTGATAAACATTAATCATTTTTTTTTCACAAGAGAAAAACGATGTTTTGAATATATTATATGAAGTAAAACAGTCCATGAAGTCATTACATTTTCACATCTGAAGATTGGAACCCAAATATCCATCCAGAAAAGTGGAAGTCCCACCCCAGACAATGATAGAAAAATACCCCATGTCACATACAACGACTTGATATAAAACCCAGTAACGGTCCACATGGAGATTATCGACAATCCGAGAAAGCATCCAAATATGCCCGAGGCATCTATAAGAAAGTGAAATAGCAGTATGTAGAATAGTAAAGCAACAGATAGAGTACCGACGTCCATTGTTCCAAATACAAATTAAAGTACCCAAAATCATGCAACAGAGAAAAACGCTAATCATGTGAGGAGTGTTATATGTCCAAAATATAAAAAGACTATCAGACCATATCAATAAACCAGCAACATAGACCAGCATCGCTAGTTTTGAAGGCAGAGTGATAAACATTAATCATTTATTTTTTCACAAGAGAAAAAACGATGTTTTGAATATATTATATGAAGTAAAACAGTCCATGAAGTCATTACATTTTCACATCTGAAGATTGGAACCCAAATATCCATCCAGAAAGTGGAAGTCCCACCCCAAACAGTGATAGAAAAATACCCCATGTCACATACAGGGACTTGATATAAAACCCAGTAACGGTCCACATGGAGATTATCGACAATCTGAGAAAGCATCCAAATATGCCCGAGGCATCTATATGAAAGTGAAATAGCAGTATGTAGAATAGTAAAGCAACAGATAGAGTACCGACGTCCATTGTTCCAAATACAAATTAAAGTACCCAAAATCCTTGAACAGAGAAAACGCTAATCATGTGAGGAGTGTGATATGTCCAAAATATAAAAATACCATCAGACCATATCAATAAACCAGCAACATAGACCAGCATCGCTAGTTTTGAAGGCATAATGATAAACATTAATCATTTTTTTTTCAGAAGAGAAAAAACGCTATTTTGAATATATTATATGAAGTAAAAAAGTCCATGAAGTCATTACATTTTCACATCTGAAGATTGGAACCCAAATATCCATCCAGAAAAGTGGAAGTCCCACCCCAGACAATGATAGAAAAATACCCTATGTCACATACAGGGACATGATATAAAATCCAGTAACGGTCCACATGGAGATTATCGACAATCTGAGAAAGCATTCAAATATGCCCGAGGCATCTATAAGAAAGAGAAATAGTAGTATGTAGAACAGTAAAGCAACAGATAGAGTACCGACGTCCATTGTTCCAAATACAAATTAAAGTACCCAAAATCCTTGAACAGATCAAGAAAAACGCTAATCATGTGAGAATTCAAAGCAAAGTTAATCTATTAACATTGCGAATAAAATTACACCGAAGTCAAAAACATTGCCTGGCCATACTCATGGCAAATTTGTCATCAAAAAATCAAAAAATTAAGAAGACTGCCCTCATACTTGAAAACTACCTTTGACCGCTTAATTTGTTGCATCCAAAAATATTACTAAAGGTCCAAGATAAAAGAAAATAACTAAAAGTGTTCAACCCCTAACTTGGCCTCGCTACAAGAGCCAAAATCAACCAAACTAATCCTCCGCTGGTTCCTCCACGATTCGGCACCATCCTTCGGAAGGTCCAGGATCGCTAGGTGTTACCTCCACATGCATGCCACGGCTCCCCTCCTGAAGGCCCGAATGCTGGCCGGCTTTTTCCGAGCTCAGACCTGCCGGACGGGTGCATTCTTCCTCCGTTTGGGCCTCCTCGCGGAAGACCACAGTGACTACAGCTATGAGTCGCAGGCGGTTGAGAGTGCAATCAAAGGAAAATTGCGCAGTGCGCGTCGTGGGAGAAGGTGAACTAGCGGTGGGGAAGCCAGGAGCAGTGGAATCCATTTGGTGGCCAGATGCTACAAGCCGACCCCGCCCACTCCTAGTATTTGGATATAGACCTAAGTAATAGTCACTGGACTGGCCGGAAGTCATCTCTGTTGAGGTGCTGGAGGGAGCGCGCCGGGATTGACCTCTAGTGCTCCCCCTCCGGCAACGCATCCTATGACGCACCCGAGGCATGGGTGCAATCTCAGGCGCAGGCGCAGTGGGCACAAGAGACGAAGAAGCAGAATTCCAATTAACATAGGAAGACAGACAGAGACAGAACCGAGAGAAATGGAAATATGCAGCAAAGTCTAGGCAGAAGTTCCGCTGGCCACTTCTCCTTATCGTCACAGTTACCAGACAGTGTAATCCAGCAACCGGCTTGTCTGAAAAACCATGGCTAAACGCCATTTTTTATGTCGACCCGTCTGCAATGCAATCAAAGGGCGGCCGTCATAATGAATCTCTGATCATTAATAATGAGAGCCGAAGGCCGGATCAAATTGGAGCGTGCGGAATCGCTCAGAGGAGTGGAGGTCCGATCTTGAATAGTGTTAAAAATTAATTAATGTAGATTTGATGTGAAAACTTAATTGAACAGCGTTAAATGTTAATGCGAATGATATGAAATCGCCATATCCATGTCCCATCACCTTAAACGCCATCGAATGCACTCGCAGCCGGGAGCAGGGCAAGTTTTTATTGAGGACACGTGGCAAAAATTGACTGGAGCGGATATTTGTTTGGGCCGCTCGCGCAGTGGAAATCCGGACCCGTAAAATATTAGGGCGAATTTGATAAGAAATTCGCGTCACAAAAATTGGCCGACGTCAGCAGGCCATTTTGGAACGCGAATTTGGTTTGAATTATGGTTTATCGCCGTTTGAATTCCGGCGGGCTCGACTTTTGAACAATTTTCTTATAAAATTTGTGTTAGTTTTCTTTGATAATACACATATTAAAATCCCGCTTAATAAAGAGACAAAATTGTTGTGCTTTCGGAACCCGTGGTCAAGCCCTCTACCAAAACCACTAGCGGAATCACAAAAGCGGGTTGCCCATATCGCACCGCTTTTGCGGAGTAGGCGGTATTTCCTATTCGCGAGCGATTCCATAGGGAATGCGACACGTGGCGAAGTGACCCCGAAAAACAACCGTTTAACCCACGCCATCGCACGTTAAAGCCCGACGTTGGAAGCCGAGCGAAATTGCCAAGAGTCGTTGATTTGGAGAAGGGCCATCGGACGGTGGTCGCACGTTGAACTTGCCGGGAGGTTAACTAAGGTGTGCGGAGGATAGCCAGGTACGATACGAGTGTTTGATTGGTTATTGATATATATAGGTGGGGCCGGAGTATAATGAAATTGTTTAATTAAACGATTGGCGGATAATTAGCATAAGTCTGGAGGGTGATTGTTGTAAGTCTGGGTGGTGAAATATAGAGCCGAAAGTTCACTACAAGTTATTTATTTAAAAAGAAACGTGGAGTATAAATACAAAGTGTTGAAAGTTAAACATTGGTTATAAGGATTGGAGATAATATAAAGTCGGGAATATAAATTAAAGTCCAACCATTGTGGATAGCATTTATTTATCAAATTCTACGAATTTGATAAATAAACCCGAAGAAAGAAGAAGTCAATTAAGACTCAGGCTGGAGGAAAAGAACGGGGTACACCAAGGGAAAATGCTGACAGAGCGATTGTAGACACACCAGCTCTCCTTGGGGGTCCAATTTCAGTTTTGTTGCGTCACACGATGATCTCTCTTCTCTCGCATTTACTTGTATTGAAGATCACTATTCTAGGAATAAGGAGTTATTTTCTCCAAAAATAACCCTAGCCAAACATTGACAATGCATCAAGGATATCTTTCTATGCTTTATAAGCACATTTGTTCTACTTCTAAATCATGTCTTGGAAGTGGTTGTTGTGCTGGAAATTATTCACCAGTTGGTTTCATACCAAAGTCTTTTTCACATTTTCAGCATCCAATACATGAAAAGATAATGGTTTAAAACAACCTAAATATTTGAAATTTTGCAAGAATTGTCTGGCACACTTTGAATATGAATTTTGAAGTCAAGTGCATGATGCTGTATAGGATCAAGTGTCATTTTGAATACCAAATGTTTCACAAAAACTTCTCAACATGCTACCCTGCAGTAAGGATTAAATGACAATATTGCATCAACTATTTCCATAATAAAAGTGCACCTCGGCCATAAGACTAAACAACTACAAATGTTGTAGATCTAACAAGACCACACAATAAAATGTATTCCACAAGGCCAATACTGTATGAAAAATGAAAAGGAGTTTGCAACCAAAATACCTTAGGCAACTAATTCAATTAGATACACCAAACCATCAGCAAAAAGGAAAACCAGCCTACTCAAAAGGCAAGCGTTTACCTCCTTTGACAAAATTTTGAGCTCCGAAACAAGGGCCTTTATTGTCTTGTCAATGCCCCTAGTAATTTGAATGGGTTTTGCACCTGCTGCAACAACCTAAACAAAAAGGTTTCATTTCAAATTATTTTCCACAAATTTAAGATACAACCATTGTCAGTTTTGTATTTCCTAACAAGCTCATAAATTTTGACAAAAGAACCAAAATTTTTTAATACCTGATAGCAATTTTTTTCACTCAAAAACTATCTTAGACTCAATAAGCCCAACCCAAAACTAAAAAACCAAACACCATAAGACCCTACAAAAATGAATAGATGATCTTAATCCAGTACTATCGACAAAAAGTTACTTTTACACCCTCACTTATTAAACCCTGTGCCGTTGAATTTTAAATTCAACTGCTGCAGCAGAAGGACGGATGCAGCAGCAACATTTTTTTTTGGAGGTTGTTTGCATGCCATCCAGAAATTTAATTCAGCATTTAAAATTCCTGCAAGTTTTTTTTGTAGACGGCCGCAGCCATATTTCTGTACAAGATTGTATTTAAACACAACAACCAACATTAACGCAATTCACCAACCAGAAATTAAACAAACAGAAATTTACCCCCCAATTTTGTAAATTCAAAAGGAGGACACGTGGAGCATTAATATTGGATCGCATGAAATTGAAGGGAATCTGAAAACCTGAAAACCGGACCCGAATTTTTTATACGGCACATTGGATTGAGAATTCGAGTTAAAATTAGGCAGACGTCAGCATCCCATTTTGGAACGCGAATTTGGTTTGAAATTCAATCTATTCAGAATTTTGAAGTCTGACGGAAAGGGTTCTTTAATGTTTTGATAATTTAATTTTATGTATGCTTTAATATATACATATGTTTTAAACATATGTTATATATATCATATGCGAAATGAAAGGTGGGCCATAGAATTTAGTTTTAATTTTATTTTTTTTAAAAGAGGGTTTATTATAATATGTTTTATATGTTCAGGCATATAAAAATAAAAAGGTCGAAAAAGCTTGGTAGTTTTTTTTATAGACAGTACGTAAATTTTTTATTACATAGCAGTGCGTAAAAAGTGAAAAACCGAGTGTAACTTTTTAAGTGTGTATGCACAGCAGTGCGAAAGGGAAAAACACAGCAGAGTGTTTTAGAGACAGAGTATGTTTGTTTTGAACAGACAGTGAGTTGGTTTTATGCACTGCGTTTTGTAGCAGTCATAATTTTGTAATCCTTCTCAGTGAGGAAGTAGTGTAATAGTTTTTTTTTGAGTTATTGAAGGGAATAGAAGTTTGTTTTCAAAGTATTGAAACTCTGTCTCCTGTCAAAGAAATTTTTATTTCCTGTGTGTTAGAGGAAGGGAGATTTATGGGTGGTTCTTATGAATCAACCAACCATTCAGAACATGCTCATCAATCCAAACCATAAGTATTATGTGACAATATTCAAGCAGGCACTCAATCGGATTTCTGAAGCTATGTTAGAGAAACCCTAAACTCTCACTGAAAATAGGTGAAATGTGGCACCACTCAGAGATTGACATGTGGCAATTGGTACAAGTGGTAGACAATTGGCATGCTCAAACAACGAGGTGATGCAGGAATGACATGAGGGAGAAAATATCAGAAAAGCCCCAAATCTGGAGAACTAAAGCTCATCACCAACCTGAGATTGAGAACTTTACATGATGTAACCTATGAAATCGTAAATGGAGAAATCATAGTAACAATAAAGTAACCTATGTAACAATAAAGTCGGATTCATCCTGGGAGTGGTAATGGGAGAAATCATAGTGAACAACAGAAAACATGCAGAGTTGCTTACAATCAAATAGATGAAAAAACACATACAAAAAACCTAGATAATAATCATGAACAAGCTTAATATTGAATTATGAACCGTAAAGGAACTTACAAAATGTGACATTACGAACCTGGTCAAGCGCACAAGCAAAAATATCCTGGACATGACCCTGGTTGACAAGTTGTATTGCTCATGATGCAAGAGGATTTGTACCTGCACTGCCAAGTCAATCAAAATCCATCAATATCTATACAATAAATACAAGTAATTGATGTAGTATTTTTTACTCTAAGATGCATTCTTATGATAATGTTAGAACATATGTTGAAAATGTCAAAACATACCTGAATAAGCTCCTCTTCGTTTCAAGAACAATTTATTGGAGTCGCATGAACTTGGAACAAGCCTCCCACGATCCGAAAGAGTAGCAACTAAGTCAACAGTGACTTTTTTGTTGCTACACTGGATCGAGGGAGGTTTGCTCCAAGATTAAATCGCTCCAATAAATTATTCTCTACTAAACAGGGCCAACCACGTGAAGGTGGAAGCTCTTATGGCCCCTCCCTCCCCCCTCACATCACTCTCAATTCCCAATACCCAATCTATATTTCATTTTTTACTTTCATGAGCATAAAAAAAAATATTCAATAACTAATAAAAAAACAATTCAACAAAAAGTACGCAAGGAAACATTGCAATTAATGCTTAACATAAATATAGTATGATAAATGAGTTTTTTATATAACGCAAAAAACGTTCCAAGTATGGTAACGTTTGTCTTATAATAATACAATATTTTACATTATCGAATTTTCTTTTTCTTCTTCCTATTTTTAAAGCTCCTAATTACATCATCAATATCATCATGCTTTGCTCCTGTTTCGTGCCTTTCGACCCACACTGCTGACCTAGTTGCGTAGTCACGATGTCTAGTCTCATTCAGTGACGGGGCATCGCCTACAAAAACATATAATATTAAATTTTAATTGTCAGTTTTTAAATATCATTGAACTAGTTCTGTAATATTAATAAAAAAAATTGCAATGAGATTATTTACCTGGTGCACCAGTTGTCGCCGCTGACCTAGTTGCGTTGTCACGATGTCTGGTCTCATCCAGTGACGGGGCATCGCCTACAAAAACAGATAATATTAAATTTTAATTATCAGCTTTTAAATATCATTGAACTAGTTCGGTAATATTAATAAAAAAAATTGCAATGAGATTATTTACCTGGTGCACCAGTTGTCGCCGTTGGGACTGTTGCCCTGTCTTCCTCTCTGGTGGTAAGATCCTCAAGGGAAACATTCTCCGTCATTTAAACAAAAAACGTTATAAGGACAACCATCAAGGTATAATTAGAAAAAATTATAAGTGGAAATTAATTACCGTCACGGCCCTCACTGATAGCAGCATTGTCGGCCTGGTCCCCACTACAATGATCAAGTTGCACGAGAGGATCATCTACATCTGGCTCTAAAACTGGGTTATTTACCTCGTCGGTAGTGTTGCTCCCCTGATTTAAACAAAGTTGTTAGACATTAAATTTATGGACGAAAACAAAAATATTGAAAGGTTAATGTTTTACCTTATCAGGCATTGTAGATCTTGGGACCCGCCCCAAGCTTCTGCGACGTTCAACTACAGCTTGATAGCCAAAACGGAAAGCAATATTTTTATCTTCCTCTGTAGTTATTGTTCCAAAGTCATCACCCTACATTATATATGATTGTGTATTTTTAATCATATCTGATAGGATTACAAAAACGCTGGAAGGCGATACAATTAATTATAAGATGTTTAGCTACTTAATTACAATTCTTGCAGCTAATTTCAAGTAGCCACCCTGGCCGAGCTTGTGATGGCCCTTTTTCTCAATCCTAGCTTTGGTTGCCTTTGAGGTGTCAGGAAACCTAGCATCAAAAGATTGAAGTCAGATATGACGTAGCACACTTTATTTTAGACATAAAGAAAATTAAAGCTATTGAATTAAAGTTGTAATTTACCTTGCGGGTCCAGTTGGCATTTTTCCTTCTTTCTTTGCCCTTTTCTCTTTTTCGTCATGGATAAGTGCTCTCCACTCACTCTCTGAAACTGTGAGAGGACGTTCATATCTAGGGTTAAATTGAAATTGCGTCCTATAGGTGTCCCTGGTATATTTCAAATATTTGCCGGCTACCTGAGCCACCGCTTTCCTGTCAAATGTGCCGACCCCAAAAAGGGCTTCTAGATAATCTAGAAGTTCTTTTTTCAGGTTGGAATTCTGGGAATTCCACCCTGTACGTATGGTTGGGCAAAAAATTACCAACGCATGGCTCTCCAGAATCCTGTAGAACTCATTGTTTCCTACACAGAATAAAACCAAAAAAAAAGAAGATATTATCATTAATTTAAAAATAAAAATCATGATAAATATGTTTTAGATAAAGTACATGAAATAGTTAAAATATTAAAATTTACCCGGGAGTTGTACATGCTTTATAGGGACACCCTCATCGTTCACCAACAACGTGCCATTAATGGTCCCTGTGGAGCTGACACGTGTAGCTCCAGGAAACGCAATAATGTAGCTGGCCATATCAGCCTCATCATTGCCAACATGCTCAGCAGTTGGCTGGGTGTTAGCTTGGGCAGGGTGTGTTTCTTGGCTAGCACCTAAAGGAGTAGAAGGTGTACGAGAGGGTTGTTGGGCAATCTCTTGCCCTTGTGTCCCACTACCACCAACACCGGGTTCAACAAATGCCAGAAGACGCTACATACAAAAGAACTTTTTGTTAGTTTAGTCAATGTAAAAATTAAAAATCAAACTATCACAATTCATCTCATGCAGAACAAAAAAAATATCCTTTTGACTTTTTATTATTACCTGATATATATTTAGCTGCCTCATAAGATGTTGTATCCTCTCTTCTGTTTCAGGTGTTTGAGGCGCATCTATCAAAGCATTAAATTCCGACGTTGCATCTCGTGCCTTTTTTTGCAACAACAACACCGGAGATAGGGATGAAAAAAGCTCTTCCTCAAAGAGGGAATCATCAGGCGTACCATGGCTAGGTGTCTGCATATTTGAACAAAATTAATATTATTTCAATTATGTAAATAACTAAAATACCTAAAGATAGAGCAATGCTGGTACTTTACATGTTCTTCCGCTGGCCTCTTTCCGCGATCATCCTGTCTCGGGGTTGTTCCTGCACTGCTCTGATCAGTCTGCCACATTGCAATAAAATTATAAATGTAAAAACTTGAAAACAATATCTAACTTGAAAACAAAAAATGAAAACTGAAATAATTTCTAATAAGAAACCGGAAGACAGAGTTAGAGTTTCAAATATGCCTTGCATTGAATTCAGTCCTGGAAACATGTCATTGCACATTAAGGCACCCAAACATTCAATCCACAAATGATATATTTAAGTAGGCTTCTCCTATTCTCGGAAAACACCATACCTATAATGCATTCACTTGCATGTATAAAGGGAAAGGAAAACATGTTTTCATACAACGGTGACAAAGGCATCTTGGGGAAAGGTATCTTCACTTTTATTTATGTTGTTCACCCACACCACTCTCGTGTTTTCACTAATCCTGTTTTGTCATTTTTGGATTCAAATTAAGTTAAGGCCTTAAGTATTTTTTGACCTTTCGGTGTAGTTTTTATAAGTGGCATGTATGGATTTTCCATTAATTCTGCACTTTTTTTCTTCATGCGCATGTTTCCCTGGAAATCAAATGCATGATTTAGTCCCATACATTCAACAAGTTGTTGGATCAACTCCATAGGAAATATCATGTTTCCTATTCAATCAAAATTTATCTCAGTTAGGGTAGGTAGGAAGGTTTTCCCTTTGTATTAATAGGGCACTTCTAGCTTGCATTTTTATTATATCTTTCAAATTTAGTGTCATTTCAATTAGGGCATGATTTTTTGTAACTTTCAAGGTGAGAATGAACAAAGACAAATTCTTGTGATGGATGACTGTATATGACTCCATGGCTAGAGGAAAAGGCACTAATCTACTTCTTCAAATATCTATAGTTCTCATTCACCTCATACGAAGATGGTCCCTGATTTTGAGCCAAATGTTGCAGCAAAAAGTTCCCCCCCTTCATAATTTGATAGTCAATGGAAATTTCTTAAATTGATGATGGGGCAAGATTATGGAACATTGGCACATACATATGTAATGGATTCCAAGATCATGATATATGTTTGCATATGTTTATGGCAATGTTCCACCAAGTCCCCTGGAGGTGGGAGCGAGGGGACGAGGGAGCGCGGGAGCGGCCTATGCAAAAGCTCCCTACCAATTTTCAGAAAACGTGGGGGGACGTCGGGGTCATAAAAATTATAAAATTTAATATTTAAAATGTAACTATATTTTTGCAAGGAATGTATATACAGTCATCATACACTTGCAACATGAAAGATAAATCATAAATGATAAAATTACAAATCGATGAATGATGAATCATATAATTGAAACAAATTTAAAAGTTTAAAGTTAAAACATACATCATACAATCATGCATGTAAGTTTGTAAGTTTGTAACTATATAATCATTAATGTAACTACTAACAATGTACAATGAAAATAAAATTTAAGATATCATATGACATATTATATCAAGATTCAAAATAGAGTTTAAACTGAAGTTTACAACTCAAGTCTGAAACATAAAACTTAAACGCAAATAAGTTATGTCTGAAACATAAAACATAAAACATAACATATGAATATCAAATGATATCATCATACTGATAAATGAGCATAAATGCTCAAGTTAATGCCCCACTAGTCTCTGCATCCAACTTCTGCACGAATATATCAAGATCAACCATGTCACCATCTGAATCTGAATCACTTGGATTCTCAAATATGCTAAGTGGCACATCAAATTTTAACACGAAACCATAAACTAAAAGGGGCGGTGAGGGGACGTGAGGGGGCGTGAGGGAAACATCCCCTAGAAGTCCCCAAGACCCCGGAGCGTGAGGGGGTGAGGAATCTAGACCCCTAGGTGGGGGGCGAGACCCCGTGTAACACTGGTTTATGGAGGTGGTGGAGCAAAAAAGAGCTCAAATAGAGCTGAAATTTTTCACATAAAAAGGACTGTGGGCTTGACTAATGGTTCCATTTAAAAATGATATCTAGACAGAGAATAAGTGTAGCATGCAAACATGCATTGAAAATCCATCTGAGTTTGCATTGTATTACTTATGATGGATTCAAATTTGGGTTTCAAAATGCCAGGTTATGGCATGATTTTGTCGAGAAACCCTTAGTTAGATTCTCATGTTGGTTTAATTTATATTTTAAGTTTGTTTTGCAATCTTTGGGTGATAGTAACTCATGAACTAGGTTACCAATGTGTAACAATCATATTTAAAGAATAAAGTTGTGATTTTTTTATATTATTATTATTATCTATTAGCTACGAGTATTGACACCTAATGCCTGGAATTTTGACATCTTGATAGCATGGATAATTTCGAAAATGTTTCTAGTAATGTTAACATAATAACTATCATTACATGTCTTCACTTTTTTCACCATAATAGACCCGTGATATGGACTCATCACACAACTTCATATGCTATGTCCCAACAAGTTCAAACTGGTTGAACCTACCTCATAGTGTGGTTATTAAGGACAAGTTGCTTGATATATAACTCGATAGCATAGACCACGTTGCAGTTCTAAAAAGAATCCTCAAGTGTCAAAAAAACTTCACAATATGTTCTACTATAAAGCCTTTTGGGATACCTGAAATTATATATGTATCATTGATGACTTTTAAAGTATGACAAGATCCAGAGGGAAAGGAAATCAATGGAAGAGTGATCCACCAATGAGAACCTAGAATTTAGCATCAGATGAGTTAGAGTCTAGGAAATTGAAAGCCTATAATTTTAATTAGTGATGAGGGACATCACATAGGTAATTATATTTTCATGTAGAATAATCTGTTAATTCAAATTTAAACTACATAATATGAAAGGCATACCATAAATTTTTCCACGTAAGCCCAAACAACCTATAAAAAGGGAAAACCTTCTTTTTCCATGGGAAATAATTTACCTTTCCTTTTTCAAGATAATCTAAATCACAAAAAATATGAACTATACCGCACACATTCTTGGATAATGTGAAAGTGGAAAAGGAATACCCTACACAAGTGATGCACACATGTACATTTGAACACTAATAGATTTTTGTAGTTGAAATGCAATGCTTGTTTTCATTTAAATGTAGGGTTTTTAAAGCAGGGAGAAATAATGGTTGCCAAATTAATAAGCGTTTCTTTGGGAAAAATTTAAATCTTGTAATGGGTGATGAAGATAATAGAGGGTATTGAATCTTGATTCTTGACATCTAGAGAGAACCCTACAGCCTAACACAATCCAATGGAATTGACCAAAAAAACCCAAACAGAGTCAACCCTACTATAGGAGGAAGGGCCTGCAGTAAGAACTTACCATTTTGCAAGAGCTGAGGGCGAATGTTGTTCTGCAAGAGCTGAGGGCGAACGCCGAGGGCGAATGTTGTTCTGCAAGAGCTGAGGGCGAACCGTCGGGTGCCTAATGCCGAGGGCAAAGGTCGTTTCCGCAAGAGCTGGTGGGCGACGGTGGCGACGTCGTTTCGGGAAGAGCCGACGGGAATCTGTGCAGAATGCTTGCCGTGTTGCTTCGTGGAGAATGGGGCTGAGGCGAATGTTGCTCAAGTAAGAGCTCAGGCGACGTCAAGGCGAATGTCGTTTCTGCAAGAGCTGAGGGCGAATGCTGAGGGCGAATGGTGTTCTGCAAGAGCGGAGGGCGAATGCGCGCGTGACATCAGACGTTAATGTAGCACACATGTACATTTGAACACTAATAGATTTTTGTAGTTGAAATGCAATGCTTGTTTTCATTTAAACGTAGGGTTTTTAAAGCAGGGAGAAATAATGGCTGCCAAATTAATAAGCATTTCTTTGGGAAAAATTTAAATCTTGTATTGGGTGATGAAGATAATAGAGGGTCTTGAATCTTGACTCTTGACATCTACAGAGAACCCTACAGCCTAACAAAATCCAATGGAATTGACCAAAAAAACCCAAATAGAGTCAACCCTACTATAGGAGGAAGGGCCTGCAGTAAGAACTTACCATTTTGCAAGAGCTGAGGGCGAATGTTGTTCTGCAAGAGCTGAGGGCGAATGCTGTTCTGCAAGAGCTGAGGGCGAACGCTGAGGGCGAATGCCGAGGGCAAATGTTGTTCTGCAAGAGCTGAGCTCGAATGCTGACCGCAAATGCTGTTCTGCAAGAGCAGAGAGCGAATGCGCGCGTGATATCAAACGTAGCTATTGCGACAAATACCAAACATTTTTATGTAGCGCGCATATAAGTTTCGAATTTTTATGTAGCGCCCATATAAGTTTGGTATTTTTATGTAGCGCGAAAATAACTGTCGCTATACCGACGGCGGAAAAGGCGTCGCTCTTAGGACGGTGCCTCCAAACGTCACAATGGCGACACCTAGACATTGTGTCGCCGTTGCGACGTTTAGAGTCGTCACAATAGCGACGCTTTGGGCCATGGTGTCGCAATTGCGACGTCTTCCTTTAAACGTCGTAATTGCGACACTAGTTTAAGTGTCGGTATTACGACACTTTTCTATAGACGTCGGTATAGCGACAGTTTCGGGCGGGATGGAAAAAATTTGGGAAAATTTCCAACATTTGGTCAAAAGCGTCGGAAACAGGTGTCGGAATTTCCGCGAAATGTAGTAGTGTACTAACCCAATTAGGTGGCGCGACGTTGTCAATTTCCATGCCTATAGCTTGTTCAATGCCTCTTGTTTTGACAAGACTTATGGATTTGGCTGATTTAGCTGTATACGCTCCTTCTGGAGTGAATCTCCAAAGAGTCTCTTCATCATTTCTGCTACCTGATAGCCCAACGTGAATCAGTTTCACACTTTAAATATCTCTCATTTTTTTACTTGAGGATGAACATGCAATAGTATTAGTTGTGGAAGGTACAAATTGCTTTGTAGAATTTGTTCCCATTTTATTATTTTTACCTTCTGTACCAATGCTTGATTCTTAAGTAATTTCTTCAATATCTATTACTAGCCCTTGATTTTTGTTTGGAAAATTTTTTCTCTCTTCACTTTTCTCTTTAAATCATGGAAACAAGTTCCCGTACCTAATAGTTTCTAGGTGTTTGCTAAATAGAACTTCTTTTTCAAAGTATTTAATGGCTTCGACTTCACTTAAGTTAAAATAATCTATAGTCTTTGTGAGCTCTGAAACGTGAGTCACATTCTTCACTGTGATTTCTCCAATTATAGTAAACGACAAAGAAATAAATTGTCTTTTGTTTTTTCTTTCAAATATAATGATCCAACCACAGTATTACTTGCAAACTTAAACAAAAAAATTACTTATCTACAACCAATTTTGGCAACAAAATTGGCTTACCTTCAAAATCATAAGTTTTAATTAGGGTATTACTTTCTCTTTCTTCATGCATACCTTTTCCCCATAGGAAAACCTGGGCTTGTACAAATATTCAATAAGGCTCTTGTCTAGTTATCATGTAATTGACCTTCTTTACAAAGGCATCTTGAATTAGACAAAATTTTAAAGATGAATTATGCTTCCACAACATAGGATATTAGAATTGCATTGGTTCTTGATTCAAATTGAATCTAGGATTATATAGCAAGTCGCGAAAGAAATGAGTTGAAATGAGAGCTATTATTAGATATGCCATCATGAAAAATTTATTGGTCCTACAAAAATTTACTAACTGAAAATTTAATTCATTAGAAATGATATTAGCCCAATAAAATATAAAATATTTTTTGTATGGGTGATAAAGCATATAGCGAACGAATTTTAGAACATTTGTTGTAGTGTCTTAGCTCATCACATAGATACAAAGCCAACAAAAGTCCCTAAATTGTTGTTTAAACAAAGAAATATGTAGGACATAAATATTGGAAGGAACTTGAGGAATTGGTGAAATAAATTCTCCAATAATGTTATCATCGCTTTCGTGTGACTTCAAGAAACTATTTGCTTCTAATGATTTCAAGCACATATTAGGTTCTAGTAGCTTGAGTATCAATCTGAATGCCTTCAGATTCAGAGGAATCCTTTTCATCAATAGAAAAATTGTTCTTGTTCTTGAATAAAAAAAAATTGTGCACAAATGAACAATTTATTAGAAATAAAAAAATACTGGAACACATGCAGTATTCGCCAATCCACTAGTCCAAATCTAGTTGTTGTTATTCTATTCCATTGGAAAATTCACATGTCGCTCGTATGTAGTGGACCAGTGAAAGTTCTCATCGATAGGAGCAAGTGAGTTAATCACATCAGTGCAAATAACTTCTTTCCTTCCTCTTTTATCCATTTCCATTTTGTATTTGAAAATACTCTCTCAATCAATAACACTCTTAATGTCAACTAACTTTAGAATTTTTTGATTCCCTATATAATCACCAATTGTGACTACTACAACTATGAAATTTTTTATACAAGACATTTTCAATAAATAAAAATTTAATAAACCAAAGCTAACTTTACAGAAAGTAGTGCAAATAAATTTTAGAATTCAAAAAGCACCTCGTCCATTTATTACACACATTGATTTTGCTTTAATTTCATCGATATACATGTCCTAAGTAAAAATTTTACGATGTAAAATAAATATGAATTTTTTGTGATGATGACAATTAGCTTACAAGATGGAAATAATAACTCTCAGTCCAAAAACGTGTAAAGACAACTATAAAAAAAAATTGTGCAGATTCGTGCTCAATTACCTATACTTTGAAATGATTTGATCACTCAGTTAGCCCCCATTTCTATGTCATTGTCAATTTTGATTTGTGAATAACCTGACACAGGAGTTGGAAAAATTTCATAAATGCATGCAACTTTTTCTAATCATTGCAAATTTATTCGCTCTCTTATCTGTTAACCAATTTTCGTTTTTTTTTTTAAATATGTAATCTAATATCGATTTGCTAAAGGCTAGTTATACCTAAATAAATTTTAATTGAAATTCACATTTAAAAAGAGTTAATGAATGTATGGAAGAAGTGTTGTGTTAGATGGAAGAAAGAAAAATAAATGTGCAGAGTGGCGAATATGCAGGGAGGAAGGAAGATGCAGAAAAGACACCAACACTTTTGCATATTCCACACAACACTGGTGTATCTTTCACATCTTCTACAGAGGTGTAACTAGAAATTAGCTTAAGTTATGATAACACAATTTTCAAATACGAATCATCAAAAATTGAATAAAAAGCCCAAATCCTTTAATATTTAAGAATAATCATACCTCAAAATTATATATGATTCATCTGTTAGAAACCAAGTGTAATGTTCCAAAATTTTAGCCTCAAAGCTAAATGGAACATTAGAGTTAGTAGCAGTTGTAGCCGGTAAATAAATGGGTAGAAAAGCCCATAAGTCTCTTGAGGAGGATAAAAACACTCCAAGTGTGAAAGGAGACATTATTTCTAGCCTAATAAAACACCTGCATGTGTGAATAGAGATAAAATCAAGTTTCTTTGACTAAGTCAACAGCGCAGTTCTAGTGGAGGAGGAATCCAAGGATGAATAACACAATTTTGGAGGGAGATGTAACTTGGGTTAGAAGTAACCTAATTGAGTGGGGCCAAGGGCAAGAAAACTCATGTATTATATAAGGAAGAGGATGGCAGCATTATTCTTCATGTCTTAGATTATTATTCTTGTCTGCCAAGACTTGTTGCTACTTTGCTGCTTAGCAAAGTTGCAGTGTTGCTTAGCACTGGGTGTTCCGAGGCGGGAATCCCACCTCTTTCCTTTGAGGAACCTCATTGGGAGAGTTTGTATTCATCATTCCACATTAGTTTTTCAAGCCAAGCTTCAACCATCTTCATCAGCATAACTTTGCTGAAGATTGTGCAATGTTGTTGGGTGCAACAGTGGAAGGGATTGGAATCTTGGCTTCTGAGCTAGTTTCTCATTGGAGGAAGGTTTACTTCACTTGAGAGATCTGTTTGGAGAGCTCCAGAGATTATTTCAGATATGTGGTATCATACCACACATTTCCCACACATTCCCAACGTTGTTTCTTCCAGGGAATGCATTATTTTGGAGGCAGTGTTCATTGCATGGTTTGGTGGCTCCGTTGTAGAGTTTCCTTGTAATTAAGAGGTTCATCCTTTCATGGGAGGAAGCCCTTGAGGGATATACAGTATATCATATATCTCTCAGCCTTCTACACTCATGTACTTCAATATTTCAATGGTTATTCAGTAAATTACTGGATTTCCCATTTTATATGCAAAGTGTTTGACAAGAAACCCTTGTCGGTTTCTTTTGTATTTTGTATAGGAGATTAGATATTTGTTCTTCAGCATTATTTACCAATACATGATTAGATATATTGTTCTCCTATGATTTTATGTATAAAACCTCTCTTATACTGCGCAGTCCCTTAAGCATCTGCTCCGACATTTTGCAATCTTGGGGTTTTTAGTCATTTTCAGCTACACTGGGGTGGGAGGTCTGTTTAACACAACTAGTTCCATTTATTTGTGATATCCTATTTTATATTAATGCTACATAGATGTATCCATGGGATCCAAGTGATGATTTCATTTTTTTATGGTATATGTTGCTAGAAATGCGTTTTTCATGCATGATTCATGAGCAGTCCCGAAAAAGGGATATTACAGTGGTATCAAAGCATGATCTTTGGCTCAACATGTGAGATCCAGCTATCAAAGGAAGGAGAGATGGACATAAGGTAGAAATATTCAGTATGTAACAGAAGAAAGGAAGACAAGCTCACAAATCTTCTTCCGAAATCTATGAAGAGCTGAAGAAGATGAGATTGGAGATGGGATATCAAAAAGAGATTGAATCTAGAGCTGAATCTAGATTTTCACATGGTGAGTGTGAGCATGCAACTGCATTCCATGATACACAGTGCATTCAAATTCCTAGAGCTATCTTGAGATGGATGGGAGGAGGAAAAACGCCTAACAAGAGAACTCTTAGTGATTTGTTGCAGGATTATGAATCTCAAAATGAGAGGTTTAGAGATAATATTCATTTCTAGGAGTTTTTCAAGATCCCTGTGGAGAAGAGCAAGCAACATGATGAAGATATATTTCTGCTATCTACTTTTACTGGATCCCCTACATGTTCAGCTGGAGCTTGGGTGAAGGAGCTAGATTCCTATTTGCAGCTGCACCACATTTCCGAAGGTGAAGCCATCAAAGTTGCAGTGCTGCATTTCAGAGGTAAGGCTCATGCATGGTGGATTTTTCAGTCTTGTTCTTTAAAAAATGATAACACTTCATCTTATGCAAGATTCATTGAAACATTTATGGGGAGGTTTGGTGAAAAAATTCCTAAGGCACATGAGGAAGGAAAACTTGAGAAAAAAAAACCCTTGCATGTGATGGACGAAACCCCATTTCAAAAAACCATGGGAGGAGCTGATATCTTGCATTACACATTGACGGAAGAAAAACCCCCAGTTCATATTCTTGAACAAAAGCGCATGGGGATCACTTTTTCACAAATGGATCCAATTGTTGAGATGTTGCCTACACACATTGATGAAGAAGAGGGCAACAACACTGTCACATCTAGAGCACATCCAGTGCCTCATGCAGAGGAGGGAGGAGCACATGCTCCAACATGAGGGATTATTGTATCCTTACAAGAAGTTCCCTAGGATCTCATACATAGAGGTCCAAGCAAAATCAATGAGTAGCATGATTGTGAAACATTGCAGCTGGATGGAGGAGGTAGGGAGGAAGAGCAACATCAGTTGATGAGAAGCACACACCCTTCTCTGTTTTAGAAAGCTATTGTAAATAGGAGGCATACTGTATTGCGTTGTGGGAGCAAGGGCAAGGTTTCCCAACCATATGTACAGTCTACTCTTGGCATTGATTTCTCACTACATAGAGGAATTCCACCAGGGAGGCCACCAGATCTACAGTTGATGAGAGATATCTTGTCTTTGGGTTCACCACTCTTGGATTTTGGGGAGGTGAAGAGTTTGGAGGAAGGATTTGGCATGGGGGATGTCAAAGTAGCAGGTAGCAGCATGAGAAGAGCTTCACATGCTAGATCACCAGCGCTGTCACTGAGGAGGATTGATCCTTATTGGAGATCTCAACTTTTGGTAGAGTACTCCAAGGATCTTAGTGCATGCATGATTCTTGATGACCCAGATGGAGATGAAAAATACATGGTGGATGATGTGGTCATCTATTCCTATGGCAGGATCTTCTTGACTAGATCTTCTAGTCTCAAAGAGAAGCTGCTACATGCAGCACATGAGGACTTCTCTTCTATGCACTTTGATGCAAATTTCCAGTTGATGGAGGAGTTCACTTGGGAGGGCATTCAACATGACATATTTCAGCATATGGAGAGATGCATAGCCCAGATGGTGATAGAGAGGATGTCACAGCCACCTTCCTACTCATTGGGAGTAAGGGAGAATTTCCAGTTGAGCCATTTCAGCTCAAGACCTCAAGTACATAATGGAAGAGGTATCATTTCATGCTTTGTATTATACTTCTTTCCCTTGTTTGAGCAGCATGATGTAACAAGAAGGAATATTTCTTCTTGCATATTGTATGATGATGTAATTGCAGCTACTTTTAGCATTGATCTTGGCTATCTTTTTGATGAACTATGGAGGAAGCCATATGTCTCTTGGTGTGCACCAATGACACCATATTGTAACTTTGTGTTTTCATCTTATGAGATGACTATGGTAGTAAAAAATTGTATGTAAAAGCACTTGTTATTTATTATTTTGATGTAGGCCAATGATGCACTACGTTGGTTCCATGAGAGGGACCATGATTCACTCTCTGGTTGTCATTTGGAAACTTGTTTTTATTGTATCTTGCTTCCATGTATTGCTGATGTGTTTTTGTTCAAGGGAAGCTTTGTATGGAGAGAAGAACTAATTGGATGGCATGGCACCCATATGATAGAGCAGCAGAATACTTGTTGGTATGGGACATTATACAAGTTGACCTTCATGATCTTACTCTATGGCTTGTATGAGGGAGAGATGACGTAACAGCAAAAGTTGTTGTTGCTATGGTTGCACTTGGGAGAGTATGGGAAAAATTCTTCCCATACTTTTCATGATATTTCTAAAGAGAAGAAAGGCACATTCATGGTGCAAGGAGGCTACCCTTCAATATTGGAGGATCATGAGAGACTTCCATGTCGGGAGATGATCTTCTCACATAGCAGCATGATGGTGGATGGCTTTGGCATGTGGAATGTCAAAGGGAGAAGTCATGGAGCCTTATTCTTAAGGCCTACATCGCTGTCACATGGGAGTGTGTTCTTATTGATGGAGTGTTCCAAAGAGTATGTGTATCCCTTCTTCTTGTAGATTTTTGTGAGGGAATCATCATGGGGGAACTTTTACATGGACCTCACTTTCAGCTCACACATGATGTATGGTAAGAAAAAAATTTATGTGCTTAGTGATTACTCTATTGAGTATTTGTATTTTCTCACCATATGTAAACAATGCATTGCTCCACAAGAGAGTAAGATTATTTATGGGTTTCATGGTCACTTTGGGGCCAAATCTTGTATTATTGATAACCCATCTCTACATGACTTGGGGCAAGTATTGTATTATGTTCATTGTATACAACTGATCTATATTGCTACTTACTACCTTATAGTAGATGAGCTAACATGCATAGCTAGAAATTCCATGGAGGACAACTTGCCACTTGATATTATGAATCAGCAGTTGGGAGGACTACGCTGCAACCACCAGAGAGACCATATGTATCATCCAAAATTGCACATAACCTTTAGCCATTTTCTGATTTGGATGCCATGTGGTGATGATGTGCCATTCATCTTGAATGGAATGGTTTGGGTTGGCATGTCTCATGATTTTGGAGGAAGAGTCCTTGGAGGCTCAATCTTCTTCTTGCCATTGGAGGGAAATCATGTTTCAGCCCAAGATCAACATACCTTCTACACTTATCATAAGTGGAGGGGAGGACAGTGTGGGATAGGCCCTCTTGCCTATCATGTTCACTTATTCAACCCACCTACATTTCAGGAGCCATAGGTAGAGGATAATTTTCATGAGTAACCATGTTGGAGGGTGACTGACTTCATTTGGATGATAGCATGGGTGAGGGAGGCACTCATTCACCATGATGATCATCACTCCTACTTTGTGGAGGCCATGAGATAGCTGACAGATTCTCTTGATGTATTGATGGAGGCTATTGATGGAGGCCACATGAGGAAGAGGGGAGAGATTTTTTTCTCCTTATGCATTTTCTTGAGGACAAGCAAATATTTTGGAGGGGAGGATTGTAATGTTCCAAAATTTTAGCCTCAAAGCTAAATAGAACATTAGAGTTAGCAGCAGCTGTAGCCAGTAAATAAATGGGTATAAAATCCCATAAGTCTCCTAAGGAGGATAAAAACACTCAAAGTGTGAAAGGATACATTCTTTCTAGCCTAATAAAACACCTCCATGTGTGAACATAGATAAAATCAAGTTTCTTTGACTAAGTCAACAGCGCAGTTCTAGTGGAGGAGGAATCCAAGGATGAACAACACAATTTTGGAGAGAGATGTAACTTGGGTTAGAAGTAACCTAATTGAGCGGGGCCAAGGGAAAGAAAACTCATGTATTATATAAGGAATAGGATGGAAACATTATTCTTCATGTCTTAGATTATTATTCTTGTCTGCCAAGACTTTTTGCTACTTTGCTGCTTAGCAAAGTTGCAGTGTTGTTTAGCACTGGGTGTTCCTAGGCTGGAATCCCACCTCTTTCCTTTGAGGAGCCTCATTGGGAGAGTTTGAATTCATAATTCCACATTATTTTTTCAGGCCAAGCTTCAGCCATCTTCATTATCACAGCTTTGTCAGAGATTGTGCAGTGTTGCTGGGTGCAGCAGTGGAAGGGATTGGAATCCCGGCTTCTGAGCTAGTTTCTCATTGGAGGAAGGTTTCCTTCACTTGAGAGATCTGTTTGGAGATCTCCAGAGCTTATTTCAGATATCTGGTATCAGACCACACATTTCCCACGCATTCCTAGTGTTGTTTCTTCCAGGGAATGCATTATTTTGGAGGCAGTGTTCATTGCATGGTTTGGTGGCTCCGTTGTAGAGTTTCCTTGTATTTGAGAGGTTCATCCTTTCATGGGAGGAAGCCCTTGAGGGATATATAGCAGATCAGATATCTCTCAACCTTATACACTCATGTACTTCATTATTTCAGTGGTTATTTAGTAAATTACTGGATTTCCCATTTTATACGCAGAGTGTTTGATAAGAAACCCTTGCCGGTTTCTTTTGTATTTTGTATAGGAAATTATATATTTTTTATTCAGCATTATTTATCAATAAATGAGTAGATATATTTTTCTCCTATGAATTTATGTATCAAAAATTCTCTTATACTGTGCAGTCCCTTGAGCAGTTGCTCCGACATTTTGCAGTCTTGGGGTTTTTAGTCATTTTCAGCTACACTAGGGTGGGAGGTCTGTTTAACCCATGTAGTTCCATTTATTTGTGATATCCTCTTACATTTTAATGATACATAGATGTATCCATGGGATCCAAGTGATGATTTCACTATTTTATGGTATATGTTGCTGGAAATGCATTTTTCATGCATGATTCATGAGTAGTCCCGAAAAAGGGATATTACATTGGTATCAAAGAATGATCTCTGGCTCAGCCTATGAGATCTAGCTATCAAAGGAAGGATAGATGGACAGAAGCTATAAAGCTTCATTATGTAACAGAAGAAAGGAAGACAAGCTCACAAAGCTTCTTCCAAAATCTATGAAGAGATTTCAAGAAGAGCTGAAGAAGATGAGATTGGAGATGGGATCTCTGAAAGAGATTGAATCTAGATTTTCACATGGCAAGTGTAAGCATGTAGCTAAATTCCATGATACACAGCACAGTCAAATTTCCATAGCTAGCTTGAGATGGATGGGAGGAGGAAAAACACCTAAGAGGAGAAATTTTAGTGATTTGTTGCAGGAGTATGAATCTCAAACTGAGAGGTTTAGAGATCATATTCATTTCTAGAAGTTTTACAAGATCCAAGTGGAGAAGAGCAAGTAGCAAGATGTAGATATATTTCTACTATATTCTTTTGGTCGATCCCCTACATGTTCAGCTGGAGCTAGATTCTATTTGCAGCTACACCACATTTCCAAAGGTGAAGCCATCAGAGTTGCAGCGCTGCATTTTAGAGGTAAGGCTCATGCATGGTGGATTTTCTATTCTTGTTCTTTAAAAAATGAAAACACTTCATCTTATGCAAGAGGTTTGGTGAAAAACTTCCTAAGGCACATGAGCAAGGAAAAATTGAGAAAAAAAACCCTTGCATGTGATGGACGAAACCCAATTTCAGAAAACCATGGGAGGAGCTGATACCTTGAATTACACATTGCTGGAAGCAAAACCCCCAGTTCATATTCTTGAACAAAAGGGCATGGGGATCACTTTTTCACAAATGGATCCAATTGTTGAGATGTTGCCTACACACATTGATGAAGAAGAGGGCAACAACGCTATCACATCTAGAGCACATCCAATGCCTCATGCAGAGGAGGGAGGAGCACATGCTCCAACAGGAGGGATTCTTATATCCTTACAAGAAGTTTCCCAGGATCTCATACATAGAGGTCCAAGCACAATCAATGAGCAGCATGATTGTGCAGCATTGCAGCTGGATGGAGGAGGAAGGGAGGAAGAGCAACATCAGTTGATGAGAAGCACACACCCTTCTCTATTTCAGAAAGTTAGAGCAAAGAGAAGGCAGAATGTATTGCACTGTGGGAGCAAGGGAAAGGTTTCCCAACCATATGTACAATCTACTCTTGGCATTGATGTCTCACTACATAGAGGAATTCCACCAAGGAGGCCACCAGATCTACAGTTGATGAGAGAGATATTGTCTTTGGGTTCACCACTCTTGGATTTTGGAGAGGTGAGGAGTTTGGAGGAAGGATTTGGAATGGGGGATGTCAAAGTAGCAGGCAGCAGCATGAGTAGAGCTTCACTTGCCAGATCACCAGCGCTGTCACTGACGAGGATTGATCCTTATTAGAGATCTCAAATTTTGGTAGAGTACTCCAAGGATCTTAGTGCATGCATGATTCTTGATGACCCGAATGGAGATGATAGATACATGGTGGATGATGTGGTCATCTATTCCTATGGCAAGATATTCTTGACTAGATCTTCTAGTCTCAGGAAGAAGCTGCTACATGCATCACATGAGGACTTCTCTTCTATGCACTTTGATGCATATTTCCAGTTGATGGAGGAGTTCACTTGGGAGGGAATTCAACATGAAATATTTCAGCATATGGAGAGATGCATAGCCTAGATGATGATAGAGAGGATGTCACAGCCACCTTCCTACTTATTGGGAGTAAGGGAGAATTTCCAGTTGAGCCATTTCAGCTCAAGACCTCAAGTACATAATGGAGGAGGTATCATTTCATGTTTTGTATTGTACTTCTTTCCCTTGTTTGAGCAACATGATGTAACAAGAAGGAATATTTTTTCTTGCATATTGTATGATGATGTACTTGCAGCTACTTTTCGCATTGATCTTGGCTGTCTTTTTGATGAGTTGTGGAGGAAGCCATATGTCTCTTGGTGTGCACCAATGACACCATATTGTAACTTCATGTTTTCATCTTATGAGATGACTATGGCAGCAAACAAGTGGCTGCAAAAGCACTTGTTATTTCTTATTTTGATGCAGGCCAATGATGCACTGCACTGGTTCCATGAGAGGGACCATGATTCACTCTCTGGTTGTCATTTGGCAACTTGTTTTTATTGTATCTTGCTTCCATGTATTGCTGATGTGTTTTTGTTCAAGGGAAGCTTTGTATGTAGAGAAGAACCAATTGGATGGCATGGCACCCATATGATAGAGCAGCATAATACTTGTTGGTATGGGACATCATACAATTTGACCTTCATGATCTTACTCTATAGCTTGTATGAGGGAGAGATGAGGCAGCAGCAAAAGTTGTTGTTGCTATGGTTGCACTTGGGAGAGTATGGGAAAAATTCTTCCCATACTTTTCATGATATTTCTAAAGAGAAGAAAGGCACATTCATGGTGCAAGGAGGCTACCCTTCAGTATTGGAAGATCATGAGAGACTTCCATGTCGGGAGATGATATTCTCACATAGCAAAATGATGGTGGATGGCTTTGGCATGTGGAATGTCAAAGGGATAAGTCATGGAGCCTTATTCTTAAGGCCTGCAACGCTGTCACATGGGAGTGTGTTCTTATTGATGGAGTGTTCCAAAGAGTATGTGTATCCCTTCTTCTTGTAGATTTTTGTGAGGGAATCCTCATGGGGGAACTTATACATGGACCTCACTTTCAGCTCACACATGATGTATGGTAAGAAAAAAATTTATGTGCTTAGTGATTACTCTATTTAGTATTTGTATTTTCTCACCATATGTAAACAATGCATTTCTCCACAAGAGAGCAAGATTATTTATGGGTTTCATGGTCACTTTGGGGCAAAATCTTGTATTATTGATAACCCATCTCTACATGACTTGGGGAAAGTATTGTATTATGTTTTTTTGTATATAGCTAATCTATATTGCTACTTACTACCTTATAGTAGATAAGCTAACATGCATAGCTGGAAATTCCATGGAGGAAAACTTGCCACTTGATATTCTAAATCAACAGTTGGGAGGACTGTGCTGCAACCACCAGAGAGACCATATGTATCATCCAATATTGCACATAACCTTCAGCCATTTTCTTATTTGGATGCCATGTGGTGATGATGTGCCATTCATCTTGAATGGAATGGTTTGGGTTGGCATGTCTCATGATTTTGGAGGAAGATTCCTTGGAGGCTCAATCTTCTTCTTGCCATTGGAGGGAAATCATGTTTCAGCCCAAGATCGGCATACCTTCTACACTTATCATAAGTGGAGGGGAGGACAGTGTGGGATAGGCCCTCTTGCCTATCATGTTCACTTATTCAGCCCACCTACATTTTAGGAGCCACAGGTGGAGGATACTTTTCATGAGTTACCATGTTTGAGGGTGACTCACTTCATTTGGATGATAGCATGGGTGAGGGAGGCACTCATTCACCATGATGATCATCACTCCTACTTTGTGGAGGCCATGAGACAGCTGACAAATTCTATTGATGTAGTGATGGAGGCTATTGATGGAGGCCACATGAGGAAGAGTGGAGATATTTTGTTCTCCTTATGCATTTTCTTGAGGACAAGCAAAGATTTTGGAGGGGAGGATTGTAATGTTCCAAAATTTTAGCCTCAAAGCTAAATGGAACATTAGAGTTAGCAGCAGTTGTAGCCAGTAAATAAATGGGTAGAAAAGCCCATAAGTCTCCTAAGGAGGATAAAAACACTCCAAGTGTGAAATGAGGCATTCTTTCTAGCCCAATAAAACACCTCCATGTGTGAACAAAGATAAAATCAAGCTGCTTTGACTAAGTCAACAACGCAGTTCTAGTGGAGGAGGAATCCAAGGATGAATAACACAATTTTGGAGGGAGATGTAACTTGGGTTAGAAGTAACCTAATTGAGTGGGGCCAAGGGAAAGAAAACTCATGTATTATATAAGGAAGAGGATGGCAACATTATTCTTCATGTCTTAGATTATTATTCTTGTCTTCCAAGACTTGTTGCTACTTTGCTGCTTAGCAAAGTTGTAGTGTTGTTTAGCACTGGGTGTTCCCGGGCGGGAATCCCACCTATTTCCTTTGAGGAGCCTCATTGGGATAGTTTGCATTCATCATTCCACATTAGGTTTTCAGGCTAAGCTTTAGCCATATTCATCAGCACAACTTTGCCAGAGATTGTGCAGTGTTGCTAGGTGCAGCAGTGGAAGGGATTGGAATCCCGGCTTCTAAGCTAGTTTCTCATTGGAGGAAGGTTTCCTTCACTTGAGAGATCTATTTGGAGAGCTCCAGAGCTTATTTCAGATCTGTGGTATCATACCACACATTCCCAACGTTGTTTCTGCCAGGGAATGCATTATTTTGGAGGCAATGTTCATTGCATGGTTTGGTGGCTCCGTTGTAGAGTTTCCTTGTAATTGAGAGGTTCATCCTTTCATGGGAGGAAGCCATTGAGGGATATACATCATATCAGATACCTCTCAGCCTTATACACTCATTTACTTCATTATTTCAGTGGTTATTTAGTAAATTACTAGATTTCCCATTTTATATGCAGAGTGTTTGACAAGAAACCCTTGTTGGTTTCTTTTGTGTTTTGTATAGGAGCTTAGATCTTTGTTCTTCAGCATTATTTATCAATACATGAGTATATATATTTTTCTCCTATTATTTTATGTTTAAAACCTCTCTTAGACTGCGCAGTCCCTTAAGTAGCTGCTCCGACATTTTGCAGTCTTGGGGATTTTAGTCATTTTCAGCTACACTAGGGTGGGAGGTCTGTTTAACCCACCTAGTTCCATTTATTTGTGATATCCTCTTGTATTTTAATGCTACATAGATGTATCCATGGGATCCAAGTGACGATTTCACTGTTTTATGGTATATGTTGCTGGAAATGCGTTTTTCATGCATGATTCATGAGTAGTCCCGAAAAACGGATATTACACCAAGATAATACTAAGAGGTGGAGGAGGGGGGGGGGGGGGGAATCAATATTGTATAAATTTTAAAACACTTTATTTCACTTATACCAATATTAGGACATCATAAAATGCTTTAGCAATTAATTCGTATGAGAATGAAAAGAACTAACATGAACATCACAAATAGAACACAAGGATTATTCAAACCTTACTTCAATTTCTTCACAGGGAAAGCTACAACTTTTTGTTACAAATATATTTGGCTATAACTAGAATGAAGCTACAATTCCCTAATTTATCAGCTAGGCCACAACCAACTCTCATCAATATTTGATAAGTAACACCTAAATGTTTTCTCTTTTAGAACATAAACATTATTGTTTATTCTCATAGCTTCAATCGCTATTTAACTTGTGCTTGTAGACTTGATTTGAAAAATTTTAACCTTAAAAATCACATTGTAGCCTTGATCACACATTTGAGACACACTCAGCATATGGTGATTCATTCGATCAAAAAATAAAATATTCCTAAATTTACCTTTCCCATTTGACAGAATGAAAAATCCTTTACGAACAATCTTACCAGGTGCATTATTACCAAATATTATATTACCCTTTTCAAATGGTTTCCATGTCAAAAAATTTATTGTGTCTCCTGACATGTTCCTGGAACAACCACTATCCACATACCAATGAATTCCTTCATTATGAGCATACAAAATGATATCACATTACCCTATTTTCTCCTTTTCTTTCCAGGACTTGGGTTCTTGATTAATCTGTTCAATAATTGGTTCAAGCTTCTTTTCCTTAAGTCCGAAATCAACTACTCTATGCCCAAAATTTTTACATTTAAAACATTGAATCATATTGTTCAAAGGAACAAAAGAACTATTGTAGCTAGGTTTCATTTTCCTTTGTCTAATTTGTTGATTTTTTCTTCTTGCTATAAGGTGCCTGTTGGAAAAGTTTACTTTACAATTTGTTGCTTTGTGGTCATAATTGGTGCAGGTAAAGAAAAATCCTAGAAAAATATCAACATACTTAGAAAGTTGTCTTTTATTAACTTGTTGGGTTGATCTTTGTGTGTTTCGATTTCCCTAACCAACATTATTCTTTTGATGTTGTTGATAATCTTTTGACTAGTTTTTGGGTCGCATATTTTCTTTTTGTTGTTGCACAATCCCATATTTTAATGTTGCAAGTACAAAATTGATTGAATTTATTCCCTTTAATTCTACCACTACAATATATTCAACCTCAAATCCAATACTAATTTGATCTTTTGACATTCTCCGTGCTTCCAAAAGCTCATTTAAATTATCAGTCAATTTTCCAAATTTTTTATTAAAGCTCAACTCAGTTTTTTCCTTCTCTAATTCTTTTCTCAGCAAAACAATTTCACCTTTGTCCTTTCTGAAAGCTTGATCTTCTCACTCAGCTGCTGATTTAAATATTCTTGAATCTTCTCACCTTCTTC
The DNA here is from genome assembly GCA_034641835.2 of Pinus albicaulis. Lineage (NCBI taxonomy): Eukaryota > Viridiplantae > Streptophyta > Pinopsida > Pinales > Pinaceae > Pinus > Pinus albicaulis. The sequence continues at coordinate 210,268,619 of CM076582.1, forward strand.
AATTAGCAAAAGTAATGTTTTAACAACATCAACCTTTTTCTTGATCAGTGACTCCTTATGAGATTTATTTTTCTTTCTCATCCTTTCAATTCCATGAAGTGCACTTACCAACTCTCCTTCTAGTTCAACTTTAGCATATTCTTCATCAGAATGAATGGCTTAAACTTGCATATTTTATATAGCCATAATCATGAATTCTTTTGGAATTTCATCATCTCTATCCTCATCTGAGGATTGGTTGACTTAGGCTTTCCAGGGAGTTGTATTCTTGAATATATATACTACTCTTCTTAGCCTTCTTTCTCTCTTTTTGTACTTTCCTAAAATTTTCTCTAGGATCATAATCCTTCTTCTTATTTTTAGGACACTTTGAAGCATACTGAACAACTTTACCACAATTAAAACACTTAAAATCTTGCTTACCTTTATACTTTCTTGAGCCTCTTTTGAGCTTCCTCGCAAACATGGCTTCTTCTTCATCCGATTCATAACAAGAATCATCATGCTCTTCCTTGGGCTTCTTATTTGATTTTAAGGTTGCTTATTTTTTTGTAGGATTTCCATTTGAAATTCTCATCTCATAAGAAATAAGGGTGCCTAGTAGCTGATCTAGAGTGAGAGTATTCAGATTGGTCATCTCTTCCATGGCTGAAACATTGGGATTAAATCTCTCAGGAAGAGATCTCAAGAAATTTTTAACTACTACAAATTCATCTAACTTCTCATCAGGGCCTCTTATAGTGTTCACAACCTCATCAACTCTTAAAACATATTTTTTAATATCTTCATCATCATGCATCCTTAAAGACTTGAATTGCATTCTAAATCCTGGAAGTTTATCTTTCTTTACCATGTTATCACCTTCATAGAAGTTACTCATATTTTCGAATATAGCTTTGGAAGATGTGCAGTCCATCACTTTGACAAGTTATGATTCAGGTAGGCCAGCAAGCAGGGCATTCATGGATTTAGCATTGCATGTGAATTCCATATTTTGATAGTTAGTAATTACTGTTGGAATATTTTTATATTATTCTTCCACAACATCCCATACATCAACTTCAAGTGATTGAATGTAGGTTTTCATCCTTACTTTCCAGAACACGGAGTTTGTTCCATTGAAAATAGGTGCCCTATTAGTAAATCCTCCTTCTTGGTTTTACATGGTCCTTGATATTTCTTCCAACTATTAAAATGAAGTAACTTCACTCTGATACCAATTTTTAGAAGCCTGGAAAATATTGTTTTGGGTGCGTTAATAAATCAAAGTTACCCCCCATAAAGCCTCTGTCTTTCACTTGTACTAATATTAGGACATCATAAAAGGCTTCAAAAATGAATTCATATGAGCATGATAGGAACTAACATGAACAACACAAATAACACACACAAAATCTTCAAACTTTACTTCAATTTATTCGCAAGGAAAGCTATAAATTGCTGTTACAAATTTCTCTAGCTAAAGCTAACATGAAGCTACAATTGCCTGATTTATTAGCTACAACTGAATGGAGCTACAATCCCAAAATATTTTCCAACACCTACTGGAAGAAGATATAACCCTTGATATAAAAGCTACAACTTGCTTGACATCATTCATTTTTCATCCATTTTCACACTAAAATCGTGAATGCCAAATCATTTTTAAAATGAAGCTCCAAATATAGGGAAAATACCAAATATAGCGCCAAAAATTTACATGTCACCGAATTTATCCTTTAAGCCTTTGACATTGGCCCCTTAGCTCATAAGACCACAGGTCATGACCTTAGCCTTAGTCCTTAAGCACTTAACTATGATCCATTTGTATTTTAACCTCTAAGGGATTATCTTCCCCCATGCCCTTGGTCTCCTCATCGCACAAGACCAAGTGCTAGCACTTGTACACCTTTTTTTTCAGCCCCTAAAAGATCTTCGCGACCATGTAAGTGGGATGACATGTCTCATGGGATACCCTATTATACCAATGACCCAATCACCTCACCACCCGCTAATTTGTCACTGACAGTGGTTACATCCTCTCGATGCCTAGTCAGATTGTCGATTCCTCCTGCTACCATAATTTTCCTCCAGGGTCATGCCACAGGGATGATGTCAAACTAACATAATCATCACCACGTGGCATCATCTGAGTGGTCCATGTGTCACTTGAAAATGGCCCACTTGATTACCCAAAAGCCTCAAGAATGCATGACATGTGTCCTCCTATCATTGGTCCATGCCATGTTGACGTCATCTATTGGCCAACCGGATGTTTCCACTTGTCCTTATATCATCCCATTTCATCGCACTATGGTTAGTCCCCTATCACCTTCCTCATCATATACCTATTGTGTTGCCATGTTATAATTATGTTTTATGGTTACGGTTATAGTAACACCAAACGATTGGTGGTTTGCACACCTCCATTTGGCTATTTGTGGTTTAAGGGGGGGGGGGGGGGGGGGGGGGGGGGGGGGGGTTCGCAATTCACGTCCAATTTTGATCTGACAATTGGTGGTATGGGAAAACTCCCCATTATGTGCCCCCCTTCGTTTAACATGCGAGCGCGCTTGGGGCCCCACAAAGTCAAAAATGTGTTAGTGGGGGCACGTGGTGTACATCCACCACTAAACTTTCTTTCCATTTAACAGGTCGCCTCCCACCAGTTTCGCCACTAAGTTTGGAAACACCGCCAAACTAGCTTCTGCTAGGACCACCTCCAATATTGTAACTCTACAACCCCACCAATTTTACCACGAAGTTTGGAAACACTACCAAAATAGCTGCTGCTAGAAGCACCTCCACCATTTTATCTCTACAACCTTTGACTCCTTGGGGTCTTTGTCTTTGACATGTCATATTTTTTTTTTTTTATCGAGGATGCCTTTTTATGCCTTCCATATACCACTAGAAATATATTTCAGAGCTCTTTCTATCTGGGTGGGTTCCAAATTCTCTTGAAGTGATCTTCTACACCTTAAATGAATTCAAATTCACTGCACCCTTTCACCATGCTTTGATAATATTGCAATCACATTGCATTTTTCCATCCTTTTCCAACAATTTGCCATCATGCTTTGCCATGCTTTGCCATCAATGACAATACCAATTCCAACACAATGCAACCTACGGTCCTTATTGCCTTGTAACAATTAAATTAATTACTTATGCATTATGAACTTCAAATCAGAATGAATAAATAAATGTACCATATCAACTTATACAAAATAGGTAATTTTTACAAAAAATTGTTGTATTACATTTATATTTTCTAATGAAGTTCACTGCTTCAAAACAAAATGCATATCTTATGCATGATTAGAATCACACAAATTGTAGTAAAGCATGAACTGCATCATGATCACTATAGTATGAATGTGAAATATGTACATGAAATTGTTGAACATGAAAATTTGTTCAAATGTGATCAATAATTATCTTAGTCCCAAAAATAAAAAAAATCATTACTTCACATGTAATCTAATCATTTTTTACTTCGTTTGTTATTCAAATTGATGTCAATATTGAAATCTCCAATAAGTATATAAATGCAATTACTATGCATTAATTGTGTCTTTTCTATTACAATTGGTTCAATAACTATTGAAACAGATACAAGTGTTGTAACATATACATTTATTATGCATATTCAGAATTGGAAATGGAATTCTAACAAAACAAGTTTAATTATGTTATTGCAAACGTTCTTGGTTGTTATTATTTCTATATTTTCTTGTATTCAAGTAAGGAATCCACGAAGATAATTTGATATGTTGAAAGTGAATTTTCAAAATTCATTATTTTATGGTGGAAATTTTAGATGTGCTTCTTGGATTAAAAAATCATAACACTCATTAGATTTTCATCATGTACAATTATTACAGAAAACTTGAGGTAACAAATGGGTCTCAAAACAAAAATGTACAACCAAAATCAACATAATAAGGACTAATAGGATTCAAGATGATGATGTCAACCACGAGGGATCTTTCAAAATTTTTGAAGCAAAAAGGTGAAAGGAAAAAATGATAAAAAAATAATAAAACTATTTTTTCAACTCATATTTTCAACATATCAACCCAAATTTTTACTCAATTTTCGAGTGAAAGTACTCGCTGGATGCAAAATTTAATATCCCATATAAGGAGTTCTAATTTTTCATACCTTTGATATAACTTGCTACATGAAAAATAAGAAATACATGAAAAATGTGATTGTAATCACTTTTTTCATGTAATTCTCATTTTTCATGTAGCATGTTATATCAAAAGTATGAAAAATAGGTACTCGTTAGATGGGATATTAAATTTCGCATCCAAAGTGTACTCCTGCTTGAAAATTGAGTAAAAATGTGGGGAGATGTGTTGAAAATATGAGTAATCACATTTTTCCAGGTATTTTTCATTCTTCGTGTAGTAGGGTCCATCAAAAGTATGCACCATTGGTAATCCTTATTTGGGGAATTGAATTATGCATCCAACAAGAGCTCCCACTAGAAATTTGAGTAAATTTTTTTAGAGATAAGTTGAATATACGAGTTTAAAATGTAGTTTTTCTTTTTTCCTTCCAAATTTGATGAAGAAATCCAATCTTATTTTATTATTTCCATTATTATTTTATAATATTCCTTAGAAGGCCCATATTAGACCTCAAATATTCTCTAATGGTCATTTCCATGAGCATGTAGACTTTGTATATTCAAAGTTGCAATTGTTAAAGTATTTGCATTTGTTATTGTCTTGTGTATGTATTCTGGTTTCCATGATGCTTAAGTTCTTGAGAATTTCTTTTCTTCTAATATTTTCTTATTCACACAAAATTTCTTTTTTGTTAGTTTCTGAAGAAGATACAATGATTACATGGTTCCAACATGTGAAAATGTTGTGTACACTACTCCATGTGTCGATATACCACTCAGTTCAAATGCAATTCCATTCAACGTTCAACCCTGTGATCGATGAATTGTCCTAGCACAAGCTAATTGTATCAAAAATTGTTTCCATGCTATGATTTTAATTCTCTTGCTATGACATGCCAATGGTTTTGGAACACGTAATATTGAGTGTAATTCAATGAAATTTTTTGGTCATATAGCTCATGATAGTTGTTTCTTTTCACTTTAACAATCACTAGATTTGCAAAACCTATCCATATTACATCAACACTTTTCTTATTTTGTGTATATTTTTTGCATATTCCATCCACACCATTAACAATACCATACTTTGTATTATAGTTTTCTGCATATAGCTCAACGAGAAAATTACATTTGATAAGGATTCTTGATAGTAATCCCATTTTTCTCTCTTATGATACATCCTATTTCCTTACTGTCATATTTTTCAAACACATCAAGAACTATTAGTTCTTCCTTTACATGCAACACCATTGTCTAGTTATGCTTATATACATCCTTGTTCCTGTAAAATATATATGGAAACAATTGATCTAGTGGAGTAGGTCTATAACACTTATCTTTTTTATACTCTATGTCCTCATTAGATTGTTGATTCACTCGTATTATGTTAAGGATTTCAACGAATTTGTTTCCTTTTTGACACATTGTGGTATGTAATTCATAGAATTTTACTTTTTCCTTTAAAAATCATATGCTATTTTTACCTTTTCTAAAATGGGTTTCTCAATGTTAATTTTTATTTTCTTTGATAATTGCATTTGATTATTTCCATATTAAATTCACCCCATAACATCATAACATTTATATGATTTACACCATTATTTAGAAAACATATGCAACTATGTAGAAAGAATAATATCATCATCAATGAAACATAACATAAAGGAACAATTGAAGAAAATCATTCACACATAGAGACACTAGGATTGGTCAGAGAACAAGGAAAAACCCACTATGGGAAAAACTCTTTCAAATTCTTCTTCTTATTAGATTTTAATTGATTGATTCAAAAAAATCATGTACAATGATCCATACAACCATCCAACAACAACAAATAAACAATATTCATGAAATGAACCCAACAATGCTAATATTCAAAACCCTGATTCGGAAACTTGTACTCAACTGTCACTATTTGTAGTCAATTGTCGAACTCTGTAGTCAACGGGCTAAAACTTCGGTCAACTAAAAATACAGCCTTTAGGTTCCAGTCACAGGGAATACGTGTTATGCATGCGACTGAATGTCTTCAATCAAAATTTCTCCATGACATGCCTGTGACTGTAGTTATAATTTCTTCATGACATTCCTGCGCCTGAGACCCAAAACCCTAAAAATAGAGATGTGAGCTTCAAACCCTGCAATTTCGAACCTGTGCCAACCAATCTCTGTGAACCTACCTCAGACCTGTGTGAGCCATAACCAAGAAAGCGAATAGAATAATGATCCAATATTATGTACAAATAAGGTTGAGTTCACTTATATTTATAACCTTCCAAGGGTGTCTAATTTGGTTTAGGGCTGACCTGATAAAAAATGCACATGTGGGATTTAATTCAAAAATACACTTTCCCTTATCCAGCTTGAGCACTTCAATAGTAAAAATTGGTCCTCTAAAAAAGAGGAATCTTGTCCCATGGTTGGAATTTGTCACTAATATTGCAAATTAACAATCCATCTTAGCCAGGGAGGAATTCCAACATCATCATGTAATCATTGCAAGAATCCTGTCATCAAATCATATCCAATCTCAAGTATCTCATCATCAAATTCCATCACTATTCATCTCGGTTCATCCCTGCTTCTTTTTACTTATCTCTTCATTGTCTCTACTCATATGTTAAACATTATCGAATCTAAAAGAAGAAGAATTTTCCATCAGAGGGGAGCCTAAGCTACTAACCTCTAACATATCGGAGAGAACATCTCAATCCAAAACAATAGCAGGGAGAAAATCTCAACCTGAAACCACATCAGGGAGGTAGTATCAACCCGAAACTGCATAGGGGAGCACATTTCAACCCAAAATCACATCGAGGAGCACATATCAACCTGACATCCCATGGGGAAGCAAAACATATTCAACCTCATATCGAGTGATAAGTGATATATGGGAGCACATCTCAACCCATCCTATTTCCCATTGATCTTCCCAAAAATGACACTCACTAGTCATGTGGTATAATACTTGCATCATAATCTAAGCCTACGTGAGATGCCTAACCTACTGTTGTGAAACCAACTCCAAAAATAGAATAAAAGGGAGATCAATGCCTTAGAAATTAGCCACTTTGAGGGGGAAACCTCCAATACATTACATAAATTAAAAATTCTTGGATGCTACAAACACCAAAACCTCCTTCTATATATAGGAGTCCATGGGGCCACAATATAATCCTAGCCGACCTAACACTAATAATGTAAGGGCACAATAATAACAATATTGGGATTACAGGGGTACAACAATAACAATAAGGGGGCTATACTAATAACAATAAGGGACTAAACTAGTAATATAGGGACCTAACATGCCCCTCTCCTTCAAAAAAGTGTTATCCTCAATGCTTGAGTAGCTCTCGGTGCTTCTATATAAAATTCTCATCCTCCCATGTAGAATCTTCAGTGGGTAAGTTCTTCCACTTGATGAGATACTCTAAAATTGATTGATTTCGTAGTTGTCGAGTTCTTGTTTCTGTGACTGCTTTAGGTTCCAATATGATTTATCCTTCCTCATAAATTTTTGGAAATATTGTTTGAACTGGAAGATTTTCACCTATAACCTTCTTTAAGCATGAAACATGAAAGACTGGATGCACTCGAGAAGAAGAAAGAAGCTCCAATTTGTATGCCATAGTACCAATATTTTGCAACACCTTGTAAGCACCCTAGTACTTTGGCGATAATTTATTATCCTTCTTAGCTTGCTTGAGGAACATTTATTTGTATGGTTGTAGATGTAAAAATACCCAGTCTCCTACACCAAAACTTCTCTCGCTGCAATGTTTATCTACCAATTATTGCATTCGATTTTGTGCCAAATTTAGGTTATCCTTTAAGAGTTGGAGAACTTCTTGTTGATGCTCGATGTGATATTCCACTGCTTGAACCTTAGAATTTTCTCTTAAATATGATGTGATGGACAGTGGATGATATCCATAAAGTGCCATAAATGGGGTCATTTTTGCTACAACATGGAAGGAAGTGTTATACCACCATTCAGAGAGAGGTAACTACTTTACCCATTTTTCTTGTTTATCAGATACAAAAAAACGAAGATATCCTTCCAAAAATTTATTCACTATCTCAGTTTGACCATTGGATTGAGGATGATAAGATGAGCTATGAGCTAGTTGAGTAGCAAAACAAGAAAATAACTCCGTCCAAAAATTTCCAGTAAAAGTGGGATCTCTGTCACTCACAATAATCTTTGGGTTTCCAAGTAGCTTTTGAATTGTGTCCATAAATGTAGTAGCACCTGTACTTGCTTTAAATGGATGAGATAATGCACAAAAGTGTGCATACTTGGTAAGTATATCAACTACCACCATGATGACACTCTTTCCTTCGGACTTGGGTAAAACTGTAATAAAATCCATTGAAATCTCCTCCCAGCGTTGACTTGGAATGGATAAAGGTTGTAGAAGACCCGGGGTCTTAATTGTCTTAACTTTATTTTGCTGGAAAACCAAACATTCCACTACAAAATTTTGAATATCAGATTTAAGGCCATCCCAAAAAAAATATTTCTTCACCCTGTGGTAATTTTTTAAAATTCCTGAGTGACCTCCTAAAGGAGAAGTGTGCAATTCCAAAAGAATATTTTGCTTTAGTTGGGAACTCTTACAAATATATAAGCTATCTTTGTACCATAAGGAATCATTTTTCCAACTAAATGTACCAGATGTACTAGGATCTTGCTGCAAATTTTGAATGAGTGTCCACACTTCTTTGTCCTTATTCCATTCATCCCTTGCTTCGGTTATCCAATCCAGTTGGATAATAGAAATGGCATAAAGAAATGCTTACACCTCTTCATTCTTTCTTGAAAGTGCATCTGCAACAACATTTAGCTTCCCCTTTTTGTAGATTATTTCAAAGTCATAACCCAACATCTTTGTGACCCATTTTTGTTGCTCTTCTAAAGATAGTATTTGTTCCAAAAAGTGTTTAAGACTATCATGATCAGTTTTTACCTTGAAGTGTCTTTCCATTAGGTAAGGTCGCCATTTCTTTAGTGCATGTAGTATTGCTAACATTTCCTTCTCACAAATAGCTTTCTATAAATACTTTCCTTTGATTGGACTACTTTCAAAATCAATGGGTCTTCCTTCTTGCATTAAAACAGCACCAATTCCATTTCCTGAGGCATCACATTCCACAATAAAGGTTTTTGTGAAATCTGGCGTAGCTAAGACCGGTGCTAGGAACATTGCCTCTTTAAGATGTTCAAAGGTCTTAGTTGCTTCAGGAGTCCATGAAAATGCATCTTTCTTCAATAATGTTATTAGAGATGCTACTATTCTCCCATAATTCTTAACAAACTTGCGATAATACCCTATTAACCAGAGAAATCCTTACAACTGCTTTATGGTTGCGGGGACTTTCCATTCCTTAATGCCTTTAATTTTATTAGTGTCTACCTTAACACCCTTGTGAGATACAATATGAGCCAGATATTCCACCTCTTGTACTCCAAAGAAACATTTGGATGCTTTTGCATATAATTTTTTCTCCTGCAATAGTTTTAGCACCCTTTCAACATGTTGAACATGATCCTTCCAAGACCTGCTGTAGATTAGTATATCATAAATAAAAAACTAGCACAAATTTTCTAAGGAAGGGTTTGAAAATGGAATTCATCAACCCTTGAAATGTAGAAGGTGCATTGGTAAGGCCAAAAGGTATGACCAGAAATTCATAATGACCCTCATGAGTTCGAAGTGTTGTTTTTGGAATATCTTCATTCTTCATTCTAATTTGATGATATCTTGAACGAATATCCAACTTGGTAAAATAAATTGCTCCATTTAATTCATCCAATAATTCATCAATCACGGGAATGGGGAATTTATCATTAATAGTGAGCTTATTGAGCTCCCTATAATCTGGACACATGTGCCATGATCCATCCTTCTTGTGCACCAATACTACTGGAGTAGAGAAAGAACTTTGACTAGGTTGAATTATACCGGCCTCTAACATTTCTGCAATCATACGTTCAATTTCGCTCTTTTGGACATAAGGATATCTATAAGACCTGATTTTTGAAGGAACACTTCTTGGAATCAAATGAATAGCATGATCATGATCACGACTAGGTGGGAGTCCTTTGGGAGTTTTAAACACCTTGGAATGATTGTCCAAGACTTTTTGGAGATCTACAGAAATAAATGATTTTGATGTTGGAACTTCTCGTGAGAATAATTGTGCAATTACGCTTCGTTGTTCTTTCTTTAGAAGCTTTGTCATGACATTAGAGCTTCTTATCTTTATTGGCTTCCTTGCAATACCCCGTAATTCGAATTACTTTCCTTCTGAAAAAAATTTCAAGAAAAGTTCTTGAAAATTAAAAGCTACCGTCCCCAAAGATTGTAACCATTGTACTCCTAGTACAACATCAATGCCTCCCATTGGAATGGAAATCATTGGACTATTAAATACATATTCCCCCATGGTTAGCTTGATATTATGGCATTTTCCAGAGAAATTTATAGTTCCTCTATTTGCAACCATCACTTGACATTCTAATGCTGGGTATAGGAAACAATTCAATTCCTTGGCTACCTTACAAGGAATAAAATTATGGGCAATACTCGAATCAATAAACACTATTACCTTTTTCTTCTTGATATGTCCTTCTATCTTGAGAGTTTAAGGAGTGGTAATTCCTACCAATGCATTACATGATATGGTCAGAATCATTTCTTCTTCTTCTAGGGTTGGTTCCTGGTGTATATCCTCTTCTTTTGAAGATTCTTGTTCATTTTCTTCTTCCTATTCACAATCTATGTAAAATAATTTCTTCTCAGCACGCTTATGACCTTTAGTTTATTTTCTATCACAACTATAGCAAATCCCTTCTGCTATTTTTTTTTCCAATTGTTGTGGTGTCAACCTTGTAGGTTGTGGAAGTATAGGAGTAGGAACACTTCCATCTTTATAGATGTGAGTGGTAGGCTTCCTTGTCGCCATAATTTTACATTTGATTTTTCTTGCCAACCTAAATGCTTTCTCCAATGAATCAGGTTCCCAAATTCGAACTTCATGTTGGATTTTATCCTTTAAAGTCCCTATGAAGACATCAATCCTATATTCCTCTAGAATATCAGTTACCATTATATTCAATTTTTCGAAGTCCTTAATGTGCTCCACCACTGAACCCTTTTGTTTGAGATTTAACAATTGGCTAAAGAAGGTGTTGCTCTTTGTATCCTCATAATGTGATATCATTTCCTCCGTAAAAATTGACCAAGCAAAAAAATTTTTACGGGAGCAAAGCAATCGATACCATACAAATGTTTTATGTTCTAAATGTAAAGTTGCCATGTGTACCTTTTGTGTGTTTTGCACATTATTGAGATCAAAATATTGCTCCATCTGTAGTATCCATGTTACGGGATCCTTGCCATCAAAATTCCTCATATCCATATTTGGAATATGGTGGTTATTCCATCCAACATTAGATTTTATGAAATCATGATTAACATCTATTTTGTTCTCATCATGAGTTTCTTCTACTATTTTTTCACCATTAGGAATAATTTCTTGTATCAACTTTGTCAAACCTTCCATGTCTACTTTTAGATCATTCTTCGTGTTTTCCATGTTGTCTTTCATTTTTTCTTCCATGTCCTCCATTTTAGCTTCCACGCTATTCTTCAAACCATCCATATTATTATTCAAACTGTTAGTGTCGGTATCTTCATCCCTCTGTCAGTGATCAAAATTCTCTTGTTGCATTGCATATTAGGTGTCTCGCTCAGCCAGCTGCATTCCCTTAGGAGCATGGATCATCTGACGGTAGTGGATTTTTATACATTTTCCCTCATGCCCTTTACCTGTTGGCCCATTTTCATTCATCAAGATCATATGCACTTACTTTTTGTCCTTAAATTTGTAAGAGTCATTTCTAGGGTTTTTAGTCCCATTAGTTCCAGGGTTTCATCAATAAGGTATTCAAAATTCCCAATAATGGTCAGCAGACACATGAGGAGTTTGAATAAAGTTCCAGTACTAAATAATTTTCATCATCATATGCTTATAAATGTATTTTTCCTCAAAACTCTGTTTTGAGAAAAATTGAGTATTTTACCTTCATTTGTATAAATTTAATGTAATTTCATGTTCTCTCATTTGTAAAAAATTCCAATGGAAACTCTCGTCACCTTGTCAAACTTCAGCAACCCTGCAAGGCAAACAAAAGCAAATTATTTAGTTAATCAGAGGCAAAATGAAGCAAACTGCCTAAAACAAAGTTTTAAAAAAAGTGTCAAAGGTAAACATTACAAAAGTGGGTTTTTGGAGTGGAAATTTAAAGCCTTTGGTATATAATTCATTTTCCATGTTCAAAGGGCTCATTTTCATTCCAAGAAGAAAGAGTGAGCAAAGGAGAACCGTGATTGGAGAAAGGGAGCAGTTTGAAGGGAAATTGGCAAGTTTCAGGTGCGCGACGCATTGGCTGAGTGGCGCGGCGCATATAACCGGCGCGATGCATTGGGTCGGCCTCCACAGTGTTGAAAACACACAAGCGCGATGAATAGAACCTGCGCAGTGCATTGGGTTTGTGGCGCAGCACGTAGGGTCGCAAGACATTTTCACCATGATTCCATTCAAAACTTCAAATTCGCTCAGTCTCCTCCGGTCTAAAGTAATTCATAAGCTCTGCCAATGCCAATGAACGTGTGTTTTATGATTTTTATGAGGATTTAATAAAAAAAATTAAAACCCTAATTCCTTGCTCAAGGTATGGTTTCTTAGGGTTTATACATTGGTTTTGTGGCCATCACTCCCTTACTTTTATTCCCTCACTGTTTTTATAGTTTCATCAAAACATTTCCCTATCCCCCATATCCCTAAATTCATCTACCCCTATCCCATATTCCCATTATCCCAAAATCCTAGAGATTGTACCTAAAACCCTTTAATTCCCCAAATTCCAATTGGAAACATCCCAAAATTCCCCTTACCCTCTCCCTTCATAGTCCCTCACACACTTTCCTACACTTGGCAGCAAACCAAAGACACCTAAAACCCCTCATACTCATCTAAGACAACACAAACTTTGGCAAACATGGAGACAGATTCCTCTTATGACAGAGATGAAGAAACACACAGTGAATCTCAAACCGAATTGCATGCACCAAGGAGACCTCACAAGAGTGGTAAACATGTACGGGAGGAACCTACTTCACTTGCTGAACTGTAGGCCTACCCTCTTGCTATCACATGTTTTCAACAACATTCTTGTTATCAGTTTTGTGAGATGATTGCTAGAGTCCAGTACCATCATGAGTTGGCCAAATTGTTTGTGCTTCATTTACATAATGGCCAAGTCACTCTTGTAGGTGTGACATTCACCTTGAAACCTGAGTCTATCTCTCTAGCAACCGGTATTCAAAATGTCAGAGAGCAATGGAACAAAAGGCAGCAAGTTGACAGAGAACACTATGAGCCATACTTCAAGCCTGGTTTTTTTAGACAACTCAGCAGAGTTTTTCATTTTCAGTACCTGAAAGATTCATACGCTCCTTTGATGATACTCATTATCAAATATATCAGTTGTGAGGGCCGATTTTCTCACTTATATGCCTATCACATAAGATTGCTGATGCACTTTACCAGGGTGAGAATGATGAACCTCCCCTACTTCATGTGTCGAAATATTGAGAAGATGACTAGCTTAGTGCAAAATAAAACTCTTGAGCAGCAGTATAATAGTATCTATCATTTTGCACTCATCAAAATTATGCTTATGCATCAGCTTGGTTTGCAGGACATTTCATGGGAGGATTTCATTTCTCATGAGTTCTTCACAGCCCCTCAGGTACCTCCGAAAGCTTTTCATGAGACAGGTGGACCTTCACATTTTCAGGAGGGTCATGAGACATAGACCACTAGTGTGCCGGTGTTTGTCACCTATCAGAAGGGCACTAGAAGGTTGTTTGCAGCAGCCAAGCGAGTATTATCTCCACCCGGGGTGGAAGGGGTCCCGCTTCCTTCATCAACAGTACAGGTACAGGACAAGGGTAAGAGACCAATACATGATGAGGGGCCTTCAGGAGAACAGGAGACAGATTTCATCCTCATTCAGGATGATGACACTGATTTGGGCCCACAAAGCTCAAAGTTCAGGGAGATCATTCAGGAGTAGGAGGCAGAGATAAATAATTTGTCCCTCAAATTGAAAAGAGCCTAGTGAATAATCAAATACCTTGAGCAGAGAAACAAATAGCTAGAGGATCAGCAAACCATCTTGGAGCTGCAAAACATACGTGAGAACTGGCAAGCTACCAAAAGAAGCGAAACTGAGATGACATCACTTGAGCAAGAGATTGAATCTGATCGTGAAACTTGGCTTGAAAGGGAAAATATTCATTTGGAAAAGCTTTTGGAGAAGGCCAACAAGGAGAAAAATATGTTGAGGCACATGGCCAATCATTATTGGGTGAGAAATCATGTTTGCAAAGCAAGAATCAAAATTTTGAAGGCCAAGTTGAAGAAGGCCTCAAAGCATCGGAAAAGGCATGATAGACTTCAGATCTTGGCTAAGGCTTCCCAGCATAGCACATAATGGAGGACATTCATCCCAAATTTCAAAAAAATTGGGACACTTTTTTCATTTTTGAAAATTTTGGCCTAAAAACAGACTTTTCTGCTCTATGAGCCGCGCCACTTGGCGTGCGCTTTTGATTGGGGGCACCTTTTGATGCAAAATTAGAATTTTTGGATTTTTCATGGAAAAATATGCCTGCCTACCTATGGCCAAGAAATTTTTCTAGGTTTTGGGCTTCTAGAAGGGTCAAAAACACCCCAAAAATGACCTTGCTGCCCCTTTTTTGACACACAAGAAGTAGTGTTGGGAGAAATCCGTTTTGGAGGGGAAAATGAAGACCAAATTCAGAAATTCCACTTGTGTTGGAAAGTAGACAGGTGGATATTTCCAACAAGCCCACTTAGAGAAAATTTGGACACCGGGAAGGCCTCCAAAATCAGCTGCAAACTAGCGCGATGCATACAGAAATCAGGCGCGACGCATTGGAGCATTTTGCTCATATTTGACTCAGTAACTCTGTTTTTCGCCTAGTTTTTGAAAGTTTGACTTTCTTACTTCTAAATGTCAAACTAATGATGTAATTTTATGTAATTTGATGGATCTTGATGTAATTTTTTTAAATTTTCACTCATGGAGGTAGATTCATCCATCAAAAGGTGAATTGCAACTGAATGAATCAGTTTCCTAGTTTATAGAGGCAAGTTGTTCCACTGCCTACTTTCTAGTTCTCAGTTTAGATTTTGTTGGAACAGCTCCTAAACTTGTGAGCTTGACCCCTAGAGGTTGGGATGAGTTATTGTTTGTCTATATCTTGTTTTTTAGTCATTAGCATGGTTGGACTTTTGGGAATGCTTTGAGCATCATTTTACATTCATCTTTGCAGTTTGGCAAAGGAATAGACCAGGGTTTGCAGCACTCTATGGGATTCTTGTGGTATTCTGCTTTGACAGTTTGTTTGTCTCTGTTAATGTAAGTCTACTAGTGTTTTATGTATATCATTTTCCCTCTTATTTCTTCTTAAGTTAAACAAACAAGGATAAAGGTAGGATTCATTAAAATTTGCAGTGCTCTACCTAGGGTTTGTTTAATTTTCTATGTTTTCAGCTGTTTGGAGAGGATCCTTGAAGGTTTCTTGCCCTCTTAAACTCTTCAAATTTCTCAACTCTCCATTTCCTTAAAATTGAAAGCGTTAAATCAATTTCCTACCTTGCCCCATTCAGATCTCTGCAAAACTGGGCCTCATTCCCCAGAACCAAAATCTGTCTTTCCCTTTGATCCAAAAAAACACCCTTAAAATCAAATCACACTCTTTTGCATATATACCTAGCCTAAAATCAGCCTTCATTCAAGTCATCTCAATCCTCACTAATCATTTTTTGCTGAGATTGACAAGGAGAGAGCCCTCTCCCAATCTGGTAGGGCTAGCTACCAAGTTAAGCGTGGTTTGATGTTACCCTAGATTCTGCCTTTCTCAGCCTGAGGTAGATTTAGGCCATAACATAGTGGCGACCATACTAGGGAGTCTCTAGATTGTTTTCTTGTTAGTGTTATTTTTTTTATAAACTACAGATGGAGCCTGAAGTTATGCTAGGTAGCCTTCGAACTGCACATTGCTTTGCAAGTGCATAAGTAGATAAACGCTGCTTCAGTCAATCTCTAGTCTAGTTTTATAAACGTAACATTTGACTTGCAAATTTCCCCAGTACACGTATCAAGTTAGATCTGATGGTTGTTGGTGGACAACGATCAGACATAGGAAGGTTGAAATCATTCACCTGACCACTCCAGTGTCGAAGAATCCCAAGTTTCATAATTTTTATGGCGACTCTACTCTTGAAGAATCAGTAGCCTAAGGAATTTCTTGGTGAATTCATTGTTATCAAAATGGTTTCGCTGGATCGAAGGTATGCTCCCATGAGCCGAGATCACATTCCAGGTTTTCCAAATAAAATTCCTATGGTAGATTGGCAAAGGAATTTGCGTACATTTAAATATGATGATAAGAAGGATGTTGCTTTACATCTGGTTAGATTTCACATAGCTATTCGCAAGTTGAAGGTTGATTTTCCTGAAGATTGCTTGATGAAGATATTCATGGCCACTTTGGAAGGTGAAGCCCGATCTTGGTATGAAATTTTGTCGCTTGCTTGTATTTACTGTTTAAAGGATTTTCATACCATGTTCTTTGAAAGGTATAAAGAATCTTATCCATCCTTAACTTTAGTTCAAAATTGTTGTAGCCATGTTCATAGTTTTATTGAAAATATTGAAAAATTTTATGAAGATGATGACTTCATGGACGATGAGATCATGGAGGCTCTGTACGAAAATTTATTTCAGCAACATAAAGAGAACTTAGAAGATACTCATCAAGATGCTCAGGAAACTTTGTAGCAGGATCAAGATCTTAGTACAATGGAAAATGATGAAAGAGAAGGTTTTATTTTAGATTTGTCCATAGAAGAAGACAACATGTAGGAAAGTCAAGTTTCAATTTCAGAATGTGATAAAGTCAAGTCAGTTATTTCAGATCTAGATTTAGATCGTGATGATCAAGAATACCTTGTGCTGAATCCCATGAAGGAGAACTCTGCTGTTGAGATCATCTGGAATGAATAAGACAGAGTTATTGATCCAAATGTTCTCATTTTATTAGAACAAAGCCTTCATGAGGAGGTAATCCAGTCAGTTCATGAAAAACAAGATGAGATCTTTGTTCAAGTAAGTGAAAAATCTTCTTTCAATAACTCAGTGATAAATGATAATTTGATTGCCATGTCATATGAAGATGATCAACAATGTTTTCAAATTTCAGAAGATCAGGGAATTAAGGACTGTCATTCAGGTTTTTCATGTTTTAAAATGTTATTTCATGAAGACAATCACTGTTTGAGCAAAATAAAACAAAAAGTATTATCTCCTTTGTCTGAAGATGAGATAGATCAACTCCTGAAAGGTCATGTTACAGCCCAAGCTAAAGCAGATTTGCAGTGCCCACGTGGTCAAGAAAGTATTGGTGAAACTTCTTCC
Organism: Pinus albicaulis; assembly: GCA_034641835.2. Lineage (NCBI taxonomy): Eukaryota > Viridiplantae > Streptophyta > Pinopsida > Pinales > Pinaceae > Pinus > Pinus albicaulis. The sequence continues at coordinate 210,286,321 of CM076582.1, forward strand.
TCTTTTGAAAATGATGATGGTCTTGTAATTAGCTTTATAGATCAGCAAACAGATAATATTTTATTTCATGAAGATGATAAGGTTGTCATGTTTGATAATCTTGAAGATTGTTTTTTGTTTAAGAATGACCTAGACCATGAAGTTGAGGAATATGAGCTTGAGAGAGACAATATGCCATAATTTCTCATGGTCAAGGAACGTACAGCTAACACTCAGACGGCAGAATCTTATACCTCTTTGTGCCTTCCTATCACTCGGCAATCAATTTTTCTTTCAGATCAGAATGAAGCGAGTAGTTGTATTTTTGCTGCTAGATCTCAAGACCAACTAGTGCTTCATGATTTTCAAGATCCCTTCGGCATTCTTTTGCAAGCATCAGAAAAGATAAATGTCGCCTGGTTCGTTAGCATAAGCCTTTTTTTCAGTGGTTATTGTGAGTTTCCTACATGTGCATCGTTCTACCTACTCGAGAAAAGTGAGAGCAGAATTTTGGTATGTAGCCATCTGCTGGATTGGTTACATTGGAAGGCTCACTACACATGATTGTACATATTCCATCAGTAGGAATTTGGTTGTCATCATGGTTTGAAACCCTCAAATCTCGATGGACTGCTGCCATTAAAAAAGCTTTGTAAGTACTAATTTCAGTTAAGTAGGTCTTGAGTCATTTTTGTCTTAGTCAGTTTCAACATAGTTTCAATGCAAGTGTGTGTTGTCATCATTCTTTCGGTTTGGGACCCAAGGTGAAGGCTATAAATCTGAAGGTTGATTTCAGTTTTGGTTTGGTTTGTTAGATTCAATTCTTTCAGTCGATTTCGGTCTTGAAATTGAGTCAGTCTTGAGTCGGATTTCAATCTTGAAATTGATTCAAAAGCCTGGTTTTGGTTTGTCGAAGTTATTGAATCCATATCCCAATGGATGAAAAGGCACTGCCTGCTTTCCCAAAGATTTGTAGTTCTTGGCACCTCCAAGGAGCTACCATCCCCATTGGAGCCAATGTTAGTGTCGGTATCTTCATCCCTCTGTCAGTGATCAAAATTCTCTTGTTGCATTGCATATTAGGTGTCCCGCTCAGTCAGCTGCATTCCATTAGGAGCATGGATCATCTGACGGTAGTGGCTTTTTATAAATTTTCCCTCATTTCCTTTACCTGCTGGCCCATTTTAATTCATCAAGATCATCTGCACTTACTTTTTGTCCTTAAATTTGTAAGAGTCATTTCTAGGGTTTTTAGTCCCATTAGGTCTAGGGTTCCATCAATAAGGTCTTAAAAATTCCCAATAATGGTCAGCAGATGCATGAGGATTTTGAATAAAGTTCCAGTACTAAATAAGTTTCATCATCATATGCTTAGAAATGTATTTTTCCTCAAAACTCTGTTTTGAGAAAAATTGAGTATTTTACCTTCATTTGTATAAATTTAATGTAATTTCATGTTCTCTCATTTGTAAACAATTCCAATAGCAACCCTGGTCACCTTGTCAAACTTCAGCAACCCTGCAAGGCAAACAAAAGCAAATTATTCTGTTAATCAGAGGCAAAATGAAGCAAACTGCCTAAAACAGAGTTTAAAAAAAAGTGTCAAAGGTAAACATTACAAAAGTGGGTTTTTGGAGTGGAAATTTAAAGCCTTTGGTATATAATTCATTTTACATTTTCAAAGGGCTCATTTTCATTCCAAGAAGAAAGAGTGGGCAAAGGAGAACCGTGATTGGAGAAAGGGAGTAGTTTGAAGGGAAATTGGCAAGTTTTAGGTGCGCGACGCATTGGCTGAGTGGCACGGTGCATATAACCGGCGCGACGCATTGGGTTGGCCTCCACAGTGTTGAAAACACACCAGCACGATGCATATAACCTGCACAGCACGTTGGGTTTGTGGCGCTGCGCGTAGGGCCGCAAGGCATTTTCACCACAATTCCATTCAAAACTTCAAATTCGCTCAGTCTCCTCCGGTCTAAAGTAAGTCATAAGCTATGCCAAAGCCAATGAACGTTTGTTTTATGATGTTTATGAGGATTTAATAAAAAAAAATCAAACCCTAATTCCTTGCTCAAGGTATGATTTCTTAGGGTTTATACATTGGTTTTGTGGCCATCACTCCCTTACTTTTATTCCCTCACTGTTTTTATAGTTTCATCAAAACATTTCCCTATCCCCCATATCCATAAATTCATCTACCCCTATCCCATATTCCCATTATCCCAAAATCCTAGAGACTGTCCCTAAAACCCTTTAATTCCCCAAATTCCAATTGGAAACATCCCAAAATTCCCCTTACCCTCTCCCTTCATAGTCCCTCACACACTTTCCTACACTTGGCAGCAAACCAAAGACACCTAAAACCCCTCATACTCATCTAAGACAACAAAAAATTTGGCAAACATGGAGACAGATTCCTCTTATGACAGAGATGAAGAAACACACAGTGACTCTCAAACCGAATTTCATGCACCAAGGAGACCTCACAAGAGTGGTAAACATGTACGGGAGGAACCTACTTCACTTGTTGAACTGCAGGCCTGCCCTCTTGCTATCACATGTTTTCAACAGAAGTCTTGTTATCAGTTTTGTGAGATGATTTCTAGAGTCCAGTACCATCATGAGTTGGCCAGATTGTTTGTGCTTCATTTACATAATGGCCAAATCACTCTAGCAGGTGTGACATTCACCTTGACACCTGAGTCTATCTCTCTAGCAACCGGTATTCCAAATGTCGAAGAGCAATGGAACAAAAGGAAACAAGTTGACAGGGAACACTATGAGCCATACATCAAGCCTAGTTTTTTTAAACAACTCAGTAGATTTTTTCCTTTTCGGTACCTGAAAGATTCATACGCTCCTTTGATGAAACACATTATCAAATATTTCAGCTATGAGGGTCGGTTTTCTTGCTTATATGCTTATCACATCAGGTTGTTGATGCACTTTACCAGGGTGAGAATGATGAACCTCCCCTACTTCATGTGCCGAAATATTGAGAAGATGACCAGCTTAGTGCAAAAGAAAACTCTTGAGCAGCAATATAATAGTATCTATCATTTTGCACTCATCAAAATTATGGTTATGCATCAGCTTGGTTTGCAGGACATTTCATGGGAGGATTTCATTTCTCATGAGTTCTTCACAGCCCCTCAGGTACCTCCGAAATATTTTCATGAGACACTTGGACCTTCACATTTTCAGGAGGGTCATGAGACACAGACCACTAGTGTGTCGGTGTTTGTCACCTATCAGAAGGGCACTAGAAGGTTGTTTGCAGCAACCAAGCGAGTATTATCTCCACCCGGGGTGGAAGGGGTCTCGCTTCCTTCATCAACAGTATAGGTACAGGACAAGGGTAAGAGGCCAATACATGATGAGGGGCCTTCAGAAGAATAGGAGACAGATTTCATCCTCATTCAGGATGATGACACTGATTTGGGCCCACAAAGCTCAAAGTTCAGGGAGATCATTCAGGAGCAGAAGGCAGAGATAAATACTTTGTCCCTAAAATTGCAAAGAGCCCAGTGGATAATCAAATACCTTTATCAAAGAAACAAACAGCTAGAGGATCAGCAAACCATCTTGGAGTTGCAAAACATACGTGAGAACCGGCAAGCTGCCAAAAGGAGTGAAACCGAGATGACATTACTTGAGAAGAGATTGAGGCTGATCATGAAACTTGGCTTGAAAGGGTAAATATTCATTTGAAAAAGCTATTGGAGAAGGCCAACAAGGAGAAAAATATGTTGAGGCACATGGCCAATCATTATAGGGCAAGAAATCATGTTTGCAAAGCAAGAATCAAAATTTTGAAGGCCAAGTTGAAGAAGGCCTCAAAGTGTCGGAAAAGGCATGATAGACTTCAGATCTTGGCTGAGACTTCCTTGGCCTAGCATAGCACATAATGGAGGACACTCAGCCCAAATTTCAAAAAATTTGGGACACTTTTTTCATTTCTGAAATTTTTGGCCTAAAAACAGACTTTTCTACTCTATGCGTCGCGCCACTTGGCGCGCTCTTTTGATTGGGGGCTCCTTTTGATGAAAAATCAGAATTTTTGGATTTTTCATGGAAAAATATGCATGCCTACCTATGGAAAAGAAATTTTGACAGGTTTTTGGCTTCCAGAAGGGTCAAAAACACCCCAAAAATGACCTTGCTGCCCCTTTTTTGACACATAGGAAGCATTGTTGGGAGAAATCAGTTTTGGAGGGGAAAATGAAGACCAAATTCAGAAATTCCACTTGTTTTGGAAAGTAGACAGGCAGAAATTTCCAACAAGCCCACTTGGAGAAAATTTGGACACCGGGAAGGCCTCCAAAATCAGCTGCAAACTAGCGCGGCGCATTGGAGCATTTTGCTCATTTTTGACTCAGTAACTCTGTTTTTCGCCTATTTTTTGACAGTTTGAATTTCTTACTTCTAAATATCAAACTCATAATGTAATTTTATGTAATTTGATTGATCTTCATGTAATTTTTTTAAATTTTCACTCATGGAGGTAGATTCATCCATCAAAAGGTGAATTGCAACTGAATGAATCAGTTTCCTAGTTTATAGAGGCAAGCTGTTCCACTGCCTACTTTCTAGTTCTCAATTTAGATTTTGTTGGAACAGCTCCTAAACTTGTGAGCTCGACCCCTAGAGGCTAGGATGAGTTATTTTTTGTCTATATCTTGTGGTTTTTTATTCATTAGCATGGTTGGACTTTTGGGAATGCTTTGAGCATCATTGTACATTCATCTCTGCAGTTTGGCAAAGGAATAGACCAGGGTTTGCAGCACATTATGGGATTCTTGTGGTATTTTTCTTTTACAGTGTGTTTCTCTCTGTTAATTTAAGTTTTCTATTGTTTTATGTATATCATTTTCCCTCTTATTTCTTCTTAAGTTAAACAAACAAGGATAAAGGTAGAATTCATTAAAATTTGCAGTGCTCTACCTAGGGTTTGTTTAATTTTCTATGTTTTCAGCTGTTTGGAGAGGATCCTTGAAGGTTTCTTGCCCTCTTAAACTCTTTACCTTTCTCAACTCTCCATTTCCTTCAAATTGAAAGTGTCAAATCAATTTCCTACCTTGCCCCATTCATATCTCTCCAAAACTGGGCCTCATTCCCCAGACCCAAAATCTGTCTTTCCCTTTGATCCAACAAAACACCCTTAAAATCAAATCAAAATATTTTGCATATATACCTAGCCTAAAATAATCCTTCATTCAAGTCATCTCAAGCCTCACTAATCATTTTTTTCTGAGATTGACGAGGAGAGAGCCCTCTCTCGATCTGGTAGGGCTAGCTACCAGGTTAAGCGTGGTTTGATGTTACCCTAGATTCTGCCTTTCTCAGCCTGAGGTAGATTTAGGCCATAACAAAAACCATCCATCTTTTCTTCTATGTCTTTCTTCAAAAAATCCATTTAATTTTTTGTTGCTCTTTGTGAGAGTGAAATTTGGTGCACTTGCTCTTGTAATTTTGGTAGATCATGCTGCCATTATTCATCTTCATGAGTCATAGTAGAGTATTCTGAGGGCTTAATTGGTGTTGAATTATTTTTAGGAGGAATTTTAGAACCCAATACTGAATTATATGCTCAATAGTCCCTTGGAATCACTTCAAACTAATTTTCTACTCAAGACTTATGCAATTCAGAAAAACAATACACACCTTTTTCTTGCTTTTGAGGAGCTCGATATTGAAACTGAATTATCTATGTGATTTTGGATCTTAAATTTCTAAAATTTGGCCTTGAGGTATCCCTCTGAATCCTCTTTCTACTACCATAGGTCTGACCTAATTTGGACTCTTCAAGGAAAACTTATGTCTAATTTCCCACAATGACCTAATTATGGACTAGTTCAGTAGAGAAAACTTGTATGACTTGCCACATGTCATTGTTTCCTCCTTTGGCTCTAACATTTATAGAAAGGAAACTATAGTCTTTTTACTTGGGGCCACTCTTTACATAATTCCAATCTGATGCTCAGAGAGAGAGTTATGAATATTTTCCCACGATCACCTCTTTGAGATGAAATTTGGGAGCCTAAAAAAGTCCTAACTTCCACAGATCCTACCTCCCAAAATAATATGAATCAGTCTCTGAAATTTTTCCATGATGTTCCTCGGGATTTCAGCTTCGCTCTATGAAAATTTTAGCTTCTGAAACCTCGTATAAAAATATTTATAGTGAAAATTTCACAATGAATTGTTTAGGTTAAATTCAGGAGCCTGTAAAAAGCCCTGACTTCCACAGATCATATCTCTGAAAATATTACAAATCAAGCTCTGGAAATTTGCGATGATGTTCCTCAAGGTTTTGGCTTCGCACTCTAAAAATTTCCACTTCTAAATATTCTTAGGAAAAATGTTATAGAGACAATTCCAAAATGACCTGTTTGGAGCAGCGAAACCTTAGAATCCAAAGCTCTGATACCAAATGTTGTGAAACCAGCTCCAAAAATAGAAGAAAAGAGAGATAAATGCCTAGAAATAAGCCACTTCGAGGGGGAACCTCCAATAAATTACATAAATGAACAATTCTTGGATGCCTACAAATGACCAAAACCTCCTTCTATATATAGGAGTCCATGGAGCCACAATATAATCCTAGCCGACCTAACAATAATAATGTAAGGGCACAATAATAACAATATTGGGGTTACAGGGGTACAAAAATAACAATAAGGGGGCTATATTAATAACAATAAGGGACTAAAATAGTAATATAGGGACCTAACACCTACCAAAGGTAAGGATCAGAAACCCCAAGCCTCCTCAGCCCGTTGACCAAACGGGGAGGGAAAATACGAACAAGACCTGCTTGTGGGTATGATGCCAACTGGGGTATACTCTGTAAATACCAATAGAGGGGAGAAACATCTCCAACCCATTGGGTGACAGATAGGGGATCAAAATCTACAACCCTATTTTCCATAGATCCCTCAACCCTAGGATCCCTCTATCTCAATTCCTCACCCTAGGAACTCATACAAGGGGAAGAGCTGGCTCAGTATTCTTGATCAATCCTACTCTTTGTAGATCAAAAACAAATCATTGTGCTCATTTATGGTATCACCTTTGTCATCATGTCACAATAAAAATGATCTTTTTTTCATGCAGGTCGTCAAATCTAATATTATATCAGAACAAAATATATATCACAAAAAGGATGCCTTATTCATCCTCCCTCTCAAGGAGGAAGCAACCACAAGACTAAGATTGTCTCATACAAAAACATCAACTAAACATATATCTATCCCAATTATATATGATATTATATGCCAATAAAATCCCATTCATTTTATAAAAATGTATTCCTGTCATATATGAAACCTGCTCAAACAACTCTCCAAAAGAGATTCTTCAATTTCCCTCATAGGTAGCCATGCTAGCAACATCATACTCAACCTCGGTCATGCTTAAAGCTATGAACTTCTCATCCACAATATCATGGAATATTTTATACTATAGAAACACCTACATGTGATCATATCATCAATAATGATCCCAAATAGCATTAGTACATCCATGCAGTCACATATAGGAAGAATATCTCAGACCAAAAATTCACATGAAAATATCTCAAAGGGTGCTCGGTGAAAAATCAAAGTGTTTGAAGTGGATCGATCAGGTTTTTATGGAAAAAACACTCACACACATACATAAATAAATAATACACACACACATACAGGTGTTCACACAGGACATCAATGCTTCAATCAATTGTCGGTTGACAAGTCAGGTTCAACAATATCTCTTCATAACTTATAGAAATTCAATAAGAGTGTCTCTTATTTTAACCATCATCATATAAAACCAAAATAAAAGTCATACCTTTGACTACTTTTGAAGTAGAGGTTTGGATTGACACATCTTCATGGCTTCACTAGATAGTTGTCAATGGGGGACATACCAGGATCTGGGAGCTTGCTTCATACAATGCTTTCTGTGAACATAGCACTTGACCAAACCAATATGCCCAGCCTTACAAAAATCAATATTTTTCAATCAAGTCAACTAAGTTAGTTATCAAGCCTTCGATTCCAAATCATAACTAATATCAAAATCATGAAATATTATGCCAATATCCCTGTGACAAACTCTTCGGACCAGGTGTCAAGTAGAGCTCACATCCAAGTACCAAGTTACAACAACCTTTTGTTTACCAAGGACTATCCAATCTAACTTTATCAAGCCATTATTATAATCATATCATGAATAATTTATTCCACTTACTATGAATGGATACATCAAGGACAAGTCATATAAGTTTCATGCATATACCAATAATAAGTCGTACAAGTTCCATTCATTCATTTTGAGATTACTTCATACTGAATCACAATTGTTTATACTTCAACCATTGTGTTAAAGAAAATGATGCCAATACAAAATCATTATTGAATAACAATACTAGTCACTAAAAAATACTATGCTCACATAGCACTGTCATCAAGGAAAACCATCATATATTAAGTCAAATCATTAGTCATCAAGTACCCTAATTTTTCATCTCCATGAATTCAATCAATCCATAAGAAAAAACATATCTATGAACCATCAAGCATCATGTAAAAGTTATAAAAAATATTTATGAACAATAAAGCATCATGTCAAAACTCCAAAAATTTCTCATATATGCCAATAATCCAAATCTCATCAAACCTTTACAACCGTTATCAAATACTATCGTTATCAAATATTGTGATACACTAGCTTCAATGGTTAAATCATAATGAGATATTGATATGCATATTCCAGTCACATGCTTTTTTTTGTATTCAAAACATTCACATTCTCTCAAGTACGAAAAATATGTCTACTTTCTTTCTCATAAGACATTCTATTTTTTACTCCATGTTTGTAGGACTATCATCCTTCAAGTGTACTTTTGATTTCATGCACAAATATTTAGATTTTTACCTACAAGCATAACCACATCCATAGGTCTTGTTACGTGTAGTTGAGAGGCTACAACCGTACCCTTAAGCTTGCTTCTGTGCGATTGGGGCTTAAACTAAGACAAACCCTCTCTTTTTAAACTAGAACTTGTTGTAGACAAACAATGTCAGATATTTTTCTATTCATGTTCAGAAATCATACTCCAACATTAAGGAATATTCTATACATATAATGCAAATTATAATAGGTATAGGTATTTTATGGAGAGTTTCTCCCTCTTAATGATTAACCCCTTTAAACATTATTATTCAAGTAATAAACCTATCTATAATACTGCCATACATTAGAAGAACTATTATATCATTAAATCAAACTATAACAAGTTCTAAAACATATGTACATCATGGGCATAACCTGTCAATATCAACTACTTGATCATCTCATATGAACATGACATCAAATTTTCATTAAGGGTTAGTTTCAAATAGTTAATAGGAGTATACTTCAAGAATCATGATCACACCACTTCTTTATCACATAACTCAATCCATCAAGTGACGGAATTAAATTTTACCATATGTCATTATTACTAAGCTCATAAAAACATAACCATGATCAACAAGAATATCTTGAATGTCAATCTCATTGTTACACTTATATCATTTGAAAATAATTATCAATAGTATCAATCTACCATATATGAGAATCAATGTGCTAGAATTCTTTATGGGGTCAAGATATCCATCATGTCTAAAATTGATAGATGTTAGCCAAACATAAAGTATAGCAATATATCAAAAATCAATATTTATAAGTCGCTTTACCATGACTTAATAGAAAATAATATACTTGTTCAATACCAAGTGCACTATCTCATCATAAGTACCATGAATCAAACTTATTTTCATATGCATGCATGAGTTATTCATGAAGGTGAAATTTTTATCATACCTTGTAGCATTCAAATACATGTGCACCTTCTTATTTGACATTGGAAACGAGAGCACTTGTCAACATTTCATCAAGTGCCTCTCAGTCCTTTTCCAATGCTAGTTATTATCTTCCTACACTAGCCATGATCCTGAAAAAGGATCCACTTATCATAACTCATCAGGAGGTTAGAAGTATCCAAATAAACACATATACATGCAGGAAGTATAATCAATAATCAAATAAATAAACTCAAACAAGAATAGAGTCACAAAGAGGAAACATAAATATAAAAGTACTTATATTTAATGAGAGGTGATCATCTCCCTCTTGAACCAGCCTTCAAGGGTCATGACCGTTCATTGAACATAACATTGATATCTTCATTATATTCATCAAATTCAACAATAATCAGGTCTAATGGATACTATCCCATCTAGGGCTTCATCAAATATGTCACAAATTCTTGAACATCTTCACATCAGTCATGTTATGGTTATTAGATTGAATATCTCAAATATTTACCATAACCAAGGTTTCTCTGAAACCCTAACCTCATAATATCAATCCAACCCTAATACCCAAATTTCTTAGGGTTTCCTTCAAAACCTAGAATTATTTTAGGTCTCCATATTCTCATGCTTCCATCAAAGGTGTCTTCATAGGGGTGATCTTAAATGAATTTTCTTCATCCCAGCTCTGATCCCATGTTAATTTTTCTTAGAGATATATTGTTCTTAGCTAATTTCATTTCATTATGTACATATTGACTTCACCGCAAAACATCATAACATTAATAATATTTACATAATTATTCAAAATCATATGCGGCTATGTAGAAAGAAAAATACCATCATCAAGGTAGCGGAACTTAAAGGAACAACAAATAAAAACATTCACACATAGAGACATTGAGATTGGTTGGAGACCATGGTAAGATCCACTATGGGTAAAACCCTTTCAAATTCTTCTTATTATTATATTTTCATTGAATGATTCAACAAAATAGAGTACAATGATCCATATTTTCATCCATACAACTATCCAGCAAAATCAAATAAATAATATTCATGACATGAACATCGCAATGCTAATACTCAAAACTCTAATTCAAAAACCTGTAATCAACTATTAGTGTTTGTAGCCAACTGGCGAACTCTGCAGCCAACAGGCAAAAACTTTGGTCAACTGAAAATTCATCCTTTAGGTTCTAGTCACAGGGAAAATGTGTCATGCATGTGACTGAAAGGCTTTGATTGAAATTTCTCCATGACATTATTATGACTTCAGTCGACATTTTTCCGTAACATGCCTACGACTGAGACCCAAAACCCTAAAACCCAAGATGCAAGCTTCGAACCTTGTAATTTTGGACCCGTGCCATCCAATATCTGCGAAACTACCCCAGAACTGTGCAAGCCAAAAACCAAGAAAGAGAATAGAATAATGATCCAAGATGATGTCCAAATGAGGTCGAGGTCACTTGTATTTATAACCTTCCAAGGGTGTCCAATTTTCTTTAGGGCCAACCTGATCGAATAAGCACAGGTGAGTTTTAATTCAAAAATACACTTTCTCTTATCCAAATTGAGCACTTCAATAGTCAAAATTTTTCCTGTCGAAAATAGGAATCTCATCCCATGGTTGGAATTTGTCACTGAGCTGCCAACTTAACACTACCAAAATAAATAATATTTGATCAGTTGTTCTCAGAGTAAGTCAGTTGAAAATGTTATATCAATATTTCCAAAATAACAAAATGGAGTATGCTTTATTTCTCATAAACATTTGTTAACTTGTTATAATAATGTTTCACCTATCAAAGATGCTTAACCAATAAGGATGAAATGAATTTGTTCACAATTTTTTGTCATTGTGCCTAACTTTTTAGCTTTAAGCAAAAGACATTCTGATTTGTTAAATGGAAAATTAAATGTAGAATTCAACATTATACCACTTGCATTGATGATACTTTTTAGTTGATATGGGTCATATTCCAATATTTTGTTGTACATGCAAATTCGATATTGGAATAGTTATATTATAGTAAATGTTTTTCCAACACCCACACCACTTGTTACAAATATGTACAAAGGTCAATTTGGATTATTTTTTTCTTGTCAATATTTCTTTCACTATTTTTTCTTGCTTTTGTTCAAAAATCTCATTATTTTATAGAATTTTGTTTCTTCTAGTATTTGTGGTTGTTTAAAAACTTGATAAGGTCTCTCAACTATTTTTTATTTATTTATGACCTTTAGCAAATATTAAAAATCTGATATGATATCACATTCTTGATAATTTTTTCATTTTCTATTTCTTGATATGTAAGTATATCTCTTTCAAACAACTTGCTCTCCTTGTTTTCAAGATGAGTTGTTATGCTATCAATATCAGTCCATGTTGGCGTGGTTTCATTCATGAACTTTCACTCATTGCATTTTATGATTTCTTTAAATAATAGATATGCATTTTTCCAAGTTGAATATTATTATTTTAAAATTTTTATTTTCAATACGATATGGTACATATAACATTAATCACTCTTTGTAATAGTTATCAATATCAATATGTTTATTATACTTTACATATCTTATAATGTCTGGTCTCTCAACACCTCCTCTTTTCCTGCCTTGTAGTGTATAACATGATGCAAATTATGCTAAGCATGCATGCTCAATGTTTTATGGTAATTGTACATAGCGGCCAATAATTAATAAACATGTTATGTTTTGTAAATCATGTAGTTCACGCTCCAGCTATTTTAGTTTTCTTAGTAAAAATGTTCGATCATCTAGTGCTGAAGTATTAATAAATATACATCTTCTTGAACTAGTATTTAGTGGAAATGACAACACTATATATAAATTTTGTTGTGAAAACACTTGCTGCAAGTTCAATAAAGAATTTCCAAATCTTGCATTGTTTCTATGATATCACCATTGGTTTTTGGAAATTCATTTTGTACACATTTAAACATTGGAGTCATTGTTTTATCTAGCTTCAATGTAATATATGAACTACAATAAGTAGTTGTAGCATATGAGTCAAGTAGAAATTGAGCATCAATATTTGCACCCCATATTAATGGAATATGACAAGCAAATTTATTAGTCCATATGCCTATTGTCCCTCTTTTCAATAGAATCATTATTCGTTTCAGAGTACATTGAATTGCATGGATGTAATCAAATTCTCTTATACCTATTTTTTCAAGAAAACTATCAAATGTATATGTCTCATCATGTTCCATATTTTCTAGTGCATCAAATATTGGTTGTGCATTTTCTTTTGTTTTTGTATTGTTGAATTCTATAGGCTCGAGTATTTGTTTCTTTCACATTGGTGGAATTGGAAAATTGAACCTATAATGCATCTTCTTTCATTTCCTACAAGTTTTTATATGATGATGATGTTGAATAGTTTTTCAGATTTGTAGGTATTTTACTTGAATCACAACACAAGTACTTGTCAACGAAACTTTCAATTTCAATGTTTGTATTTTTTCCATGGATAGGAGCATTTTTTATCCATATAAATCCATGTTCATGACGACTTCCACGATTTTGGAATTTTGTTATAAAGAAATAATCAATGACATCACCAAAGTACTTAGACTCATGTAAAATTAATTTGCATAGAGAATTCATTCTATTTCTATATTATCACACACAAGTAACAAGGTCATTTCTAATCAAGGTATTAATATCATCTTCCTCTACATCATTTTCAGTTGACAATTTTTTCTCTAAATTTATTTTTTGTAGAGCCTTTACTAAAGGCTCCCAAATATGTTCAACACTTGCTAAATGAAACATAGAAAGTTGGTGGACCCGATTGTAGGATCATTGCATATAAGTTCTTTTTCAAATGCAAAAAATAGTCTAGTGATGTCCATATTTATCTAAGATCTATATACCCAATGTTCAGCACCATAATGATTTTAAAGTTTTCTTTTGTTCTAACATCTTTAGCTCTTATCTTTTTTCCTTTTAAAGGTCCCTTTCTTATTTGAATCTAAATAAAATTGAATATTTTACTGAGGATAATTCACATTATTTTTTAAAACAAATTCGTTATGTTATCACCCATTAAATTGTGAAACATTTCTTGATAGGGTCATATAGGTCACTCACCAAATGGATAATGTCTCCTAAGCCGTTTCAAGGTGGTATAGGAAAAAATTTGCATTTTTAAGCCTATCCTAAGTTTTGAGATCACCTTCATTTATGTCATTTCATGTCAAATCAGTCCCATACCATGTCAGTTGTCATTCCCCATGCATTTAGACTCAAAAGGATGAATCTGCCACTTTTTCAACTTTTTGTAGTGTTTTACACAGGAAAACAATATAAAACGCAACTAAAACACCTAATAATTTCATAGCGAATATGAGGATTTCTCTGTTTTTTACTTTTGAGAAGTCAAATTAAAGGGCGGTTTCTGGACAAAAAGAGAAGTATTTTAAGAAACTAAGAGAGGTTATTTTCAAGCACATATCAAATAACAATAACCTATTTCACTTTTCTCAAAGCTGCTACAAATTGGGAGATAGAGGGATGTCTTTCGTCCCTATTTTTAGAAAACATAATTTTCCTGTTTTATACATGTTTTACAAATGCAAATTCTAGACAGATGCAGATGGTATTTAAAAAACAAAGAGAGGTTTTTCTTCAAAAAAAATTTATCTACAAAAATGTCTTCTAGTTTTTCAAAATATATTAAGAATTTAGAAATATGAGTTCATTTCTAAACTACAAATCCTTCCTTTTTTAGGAGTTTTCATAGCATGCTTCAGGCTTGAAGCCAGAAAAACGCTACGAAAATTCCTTTAGGCGTTTTTTTGCTTTAAAATCCAGTTTTGGCATGTTTTATGGAGGTAAATCGATGGTTTCAAGGTTTCATGACATAATGAAGGCATTGGAACAACAAATAAGTCAAGAAGATTGTTAGAAAATCCATTTTTCCCACACTACTAAAACTCGCTACGAAAATTTATGTACATTCTACTTTAGAAGTCAACTTAAAGTTTGATTTAAGACGAAATTAAAAAGTATTTTGGAAATATGAAAGAGGTTTTTATTCAGCACAAATCCATCTACAAAAACCTCTCTCATTTTCTGCAAATCAAACATTTTTTGGAAATTATACACTTATCTTTGTAGCCTTATTTTTCAAATTTTTCACTAACCAGATTTGTGAAAAAATTGTAAAAATTCGACTTTGAGGAGGTCCAACTCAACATCCACGTGGCATAATGGCACATAATCACTCTAGTACACTCAAAAAATTAGTTTTTTGTAGTTTATAAGGTTTATTAAATTTATTTGTTGAACTATTAATGAAAGAAGAGTCATTTTTGTATTCAAACTCTGCAAAACAGAAATATCCCTAGGAAGTCTCCAAGTGATAGAATCATGTTTGAAATAGGTATCTGAGGTGGGAATTCGAGGTGATTAAGGTGGAATATCATTTGGATGATTCCTCACTCTATAAAGGAGATAGTTTTAGAGTTATAAGGGGTTGGGAGATGGTTACTTGACACTCCCACTATTGTAATAGTTTGATATCAGAAATGTACAGTTGCAACATGCTTATTTCAGACCTGATATTATTTTCTGTATTCTTATGAAATTTTGTTCTATCAATCCTTTATTTTCTCTCCAGTGTTCTAGTTTTATAATCACTTGGAATTCATGATTACATGCTCCAACTTCCTTTTTACACCTAGGTTATTGTTTTGTCAAGATTTGTTAGTTTTCTTATGTACAATCACTCGGAATTCATGGTGACATGATCCAACTTCCTATATGCATATAGCTTGCTATTTTTTACTTTATGTATGGTTTAATAAGAATACAATTTCCTCAGCTTCCATGAGATAATTTTATTGTGACTTAGTTTTCATATTGACTCCATGCCCAATGGTAGTTACTAGTTTACATTTTTCACCTATACAAAAAAATCACATTTAATCCAATTCAGAGTTAGCCATACGCTTTAAACTTCATTAAAAATCATTCATTCTTCTTTTGAGAGAGCCCTCTCAGACTGGATAGGCTAATTTCCAATTTCAATCGATTTGAAAGAGTTACTCCAAGTTGACCATTGAAGCAACTCAACAGGACTCAATTTGGTGATAACATTTTGGCGTTGTTGCTGGGGACCGAAGGTGTAAATTTTCCCTGGGAAGAACGACAAAGTTTTAGTTCTAAGGTCTAAGAGCATCAAACACTTAGGCACATATTGGCTATATTTCTGCTCTAGCGACTCCACACATCAAATAATCAATTGGAAGGTGAATTCATTGCTTGAATATCAGTAGCTTGATGAAGTTCCAAGATGAGTTCTATTGCAAGAATAAATGCCACATATGCCCCTATGAATCGGTCTCACATCCTTGGTTTTCCAAATCCTATGCCAAAGGTTGATAGGTTAACTTATCTTCCGATATTTAAAAATGAAAATAATGACAATGTTTCTCTTCATTTGGTTAGATTCCATATGCATGTACACAGACTTAAGTTCCAGTTCCCTGAGGATTGTCTCATGAAGATGTTTATGGTCACTTCAGAAGGAAAATCATGGTCTTGGTACGAAAGTATGTCAAATGGTTCCTTATATTCTCTTTCCAATTTCCATGTTGCATTTTATGAGATGTATAAAGAATTTAATTCTTCCTTATTGCTGGTCAAAGACTGCTGTAAACATTGTGTGAGTTTTATTGAATATTTGGAGAATTGTTATGAAGATGATGAGTGCATGGATGGGGAAATTTTAGAGGCCCTTCATGACAATCCCTTTCATCACCAAGAAGAAAGGATAGCCTCTCTCTTGGATGAAAATGAAACCCAATAGAAGTTTATTTATGAAAATCATGTTACATCCTCTGAGTTTGATGAAAATTTGCAGCAGAATTTTCAGTCTTTTGATAATTAGGAATATGAGAATCATTTCAAATAACAAGAGGAAATACTGGAAGATAATTGCTATAATACTCAGGTAAATTAATAAATTTATTCTTCATTTCATTCCTTGCATCAGGGTACATCAAATGAAGAAAATTCAAAAAAGAAAATTTTAAACAATAAGATGGGTATGCTTGTTAAATCATATGAAGAGTACCTTTAGAAATTTCTGCGATACATGCTGAGGCAGTTCCTTTTGAAAGTGTCCAAGAGTTCTCCAAGTATTTTTTCCTCTCAAATGAAAATAATGATCAACAAATTTTTCCTTTTTTATTTGAGAAAGGTTACAAGGGTTATAATAAATAATCTGAACAAGGAAAACCATCAAAGGATCATATTTACTCACACTTTCTTGTTGATCAACAACAATTATTCGTGCATACTCTCAAATATCCTTTCGCAGCTCTGCTCGAATCTCCTACAGGAATGAATTTCAATATTATTTTCAGTTATGTATACAAATTCAGATGGTGGAACAACTTGTCATCTCTCAATAATGGCTTTATGATCAGAGAAGTGGAATGTCCATTCCAACCCAGTACTCAAATTCTTGATTGGCTTCATTGGAAGAGTGAGATCACTTGATTCAGTTTTTATGCTGAGCAAGTAGAGTAGGATCATTTGTATATAAATAAGCTTGAAGATCAAGATTTTTTTTTTAGTTTCAATTTTAAATTCAGCATGTGTACTTTCAATTCTTTAGCAGCTACTGGTTTTTTCAGTGCTAAGGTTACAGGTCAGAATAGGTTGCAAGTTTTCATTTTGAAGATGGGAGTAACCTAATGGAGGTGCCACTGGAACTACTAGTTGTTTGTTGTACCACAGGGGTAAACCATCCCAAGTGGAGCCACTGTTATCACTCATTAAATTGTCAAAAATTTCTTGATAGGGTCATATAGGTCACTCACCAAATGGATAAGGTCTCCTAAGCTATTTCAAGGTGGTATAGGAAAAATTTTGCATTTTTAAGCCTATCCTAAGTTTTGAGATCACCTTCATTTATGCCATTTCATGACAAATCAGTCCCATACCATGTTAGTTGTCATTCCCCATGCATTCAGACTCAAAAGGATGAATCTGCCAAATTTTCAAATTTTCGTAGCATTTTACACAGGAAAACAACATAAAACGCTATGAAAACATCTGATAATTTCATAGTGAATATGAGGATTTCTTTGTTTTTGAATTTTGCGCAATCAAATTCAAGGGCGGTTCCAGGCAAACAAAGAAGTATTTTAAGAAACTGAGAGAGGTTATTTTTAAGAACTTATCAGATAACAATAACCCATTTCACTTTTATCAAAGGTGCTACAAATTTGTATATAGAGGGATGTATTTTGGCCCTATTTTCAGAAAACAGAATTTTCCTGTTTTATACATGCTTTTCAAATGCCGATTCTGAACAACTGGATATTGTATTTAAAAAAAAAAAAAAAAAGATGTTTTTCTTCAAGATAGTTTTATCTACAAAAACCTCCTCTAGTTTTTAAAAATCTATTAAGAATTCAGAAATATGAGTTCATTTCTAAAATGAAAATTCTGTCTTTTTTAGGAGTTTTCGTAGCGTGTTTCAGGCTTGAAGCCAAAAAAACGCTACGAAAATTCCTGTAGGTGTTTTTTTGCTTTAAAATCCAGTTTTGGCATGTTTTATGGAGGGAGATCAATGGTTTCAAGGTGTCATGACATAATTAAGGCATTGGAATAATAAATAAGTCAAGAATATTGATGGAAAAGCCATATTTCCCACACCACTAAACTCACTACGAAAATTTTTGTACATGATTGTTTTAGTAGTCAACCTCAAGTTTGATTTCAGACCAAATGAAAAATTATTTTGGAAATATGAAAGATGTTTTTCTTTAGAACAGGCCCATCTACAAAAGCCTCTCTCAGTTTCTGTAAAGCCATCAGGGTTTGGAAATTATACACTCATCTTTGAAGCCTTAGTTTTCAGAATTTTCACTAACCAGATTTGTGAAAAACTTGTAAAAATTATACTTGGAAGAGGTCTAGATCAGAATCCACGTGGCATAATGACAGATCAGCACTCTAGTACACGCATAAAATTAGTTAGTTGCAGTTGATAAGGGTTATTAAAGTGATTTTTTGAACTATTAATGAAAGAAGAGTCCTTTTTGTATTCAAATTCTACAAAACAAGAATATCCCTAGGAAGTCTCCAAGTCATAGAATCATGTTTGAAATAGGTCTCTGAGGTGGGAATTTGAGTTGAGTAAGGTGGAATATCATTTGGATGAGTCATCACTCTATAAAGGAGATATTTTTAGAGTTATAAGGGGTTGGGAGATGGTTACTTGACACTACCACTATTGTAATAGTTTGATATCAGAAATATACAGTTGCAACATGCTTAGACCTGAGATTCTTTTCAGTATTCATATGCAAGTTTTTTCTATCATTCCTTTACTTTCTCTCCAGTGTTATAGTTGTATAATTACTTGGAATTCATGATTACATGCTCCAACTTCCTGTTTACACCTAGGTTGCTGTTTTGTCAAGATTTATTAGTTTGCTTATGTATAATCACTTGGAATTCATGGTGACATGCTCCAACTTCCTGTATGCATATAGCTTGTTGTTTTTTCCTTTATGTACAGTTTAATAAGAATACAATTGCCTCAACTTCCATGAGATAAGTTTACCTGTGACTTAGTTTTCATATTGACTCCATGCCCAATGGTAGTTAATGGTTTACATCTTTCACCTATACAAAAACATCACATTCAATCCAATTCAGAGTTAGCCATTTGATTTAAACTTCATTGAAAATCATTCATTCTTCTTTTGAGAGAGCCCTCTTAGACTAGATAGGCTAATTTCCAGTTGCAAGTGGTTTGAAAGAGTTACTCCAAGTTGACCATTGAAGTAGCTCAACAGGACTCAATTTGGTGATAACATGTTATATGATATGAAAAATTATGATCTTGATGAAAAACTTCCCATCAAGAAATATCATGATATGTAAAGTTTTTTGTAAGATTGTCTAATCATTTTTTCTTGTAAAACAATGTCAGAAAGATCATCTCTTCTAAATATATATCTCCAAATATGCCAAAATTCATATAGCCTTCACAATGAGAAATTTTTATTTGATTATTACAAAGATCATAAATACTATAAGAATTGCTAAATCCATGTAATAGTGTTTTTGTGACTAGATCTTCATCATAGTCATCATAGTCATAATTATCATCATTGTTTTCTGTATCTATCTGACATGCATGTGCATCCTTGTTTTGATCAAAAAATTATTTCCAGGCTTCGTTTACTTTGACATTATGTAGTTTATAAAGCTGATATTTACACAATTATTTCAATGCCTTCATGATTTTATGAACACATATTCAGCGAACAAAAAATATGCTTTTAAACACTAAATGTATTTTAATTACTACAACCACTATACTATATTCATTTATGTCACAAGTAAGTAAAATTTGGATTCAAGATGTGTCGGCAAGTATATTGATTAGTCCATTAGTCAATGGAAATTGTGTTTTTCTAAAATGTTTCCCACATTCCCGTATTTGAAAAAATGACAATTATTATGTCCAATCCACTACGGAACTGCAAATTTGATCATTTCTTCATTGTCTAATGTTTGTTTGCACTTTTTTCAGACTCACACCTACTTTTGAACACATTGGTCAATTGTTTTTCCATGACATATTTTTGATTTCATATTGCACAATCATAAACAAGAACAACCTATATTTTTGTAAAATATTGTTGTTCAACCACTATTTCGAATGTATACTTGAATATCTGTAACGATTCCTTATGTTTATCTGGAAATATTGTATTTTGTGTTTATTTCGGTCATTTCGATGGTTTTCAAATTAGAATTGTTTCAATGACATCATTGTTTCTTATGTGTTTTCTGAGTTGATTCAATGAAAAATGTGACCTCTTGTTTCCATTAACAAACTTCATATTTAGTTGCATGGTATCTTCGTCTATGTTGATTTTTTTAAAGCTATTTGCATTATGTTTTTTATATTATTCTTCTACATGTTTCTTTTCCTTAGTTGTTTCAATATCACGTAATTTTTTTTTCCTCTTTCTGTCTTTTTCAAAGCTTCGTAATGCAAATGATTAATATCATATGAAAATTTGATTGCTTGCATGGGTTTTCTAACGAAACTTGTTTTGACAACGTCCTTATTTCTTATATTTTTTTGAGTTGATGTAGTGATAACCACAATCTCTTTTTTGCATTGATAAGCTCTATATTAAATTCTATGATATATTCATCTATTTTCACGGTTTCAAAGCCATTCACATTATCCTCACTATTTTTTTATAGGATTCTTCTACATATTGATCTTCGTTAGTTGTTTTAATACCACATAAAATATTTTTCTCTTGTACTATTTATTTCATAGGTTCATAATGCAGATGACTTATATTTGTTTGAAATTGCATAAGAAGCAATATTGTTTTGTCTTCATTGAATGAGAAATGCTAGTCAACGTATCAATAAACCATATGTATATATTTATATTCAAGATATGTTGTATACAATCATAAACAAAAAGTTCATCATATATCTTTTCCTTTTCATATGGAACTACTAATTGTATAATGTATCATTTCCAATCTACTATTCTAGGGAATTGCATAATTTCATTTTCGTTCATGTATTTTTTATGCAGTTTAATGCAAATGATTCATTATGCATAATTGGATTAAAAAAATTATGTGAAATCATTCGTCATAAAAATGAGAGATCATATTCATTGTGCATCAATTAATGTATTGTTTCAAAACAAATTTCACTTTAAATACTCTTGAACTTGGACAATCTCTTAAACATATGTCTACTCATGATGTCCTCTATTTGAATCCATTTATGTTATATTTCTTCATACCTTGTTATATTCATAATATGTTCACGGTCAATTCTCATTAAACATTTTTTCTTGCACATAAGTGGTTCAAAATGTCCGACAATTGGATTTTCATCATGGAACAATATGCCATATATTTATTTGTGTAAATTTGAATTAAAATGCAAATAACTTTTCATTCTTGTCTTTGACGAAATTCTTATTAAATTTGTTTGCCAATTAGATAACAAATGTATACGAAATATGTCCCCACATAGTCCTCATTCTTATGCAATCATAGAATTTGAAGCTAATTTTGTTATCCTTTCCTAGTAAATATTTGGGTTATTTATATCATGCATCTATGTTCAATTCAAATTGATGGTGATGGTGGAACTACTCAAAACAAGGAAAGGTCAAGAGGTTGGCTAACAAGACCGCTCATTGCAGTTGTTCCTCAAGAATGGGTAAAAAAATCATGTGAGGGCATATGATCGGCTGAGGAGATGGTAATGATGGAATGAGAAAACCAACGTTCATCTAGAAAAACAAGTTGATAAAATGGCAATCACAAGAGGTAAAATAAGAATGGTTTTATTTGTACACAAGCTTGAAATCATGGAAACTATACTTGAAGTTGGTTTCATTTTTACACAAGCTTGAAACTTTTTCGAAAACTATGCTTGAAATTGGTTTCATTTTTACACAAGCTTGAAAACATGGAAAACTATGCTTGGAATTAAGTTTGCATGTCCACGGCATGGTGACTCAATTCGAGGTACATGCCAACCAAGATTTAATGCATTCACCAAAGTAGAATACTGGTTACTAATAGGTGGATGGAATGAAGGTTCAATTGCGAGATCAAGAGAAATACTTGACTTGGATTTTACGAGATCTAATAAAAAGCTTGAATTGCACTGGAATTTGTTTCAATTTTTTAACGAGGTTGACACATTAAAATAACTATTCTCATAAGAGCTTGCTTCATTTTTTAAGGAGCTTGACAGAAGAACAAGAACTATGCTCCAACGATCTTGTTTCATTTTTTAAGGAACTTGACACAAGAAAACGAACTATGTCCTGACGATCTTGTTCATGACGAATAAGAAGTCATGGCTTCCAAGAGTTTCTCATCTAACAGGAGAACAACACTCTAGAAATTAGGATCCAATGCCTCCAGTATATTGTGCACTATCTCACTGACGAAATTATCAGTGAAAATTGACATGGAGCAGGTGGCCACATAATTGACCTGTGGCAGGGAAGATATCACCGGCAGGTAAGGATCGGGAAGGGACGAAGGTAGACCAAGTGTCACATCAAGACCAAAGAATGAAAGTTGATCAATGGTCACGATCCAACCTTCATGTGGAAAACAAATCACATGAAAGAGGGAAGAGAAAAGTGCGCCCATGGCATAAGCATAGTCTCGCACTAGGAGTAAATTAAAATCCAAGGGGCCTTGGACAACCATCATGTCTATATAGATAGTTTTCCCTCCCAAAGTAATAGGAAACTTCAGAAGGATCCCTAAGGGTTGACTAGTTCCTCTGTTAAAAGCCAACAACTTTTGAGTAACAAGCACAAGCTGCGGAGAACCCAAAGCTTGCCATGTAGTTGAGGACAGAATACTAACCAAGGGACCTTCATCAATAATTGTGACCGGTACGACCATATTGTGGGCCTGTAGAGTGATCTGAAAGGGAACGTAAGAAGGAAAATGATATCCTGGTAATCGACTCCAATCAAAGGAAGAGACCAAACTAAATGGACGGGGTGCCATAGGAATAAGAGTATTATCCCCCTGAGTTACGGGAGCGGAAAGACTATCCCTTTGGGCTCCGGAAATGAGAGCAAGAGGATCAATTTATAGAATTGTGGCAACAAGATTCAGAGGATCACCCTCCTGGATCATGGAAACAGGAGGATCACCCTCCGATCTTAGGGAATCAGAGGAAACAAAAATAACCTAACTAGGATGAGACCCACTCTCAACGAAAAATACCTGATGAACTGTAGACAGGATCAGATCGACCTTTTTATAGACCAATGATTGGTCGGGAATGGACACAGGAGACTAAATTTCAGAGATAGTGGAATTGATAGGAGATGAATCTCGATCAATGGTTTTATCAACTATCAGAGGACTCAACAAAACTTCCAATAACCATTGAGAAGACAAGACTCAGAAGCCGAAAGGGTATCCAATACTTTAGAAGCTTCATTCATATAAGGACAGAGGTGAATGGGATGGTTCCCTTCACACAAACTACAGGGAAATTTGATCTCACCCTGTCTCTTACAAGTCTCATTATCTTTAGATGAAGGCTCATCATCAACATGATGCCTAAAGGTTGATGATAAAGGATGAATCAGGTCAACGGACCACACTTCTAGCACCTTGGGAATACCAGGGAAATCACGAAGAAGGTGGTCACCCTCATGTAGCTTGCAAGGGAATTTGACTTTGCGAGCCGAAGTGGGAGGTTTCTCGATATTAGCTGCATGGGTAGCACATTAGGGGAATTTTGAGGTCTAAAATGGGCCTCCTAAGAAAAATGAACAACAAAAATAAACTTTATAACAACCAATAGGATTCAAGATGATGATGTCAACCATGGGGGATGATTCACCATTTTTTAAATAAAAGGGTAAAAATATTAAAAAATAATCAAATAATTAAACTACTTTTTCAACTCGTATTTTCAACTTATCTCTGAGGTACAACTCCAAATTTAAAACGGTGGGGTACTCATTGGATGCAAATTTAATTCTATCATCAAGGAGTGCCATGTTATACTTTCGATGAACCTTGCTACATGAAAAATGAGAAATACATAAAAAAATAAAAATTAAAATTAAAAAAAATAAAAATTAAAAACGTGATTACAATCACGTTTTTCATGTATTTCTTATTTTTCTTGTAGTAGAACCCATCAAAAGTATGCAACATGGGTACTCCTTGGATGAGGAATTAAATTTAACGTCAACGAGTACCCAGCCTCGGCCAGTACAAAAACTTTGGGAGATAAGTTGAAAATATGAGTTGAAAAAATGGTTTTTCATTTTTTTCCCTCCTAAAATTTGATGATGTCATCAAATCTTATTTAATTTTCCTATTATTTTATAATTTCCTTAGAGGCCCATATGAGACTCTGAAATTCCCCTAATGATAGTTGTTGATGTTTCCCTGACCCAACTTCCTATGTCTTCTTCGACTTCTTCTTCTTCTTCTTAGCCACTTGGTTAATAGAATCCATACTTCACCAAGTGAAGAGGAAGAATGAGGTGAAGAAATAGGCGAAGAAGGTGAGGGGTCAACCTTAGGATCAACACGGGGTTGACATGGTTCAGGCGGAGGAGAACTTGGTTGAGAAACTGTTGGTATATTTGACACCACATGGTTGAAAATAACCAAACTAACACACCAATGGTTAATCCCGTGAAGGACAACGTTTCCATGTATGGGGAACCAACATTTCCAAAAGAAGGAAATGAACCAGGATTTCCATCCAAGGGGATCCCTGGGTTTATGGACTTTGGAAACGTCGCCATTGGAATCAACCCTAAATAATCACTAAGGAATATAACTTTAACCAGGAATATTTCGTGGGCAGTTAATTTTAAGACATTGAAACGAAAATTTTCCTTTTCATGTTTTAAGAGTCGAGAAAGGGAAAAAAGGTGAGTCTAGTCGCTTTCGGATTTAACGAGCTTGAAAGGAAAAGTGCTTGATGATCTTTTCAAATTTAAACAGTCACAGAAAGATCAAAATGACTACTCAGGAACTCCAGGCAATAGAGTGTACCAAGCTCCCGTGAACTGCAATATACACCTTGGAAAACAAATTTACCAAGGACTTAACGTATGTGCAGGAAGTCTCCCCAAATGTTGTGTTCGGTGTATCACGATGACAAGGTGTCAGACTCGACTTCCTATAGATAAAGGATTGCAACCTATGAGGGTCTCCCTTTATATACATGACGGTACAGGGAGCACAAGTTCGTACTAGCGTTGTCTAATGCAAGATTGCAAGCGACAACTGCTAGGTTTAATGATGTTGGAACACGTCATTAGCCTAGACCTGTAAGTGTGAGTGTTAAGTTCCAATTCTTCCTTAGGTTGATTGAGTTAATTTTACAGTTTATATTGAAATTATGTTTCAGTTCCAAGGCCCTACAACTATCATCAAAGAACTTCTATATGCAGTTATATGA
This sequence comes from Pinus albicaulis, assembly GCA_034641835.2. Taxonomy (NCBI): domain Eukaryota; kingdom Viridiplantae; phylum Streptophyta; class Pinopsida; order Pinales; family Pinaceae; genus Pinus; species Pinus albicaulis. The sequence goes on from CM076582.1 coordinate 210,312,165, forward strand.
GAAAATAAATCTTTCAATTCAATGAATGCTATTTGGTTAAGGGAAGAGTCTCAAATAATGATGCAACAAACAGTAATAATGCAAATGAAATTTTTTCACAACTAGATGACTTTCACTATCCCAAAGTAATATAAAACATTCAAATATGTGAATTATGCAATGTAATCTATGCAAATTTCTCTTTTTTAAAACTATGCAATTGTAATCTATGCTCAATTTCCCTTTTCTTTTGAATGAATAAGAATGCACTCAATGAATTTTTTGATGAAATGAGAATCTACTTAATGCATGCTTTTAATGAAATAGAATTCACTCAATGCAACTTTTAATTTCAATCATTAAAAAATGTAATCTAAGTTCAATGATAAATTTCAAACAGGACTTTCCAATGCAACTTGATCTAATGCATTTTAACGAAAAGAAAACTTTGAGACGAAAAGTAAATGAATGCAAATTTTCTTAATGCAAAAAGGATGCAACCAAACATTAAGAAAACAATCTTGTTTTGAACACTTTGTAATGAAATTCCTCAAAAGGCTACAAGACATATGAGTTCGGACACGATGAATACTTCCAAAGCGTGGGCTCAAAACAAGGCATTCATTATGTCTTACATTAAGCAATCAGAAGACTTTTCAGCGGAACAATGAGCAATGTAATCTATGCTCACAAGCGAACAAGCAGATGAAATGAACTCAGACAGACACTTGAGACTTGATCACTCAATCAACCAAAAATCAAAGGCAATCAACTACAGATGGATCACCAAGAAAGGAGACTGACTTAATCAGTAGGGTGATGTCCCATGAAGCATACAACAAGACAATCGATGCACAATCCTAGAAAAAACTAAGGCGCTAGGATGCACGTCCCAAAAGAAAGAACAAAAAAACAACCAAAAACCAAGCCAATGAGCCAATCAAACCAACTTGAATGGAGGGGAGAACATGTAAATCATAGAGAAAAAATAATCAAAAGGGCAAGACACACTGGTGAAAGAATTAGGAGAAAAAACCTTAATTTTTCACACACACAAGAATGGGCGCGACTATCATTAGGAGAATTTTGAGGTATAAAATGGGCCTCCTAAGGAAATTATAAAATAATAATGAAAATAACAAAATAATATTTGATGATACCAGCAAATTTCAAAGGGAAAAAAGAAAAAACTACTTTTTCAACTCGTCTTTTCAAGTTATCTCTCAAAGTTTTTCCTCAAATTTCAAGCAGGAGTACTCGTTGGATGAAAAATTTAATTCCTCGTCCAAGGAGTACCTATGTTTCATACTTTCGATGGACTCTGCTACACAAAAAATGATAAATACATGAAAAGCGTGATTGCAGGGTCCATTGAAAGTATGCAACATGGGTACTCCTTAGGTGAGGAATTAAATTTTGCATCCGACGAGTACTCTCGCTCAAAATTTGAGTAAAAAATTTGGGATATAAGTTAAAAATACGAGTTGAAAAAGCAGTTTTATTATTTTATTATTTTTAAAAAAAAATTACCCTTTTACTTAAAAAATTGTGAATTATCCCCCGTGGTTGACATCATCATCTTGAATCCTATTGTTTCTTATAAAGTTTATTTTGGTTGTACATTTTTCTTAGGAGGCCCATTTTAGACCTCAAAATTCCCCTAATGATGGCTGAAAATAGTGCTAAAAGCCCAATCGGCATGACTGCATAACTGAAAACTAGTGCTGATCGGCCTTATCAGCGTGACTGTCAGACAAATAAAAGCGCTAATTTTTGAAAAATAAAAAAACAAAGAATTTCTCCTAACCAAGACCAAACTCACCACTTCAAGAAAAAACTGAAAGATTGTAATTGATGAAAAACATAGGAACAAACATGGAAATGGTTGTTCAACTAAACTCATAGAATGACTAAGACCTCAAAGAGTGACAAAATCAAAGGAAACTCCCCAGTGGAGTTGCCAATTTTTTGTGCAGGAAAATCCCCTATGTGAACAGAGGCGATCCCTCTAGCCCTAGGGTGGGTCTAGCAACTAAGGGAACATAATAAGAGATACCTTCCTAGATTGTAAATGAAATTCAAAGCAAGGAAGATGACCTACCTTGTTATGATGCTATGTTGTCGTCTTCCGTTAAAGCTTCTTGATCCATCGCTCTTCTCAAGATCGATAAACGATGCTACCAACGTTCGGTTACCTATGCAAACAGTCAAGACACCATGACAAGCGTAAAATCAATACAAACATAAAACAATTACAATCTATGTAACTGATTAAGTAATGATAGAAATCTCATTATAAATGTCAACAAGAGTGGAAGATAAACATTAGTTGCATTTTATTATGATAAAGACAAGGGAAGTTTACAACCAATCCTTGATGTTGTGGCTCTCCTTTGGCAAGTCTGTATCCAAGCACGTTTGTGACACCCTCATACACAAAGGTCTAAGATCTCACTATTTTCCTAACACACAAAAACAATCACACTCTTTCTATTCTCCCGGAGCTATAAAAACACTATAATTTCTTCTTCTCTCAATGTGCTGCTTCTAACTAGGCTAGTAGAGGTGAAAGAGGTGTCCTTATATAACAATGGAGGAGGAGGATATGGGCCCTAAAATAATGGGAAAAAATATTATCATTTGGAGTAGTTCCTATTTTATGGGAATAAGCAACCCAAAGGGGAATTCCTCGGTCGTATCCTCAAAAAAAAAATTCTAGCTCTCTGCTTCGCGAAGCTTCTAGTCATGGAAACTTCATTTCTATTTAAAAAAAATTCTGAAAGAGGATCGGCGTGGGTTATACATTAAGACATAGCGTCAATCGGTGCAGGTCTCAGTGCAAATCTATGCTATCGGTGCGGTTCAGACACTAAGACAAAGCACCAACCTTGAAAACCAGGTTTTTATAGGGACCTTCCAGAAAAGTTGTAAAGGGAGATGAATTGGCAGACAAAGTGTGTTTCAGGGGTATGTATTCCATGCTTGGAAAGTACACAAGGGTCATTTTATGTCTCCCCCAGGATCAAGGAACGAGAAGTACAGGGACAATAAAAAAAATTTGTGTAACAACTATATTTAGAATCTATATTGTTCCCAATTTTTAAATGATCGAAACAATTGAACATAATTTTGGAAACTAGCCATTGGATCATCAACAAAGAAAAACTTCCAAAGCTTCATTGCATCTCGATAAAAAAAAAATGAGCCCACCCTTATTTCACACCTGATATACGCCTGAGCTAAGGGAAACGAGAGGAGATACATCTTTTATTATTTTCATTATCGAAGCTCTGTAGTTCCTTTCATTATAATTTTCGTAACATGTTATAACTATTAATATTTTAAAGTTATTTGAAGTGTAGATATACGTAACATGTTTTCATCGTCCTTCGTGTGCACCTCCACAAATAGAGAAACCAAACATATTTTTGAGAACATAGGTAGATTTGCATAGTAGTCTTCAAAACCACATGTCAGATCATTCATAAAGAATCCTTTCCAAATATTTTTTGCATCCTAATATCCAATAAAACTAGCCCACTTCAGCATAGTAGTGCTCATAGTTGCTATAAAGTTTGAAATATGTTATATGTTATAACCTGAAAAGGTACAAACATTGTGGATAAAAAATTATGTTATTTGTTTCACATACTCGTTCTCCTGCATAACATTTCTTGCTCACATGCATTTTCCCACATGTGGATTACAAAGATGTTATATGTTTTAAATGTGTTTCCTCCACACCTTCAAACTCAGGGTCATCGAACATAGTTTTGAGAACCAGGCATCGCACCAAAAATAAATATTACATGGCCCAAACTTAAAGAGAAACGAGAGTAGAGCCAAATTTTATCATTTTCATTATCAAAACTTTGAAGTTATTTTTACCAAAATAAATTTCGTCTTTAAGTGCTCTGACACTAACACTGCCACAATTATGTTATTTATATGCACAATGATTCCAAAGCTGATGCAATTTCAGGACGCTTACATAGACCAGAGGCGTGTGAAATACAATTAACCTGTATATCCATAAAGTTGATACATTTTTCGGAATGTCAAGGTATGGATGAAGAAATGATAAAGTTGTGGGGGTTTCACCTTCGCACTCCACAATATGTATCAATGTTTCCTATTGATAACAATAACTATTTTTAGTGAGTATTCGATCATGAACTCAAAATGAGATTGTGTAAATGTAAATGCAGAAAGATTGTAATTAAGACTTCCCAAATTCATCCATACCTTTTATGATGTGAAACCATTTGTTCTAAAATAGATGCAAGGTGAAGATCATCAAAAGAAAATGGTAAAAAAATACGACCAAATGAGACACCAAACTAAGGAAATTGAACAAATGTTTCTATATGCCTAAATTGTGTTCATATGAATATTTATATTTATGTGCATGTGAACATTGATGATTTTGGAACTCAAAACTGAGATCGTTTCAAAAATTAATAGAATTTACTCTAACACATTGTATAATGATTATTTCTTTTTAACAAATAAGTCAAAATAATAAAATAGACTTTTGGAGGTTTATTCAGTGAACGCATGCATAAACATGGATACACCACCAGTATCTGTTCTAACTAACTAGAAGGACCCACACAAGAATGATATGTGTGGAAAAACCTTTGTTCCCTCTTTTTTACACCTTTTTATATGTTACCCCTCCAAACATATCAACTTTCAGAAGCATGGATTATCAAATATTAAAAACATAAGGCTTAATCCTATTATTAAAAAATATATTTTCATATATTAATAGTTAATAATGAAATTTTTATGCCTCACATTTCAATTTGCAGAGTGCAGAGATTCGAGCTTAATTGATTAAGGAAATGTGAGTTTTGTGTTTTGTCATTATTTGAGAATTCTTCGTTTCAACAAACATTTACATCATCTATTGTTATTTCCACCTTCGTACCTCCGCATTGTGCATAATGAATGTTATCTCTGCACATGTGGCCACCCAAAAAACTGTCTTAGAATTATAATGGCATATTAAGATTTGCATATCATCTCATGCCACTACTATTGTTCGTGCATTGTGCGAAAAGAAAAGGTGCAAATTCATATTGAACAACTATTTAGCAATATTATATATCAGTTTATTTCGCACTTGATCTGCACTCCACATAATGAAAACTTTGTGTCCATAATGAAATATTCTTCCACGCAATCAAAGTATTTCTCACATATTTAATAATGAAATGGTTATTTAATGCGTTTAATCCAGCTGCATGGAGCAAGGAACAAAAAATCTCTTTGGAATTATTGTGTACCTCCGCGTACATTTCCTCACACAGTTATTTCTCACAACGCCCTCCCACACAACAATAAACTGATATATTTGAACATAGACAATAATTTGTTGTGATCATAATAAAAAATACTGGACAAAAAACAATCACAATACACTAATTAAAGTATTCCCCAACTAATGCAACCAACCATGAATTAATATTTTATGTCGGTAGCTTTATGTTCAATGCATTCAAGTTGGTTTATTTCTTAATATAAATGCTAAGATCACACAGACTGAAAATTACAAAATTTCAACGTAAAGAGAAATAAGCATTACAATTCATTCGAAATAAAAACCAACACATTCAAGCCAAATACACATATCAAGGAACAAAAAATCTCTTTAGGAATATTTTGTATCTCCACATACATTCCCTACACATTTCTTCCACACACCTCCCTCTCGCACAACACTGCATATTAATCAATTAGTTAGCCATCATATACAATGTATCCAAAAACCTAAATCTTCAAACATATACAAGAATTGGCTCTAACCATAATATAAAAAACTGGACAAAAAGCTATCGTGATACACTAAACTATATCGTGTCTAATTCCATCAGCCATGGATTAATAGTTTATGCCAAAGTTGGTATCACATAAGATCTTATCTCAATTTCCAATTGAGCCTAAACGACATTTCCAACCAGTATTAGCTATGAAGTTTTGAAAATAATTAATACGTAAAGTTCAAAAATCATGATTCTACCTTTTGGCATTCATGGATGACCAATGTTGCAATTTTGAAAATAAATCAGAAGGAAAGAATTTGCCCATCAATACTAATCAAGGGTATTAGAATCACCAAATCAACAACAAAACCTAAATAAATACATGTAACCAAAACTTTTCATACCCCAAACTTTTGTAGTTATTTATGCCATAGAAGGAGGTATGTGAAAATGTATGCAAAGGTACAAAACATTCTAGAACAATATCTTTGTTCCCTGCTTCACACAATTGTTCTAGAATTCATCCTTTGAAAGTCTCGTGACTCCAGAAATTGCCTCATATCATTTGAATCTGCTATATCCAATTGCTCTGCATATATAAAACAAAACAACGAAGTGATTAAAATTAATCAATTGCATGTTCTCACATATTATCGTACAATCCCTATGTAAGTGTTGAAGTGCTTCTACGCACATACCCCTTCTCCCGCACATCCTTCATTCTTCACAAATTCACAGTTCCATGCACATATGTTCCCACACAACTAAATTTATAAAACGTTAAGATGAAAAAAACATTTAAAATGAAAGAAGAAAAAAATTCACTAAGAGTATTTATCATGGTGACAATGTCAATGTTAAAGTCGAGCACTCACTGATGGAATGACCACTCATATATATATATATGATTTTCCAAACTTTGAAAATACATAAAATAAATCACCCTCCACTAGAGGAATTATGTCTGATTAGTGCTCACTCATCCAATCAATAATTAGAACAAATATTTCCAAAAATTAGAAAATTATTTTTGAATTTACAGGAAAATAGAAATATTCATCATTTTCCCTAAAATTTGGTTAAAATTGCAAAACATAGAAAAATAATTGAGAGTCAACACACTTTGACCATGAGGTGAGTGCTATAGTCCATGACGAGGCACAAAATAATAAATTATTGAAAAAAAAACATACTCACAGAACTTAATATAATAAAATTTGTATCTTCAATATATATGTAAAACAATGCTACTAAAAAAATTAAACCAACCAATACTATTGCCTATTATATAGAAAAAATTTATCCAAATAAAGTAACATAGCTAGTGTTCTCTGCCACTTAGTTTAATTATTGAACTTTGAAAGGTATTAACCAACTCCCACATTTAAATAAGGGCCACATATTATCTACTCTTGTTTAGTTTAAATATAATTAAATTAGAGTAAAAAACAATAAATACATACAACTTTATATTAATAAAAATTACAATTGAAATAGCAAGATGATTCATGATTGCATTATGTATAGCTAGGCAGAGATAATAAGAACTCTATTTGTTGATGGTTTATTTTATAAACTTTAATATCATATTTGTTTATTTAATCTATTATTTGTATAGATTTGTATGGAAAATTTATATTTTTTCGACAAAAGGTACAACTTCTTTCTAGAAACATTCTCATGGGAAAAGTCGATGTGTCATGTTAGATTAATATATAGTTAAATTAACTTAGTTTAAATATAGTTAAATTAAAATACGATAAAATAAAAGATTGCAATTAATAAATGACTCATAAAACTCGAGGTTTTCATCACCAATCTCATCTATGCATGTGAATATAAGATTATGCATGGATAGAGAAGAAATTTTAGAACAATTACACTAGACTATTGATGTTGAATGATAATAATTAATTTTATTTTATGTCTTCAGCATCATTTAATTTTAGTTACCACTTTAATGTGCTATAAATTTCCAAAAAATATTCATTAATAAAATAATGAAAATGATCTCAACGTGCATTTAATAGAACTACTTCAACCAAAAAGACTTAAAAAAAAACTTTGGAGATTTATTAGTTATGCATTTACTATCCAAGTGAAATTCTCCTAGAATTAAAAAATAATAATACTAAATTCCACATCATCATGACAATGACATTTGAAATTGAAATTGTACTCAATATAATAAAATAAGTCTAATGATATAGAGAAATTAATGAAGCAACGTCCTTTCAATACTTTACATGCTTATTTAGGAGCTTTCACTAATCGGGAGGAGAAAATCACTCTGCGCGCTTGACCTAGCCGCGCAGCTTTTGTGCTTGAGGCCACAGACCAGCCATGGCCCCTCCGGACGATTCTACAGAGGGGGTCGATGCTCAAACAACATTCTCGGCCATGGTTAAATCACTTCCGCTTCAACGCCCTCGTCCATCCCTTTCTAAGTTTGTCAAGAAGCTAGATGGTCTGCAAGAGGTCGTTCTGCCTCCTGCTCTGCCGATAATGGTTGCTCTCTCACTTGTTGAACGGGGGCTCATCGGGAAATTCACTGGCTTATGGCCATCCCCCAAAATTGTTCAACATTGGACCAAGAAAAACTGGGCAGACAAAGTAAGTGGCAAAATTTCCATTCGCTTATGTGGGAAAGGATATTACACATTTCATTTTGAATCAAGAGTAGACAAGGACTTAATCTTCAAAAACAGACCTTATTTTATGGACTCTAGAGGGTTGTACTTGAACAAATGGACTCCAGACTTTGATCCTGAGCTAGATGTCCCTAGTGTTGTCTCGTTCTGGGTCCGGCTTTTGCATCTCCCGCTCCATTGCTGGGGAGATGATTCGGTTCGAGCCATTGGCAATGTTGTTGGAAAGTACATCGATCGAAGCGAGCCCAAGGACAATATGCATGCATATGTGTTGAATTTGATCTCGGCAAGGGTCTCCCAGAGGCAATCTAGCTAAAGGTGGATGACTGGACACACATTCAGCAACTGGATTACGAACAAATCCCATTCAAATGCAAGGTATGTCACGAGTATGGCCATTTTTTCAATCTCTACTCTAAAATTGTTAATGATGAAAATGATCAATCTGAGAAACAATGGGAAATTGTCAAGAGAAAAAATATTGGTGTTGCCTCGTTAGTTGAAGCTCCTCCCAAATCAGCTCCCCTTAAACCTAATCCCTCCTCCTCGTCGACTCCTCCGCCCTCCCCCCCCAAGATATCCTTAGAGTCAACTAATACCTTCTCCTCCATTTCCCTTGATGATGATCCCCCCATCCCTCTACCTCCATCTCAGGATGGCTCTCTTGCTCCCACTCGTCCCTCAATCCCTTCTCCTTCATTCTCCCATGACCCTCCTACATCAAGATCAACCAGAAGCTCTTCTAAAGAACACGATGCTAATCTAGACACACACAAAAAACAAGGACCAGGCAGGAGATCCACCAAACAATAGAGAGAAGAAAACGATCAAAAATATATTTCCATGGGCACCCAAAACCCCATAGAAACTTACATTTTGGAACAAAATAGCAAGGAAGCAGCACATAAAGATCAGGGAGGGTGAGCAACTCTCCATACTCCTCTCACCCAATGATGAAAGCCCTATCCTGGAACAGCAGGGGATTAGGTCACCCCTCTAAAATCACAGCTCTAAATGATCTGATAACTCAAGAAAAACCAGGAATACTAATTTTACAAGAAACAAAGCAAGGATACCAAGAAATGAGAGGGATCATTGATCGCCTCAAGCATTATGAAGGAAGCATCTGCGAATCTAGGGGAGCTTCAGGGGAATCGCCACCCTTTGGAACCACACTGCTTGGAAGCACACAACTGATACAATCAACCAATTCTGGATTAAATTCATTCTAGAGAATCTAATGAACAACCAAAAAAATTTCATCTACAATATCTATGCTCCAAATCACTACAGGGACAAAGCGTAGTGTTGGAATTCTCTCAAAACTGACATAGATGAAGAAGAAAGTAGCAACATCATTCTTGGAGGAGATCTCAATCTCATACTCCACGCCAACAAAAAGAGGGGGGGTTTTTTTGCACACGACCCCTGCAGAACGCAGTTGGAAACTATTATGCAAGATCACGATCTCATAGATGTTGTCCCCAAAAATCGAAGGTTCACCTGGAATAATCGTAGGTTGGGCAAAGACAATATAATGGAGCGGCTAGACAGGATTTTGGTGAATGTCTCCCTCCTTTCCTCCTACTCCACGGCATACTCTGTTGTTCTCCCCTTCTCAGCATACGATCATTACCCCACAGCGCTAGTTCTTGAAGCTCATTGTTCTCTAGGTCCCATTCCGTTTAAGTACAGCCCGCTATGGTGAGCAATTTTTCCATTGTTGATCAGTTTGTTAAACACACATGGTGCCAACACATTGAAGGATCGTCGGGTTTCATTTGGGAAATAAAACTAAAAAGGACCAAAGGCACCTTAAAAGAGTGGGCAATAAATCACTATAAGGAGCCGGAGAAAGTCAAAGCAGAAATCAAAAACAAATTAGAGCAGATCCACAGCACGATAGAGGAACAAGGACTCTCCCAAGAATCCAAAGCTCAAGAATGTGATCTTTATTTCTAGCTATATCGTGCCAATTGTATGGAGGAGCAAAAATGGAGAATCAAATCACGCCAACTATGGCTGCAAGGAGGGGACAAAAACTCCACCTTTTTCCATAAGTAGACTACAGTCAGAAAAATCAGGAACAATGTCACCTCCATCACTGATGACGAAGGCCAACTTCAAACTTCCCAAGATGCTATTAAAAAGGCTGCCTCAAAACATTACAGCGTACTCTTAACTGAAACCAAAGAAGCTGAAGATTATTGAAATCTGCTTCAATATCTTCCCACAGAAATTAGTGCTGAAATCAATGCAGATCTCACCAAAGAAATAGAAGAAGAAGAAATACAAAGAGCCATTTGGGCACTTCAGCCAGACATGGCCCCTGGCCCAGATGGCTTCCCCATCAGCTTTTATAGATCTCACTCGGGGACTATCAAAAAAGACCTTATCAAAATGATAAAATGGGCCCAACGCAAGAACAAAATCAGAGGCTTCACCAACGCCACCCACCTTGCCCTTCTCCCTAAATAAAACCGACCCTCATCCTTCTCCCGTGTTTGGCCCATTTCTCTCTGCAACTCCTCATACAAAATCTTTACTAAAATCATAGCCACCCGCCTCAAACCTATCCTCCCCTCACTCATCTCTGAGAATCAAGGAGGCTTCTTAGCTAATAGACAAATTTATGACTCCATTCTTCTGGTGCAAGAGGCTATTCATTCCAGCCAAGTTAGAAAAGAAAAAGTTTTCATTTTAAAACTGGACTTAGCCAACGCTTTCGACCGAGTTAGACACTCTTTCCTCTTTGTTTTTCTAAAGAAAATGGGATTTGCCTTGCCTTTCATCGACCTTGTCCAAGCATGCATCTCTGGCCCTTGGATCTCCCCCCTCATCAATGGCAGACCAGAGCCATCCTTCCAATCTTCTCGAGGATTACGTCAAGGCTGCCCCCTTTCCCCCTATCTTTTCATCTTGATGGCTGAATCCTTCAGCAAGGCTCTAGATTACAAACGTCTCACCGGTCTTATCACCGGCTTTAAATTTGGGAATGGAGTCAAAAACATAAACCACTCTCAGTTTGTTGATGACACCTTGTTAATGGGAGGAGCCTCCAACATTATAGCTCGCTATTTCAAAACACTCTTAGACAGATATATGAGTTACTCCGGAGGCATGATCAATTACCTTAAGAGCTGCATTTATGGCTGGAACGCAACTGCTAAAACTCTTCAAAGCATTGCCAGCATCTTCGGGGTTTCTTGCAAGTTAGATTGGGGGCATTTCTCTTATCTGGGCATGCCAGTGAGTGTGGGTTCTCTGAAAGTTGATGTTTGGGGCACCGTCATCGACAAAATGAAAAGGAAAGTGCAGCAATGGGGCTCCTTCTGGCTTAATCCATCAGGGCGCCTAATCCTCCTGAAATCAGGTCTCTCCTCTCTGCCCTTGTATTAATTCACGCTCCTGCAAGCTCCAGCTAGTTTTCATCACAAAGTGGAAGCCATCCTCTGTCACTTTCTCTAGCAAGGGGGAAAAACTGAAAGAAAGAAATACAACCTCATAAATTGGAAACAAGTTATTCAACCTCAAGAACATGGAGGGCTGGGGATCAGATCACCACAGCTCCTAAACCTAGCCTTTGGTGGCAAGATAGTCTGGAGACTCATCAATGGAGACTCTACTTGGTGGAAGAATGTGATGGAAGCCAAATATCTAAACTCTCCGAGGCAGCTTCTATTAGATCACGATATACCTCTCAAAGCCTGCACCAAGATTTGGGGGCTGTGTAAAAAGGTAATCCCCATCCTTGCTTAAAACATTTCTAAGGTCCCCAAGGGGGGCAACAGCATTAGAATAGGGGCTGATAAAATAATGGGTCGGCAACCTATCAGTAGTAGGCCAGGAACTCAACAGATTCTCTCCTACCTTGGCAACAAGGGGATCCACAGTTTGAGCCAGATATCCAAATGGGACATTCACACTCATCTTTGGACAGGATGGCATTTCCCTTAAATACCTGATGAGCTACAGTCGAGCCTGGATAATCTGCAGACTCAACTCCATGGTATCGCCGCCACCAAACAAAAGGATGATGATTGTTTTTGTTGGGACCCTTCAGGCACCAGTTATACAGTCAAAGTTGCCTACCATAAAATCTGTAACAATGATCGCCCCATGCCGATTTGGACTCAATGGAAAATTGCTTGGAAATCAGAGACTCTCCCAAAAATTAAATTCTTCATATGGGTTCTTCTAAAAGGGAAAGTGCTAACTTCTGACAATCTAAAAAAAGTGGTATTTTTGGTCCATCACGCTGCCCAAACTGTCAAGCAGCTGAGGAAAATATTCAGCACCTTTTCATAAATTTCTCCTTCGCCATTGCATGTTGGAAAGAAGCCTTCCTGAAGGACCAACTCCCCTGGGGTCCCCACAGCACCATTGTCGAACTCTTACACTTATGGCAGAAGAATTATCCCTAGAAACGCAAGAAGAACAATGTGGCAAGAAGAGTCTGGAACGCTCTTCCTTACTCTATGTTGTGGCACATATGGCTAGCACGAAATCAAACAATCTTCAAAGAAAAAAAATCGACTTCAGGAAGCTATACAGCAAGGCAAGAGGACTCGCTCTGGAAACAATAGCTGTCAATTTCCAAAGGAACATTGACACAGTTGGTCTCTTCGTTGAAGAACGGAATTATATAGGATGTCTGTTAGATCAAAGTAACAGGGGCCAATACAACGGCCAGAACAGAAATGACACCAGAAGTAAACAAAACTCTAGCAACAGTTGGAAAATCAGAATGAAGGACAAGGAATTTGCACTCCGGATAAGAAACTGTAACACACACTATCTATTCTTTGACGGAGCCTCCAAGTCTAATCCTGGTAAGGCTAGGGCGGGCGGAATTATTTGTAATGCCAACGGAGACATCATCCTTGCATATGAATGGATATTAGGCCCCCTTTCCAATAATAGAGCTGAAGCCCTCGCTCTATACCAAGGTCTCATTCAGCTCCAAATTCTTGGCATCCGCACAACAACAGTGATTGGAGATTCGGCAATCATCATCAGCTTAATGGTTTGCAATCGGACAGCCACCAATTTAGCACTTCAACAAATAATAAATCGATGTCATGCACTCACCCAGCAAATGCAAGAAACTCGATTCATTCACGTCCTTTGCTCCCTCAATAAGGAGGCCGATGCACGCGCATACAGAGCCTACTCCAAACCTCTTGGCCATCTCAGAAGCAACGCCTTCGATTCTCTCTGCTTCCTGCCATGAATAGGAAATACCCCCTCAGATTGCCTGCAGAGGCATCCGTTGCAATCACGCCCAAGAGTTCGATGGCATCCAGGAATATACTGTTGGAAACAATGAACCCAGCTTCAACACGACAAATGCAGGATTTACAGGCCTTGAAGGTTACTCAATGCAGGATTTACAGGTTCTGAAGGCAACTACTTTTTAGCATGTTTTACAAATGTAGTCTTTTACTGTCACAGTTCGTCCGAATTTACACTAGATTATCCTTTTCAACAGTCAAGCATAATTGGAGTGCAGGGGAACCTGGCCTTGCTGATGTTCCCCTCTGTCTTATCTCACAAGTATATTGCCCTGTAACAATAGAGCCCAGACTCCCAAATTTTTCTTTTTGAATACAAACAGCACTCAATTATGTAAAAAAAAAATACTTTACACACTTATTTAAAAATGCACTTCTATGTTTTATATGTTACTTATGCATTCAAAGCATAATAATATTAGTTAAAAATAATGCATTCACATTTTAATTGATATATCTTTAAGTTAAATTTTTTTACTTATTTTTGTAGTTTATTTAAATTAAAATTGATTAAGTATTGAAAAAGATTAACATTTTAAATTATTTAATTTTCTATTATGTATTTTCTTTGTATTAAAAATGTTATATATCAATAATTTGATTTCACTTAATGCTTATAAATCTAAGTTTAAAATAGATTTAAGTTAATTAATTTCTTTTAAATGTTGTTATATAGAGATAATTAATTTTGTTTTCTTTAAATTTGATTTTATGTTTTTTAAAATGAAATCTTCATTCTTTTAAAAATAATATATATATATATATATATATATATATATATATATATATATATATATATATATATATATATATATATATATATATATATTTACTATAATAGGTAATTTCTAATACAATAATATTTTAATTTATTGTTATTAATAATGATTTTAGAGGGTGATGATTAAAACAAAATCTAAATTTCTAAGTTTTTAAGAATTTTTTATATACTTTTATATAATTATTTTTATCATTAAAAAATTGATTATATAAAATGAAATTGTATATTATTTTTGTTTAATTTTTAATTTTATTTTTTGATATTAAGATATAATTTTGATTAATACAAAAATCATTGTGGTTTTATGAATGTCTCAATCACTGCTATCAACAAATGTTTCAAATCAGTTGTCACTTTATAATTTTGATTCCCTTGAATTTTAGGGATCCAAAATTCATTATGTTTTCATGAATGTTTCAATAACTGCTATGAATGAATTTTTCAAATCAGTTAATGCCATTGGACAATATATATGTTTTTCCATGAATGTTTTAATCATTGTTATCATCAAATGCTTCAAATCAGTTAACACCATAGAAGAGTATGCATGTTTTAATTAGTTAGCATTATGAAGAAACCCATTCTCTTTTTGAGTTTCAATTTTAAAATCATACAACTTGATAAGTGATATGGATTGGATCATTATATTGTTTTTCATCCATCTCGATGCATTTGGAGTGGAAAAAGTGGAGTAATCAGTTCACGGAACCATTTTTGCTGGCGGGATCCAGTTGGGCAAAACGAGGTTTGAAACCTTTAGGGAACATTTTAAGGCATAAAACGATGTTTTTTGGGGGTAAAACTTTTCCACTTTAGTATAACACCATTTCATGATAATCTACAAACATTTATTTCCAACGGCACAAGAAGTGCATCAATCGAAGTCCGTATGCAAAAGTTACGCTACTCAAAAGTTGACCTTCTTGTTTTCACACCTATAGTTCGGGAAGATGCCTCCAGCCAGGTTTTCTCCCGAAAGGATTTCCGAGAGAAAATATATTGTGTCTTATGTGCGTGTGGGGGCTTATTTTATCGTTCTTTATTTTTTTGCATAATTTCCATTCACATGCATGCACTAATTACAGTTAAATCTACAAATCTAGAATTTTAATAAAATTGTAATAGTGTAAAATTTCAGTATTTTAATATATAATTATCAGATATGTTGTGACAAACTATCTAATAGAATATCCACAACAATTTATGAATCAATAAATGAACAAAAGAAAATGTAAAAGATTTTTTTAATCATAAGTTAAAACTGTTTAAAAGAAAATGTAAAAGATTTTTTTACTCATAAGTTAAAACTGTTTAAAAAAATATTAGAAGTTTCTATTTTCCATGTTCAATAGATAAAGTTCCAACACAAACATGTTAAAATGAAAACCTATTTAAATTAAGATTAAAGATTAAATCCAATTCTAGAAGATATTAGATTCCTTGCATGTGGTGGATGTACCATTAAATTTGTAGAATAAGACAAACTTGGTTAATATTACTTACCTATATCATGATTGGACAATCTAAATTCAGTGCGGGGATTCCGTTTAAATATTAAATTCATAGTGAGAGATACAAACTAAATATTAAATTAGAGACCCTTTAAAAATTTGCTCTAAATGCAATAAATGGTTAGAAGGTGGAATTTTATTATCACCAAGTTACGAGAAAAAAATTATCAAATTCGTTGTCTAGAGATATTTTAATTCAAACTTTATCGTTATTCAATAATGCTAGGGATTAATATGACTAGTCCGAGATCGAGCTTTGGAATCCAAGTTGCATTCGAACTTACGGTGAGAGCACCGACTCCCGACCGGCTAGGAATGCGTCCCATGGGCCCCATCGGCCAAACAGGCTGGAAGAAGCAGTCGAGCCCTGACACATTTCTTAGTGGTGTTTTTTAACTCCGACCTCTGACTAAACGAGTAGAAGAAAAATATTTGAAACTCTTCGATTGTAGAAGGCGTAGTTAAGATCAAATAATACGTGGATTATGATTATGTACTAGCACAACCATATTAGTGAAAATTAATGTGGTTGATATAAGTCGATAGGCGTATATAAAATAGATTTACAACCACATTTACCAATGTGGTTGATATAAGTCGATAGGCGTATATAAAATAGATTTACAACCACATTTACCAATGTGGTTGATATACGCCCGATAGGCCTATATCCACTACCCATCACATTAATTTATATATCAATAAATAAATATTATATATAATAAATTTATTATATTAACTTGAAATATATATATTATATATTAATAAGAATATCAATATATTAAATATATTAATTATGATTAAAATCACAAAAATATTATATATATATTAATAATATTATAATAAGTATTAATAATATATATTAAAAATATTTATTAATATATTAAAAATATTAACTATATACATACTATAAATAAACTTGAAATATATATAATATATATTAATATAAAAATAATATTAATAATATATAATAATTTAATATTTATTTATATATTAATATTATAGATGGTTATATTATTAATAAACCAAAAGAACTAATAATATATTAATAATATATATTATATCATAGTTGGTTATATTAGTAATAATATATATTAATAATATTATAATATTACTAATAATCATTATAAATAAATATTCAAATATTTATTTATAATGATTATTAGTAATATTATAATATTATTAATATTACTAAATAAATATTATAATATTATAATATTATTAATAATATTATAATATTAATAATAAACATTATTAATAAATATTTGAATATATATTAATAATATTATAATATTACTAATAATCATTATTTAATAAACATTTGAATACGCCCATAGGCCTATATCCACTACCCATCACATTAATTTATATATCAATAAATAAATATTATATATAATAAATTTATTATATTAACTTGAAAAATATATATTATATATTAATAAGAATATTAATATATTAAATATATTAATTATGATTAAAATCACAAAAATATTTTATATATATTAATAATATTATAAAAATATTAATAATATATATTAAAAATATTAACTATATACATACTAAAAATTAACTTGAAATATATATAATATATATTAATATAAAAAAAATATTAATAATATATAATAATTTAATATATCATAGATGGTTATATTATTAATAAAGCAAAAGAACTAATAATATATTAATAATATATATTATATCATAGTTGATTATATTATTAATAATATTATAATATTACTAATAATCATTATTAATAAATATTAGAATATTTATTTACAATGATTAATAGTAATATTATAATATTATTTATATTACTAAATAAATATTAAAATATTAAAATATTATTAATATATATTATTAATAATGATTATTAATAATATTATAATATTACTAATAATCATTATTAATAAATATTTGAATATTTATTTATAATGATTATTAGTAATATTATAGTATTATTAATATATACAAAAATATTTTATATATATTTTTAATATTATAATAAGTATTAATAATATATATTAAAAATATTTATTAATATATTAATAATATTAACTATATACATACTACTTGAAATATATATAATATTTATTAATAATATTTATAAATATAAAAATAATAAAAATAATATTTAATATTTTCATATTTATTTATATATTAATATCATAGATGGTTATATTATTAATAAACCAAAAGAACTAATAATATATTAATATTATTATAATAATATTATAATATTACTAATAATCATTATTAATAAATATTTGAATAATTATTTATAATATATATTAATAATATTAAATTCAAGAGAGTAATAAACCATATGAAACAATATTTAAAAACAACAAAAACTAAGAGATTAATAAACCCAAGGGATAATTAATAATACAAACCCAATGTCATCATAAACCAAAGGTTTAAATATTATAAATCATAGGAATTGGTGAACCCAAGGGATAAATATTATAAACATAAGGGATCAATATTAAAAACACAAGAGATTAATAAACCGTAAGAATTGATATTTTAAACTAAAAAACCTAATAAATTAATAATCAAAAGAACTAATAAACCAAAAGAACTAATAAACCCAAGGGTTTAATATTATAAACCAAAGGAATTGGTGAACCCAAGGGACAACCATCACCCAACAAATTATAAACCAAAAGAAATTGGTGAACCTAAGGGAATTTATTTAAACATTGAGACAATTGTTGCCACAATGCAACGATGGACCAACTATGACCATAGTTGGCAATGGGCGATTTTCATATTGAGACAATGTTTCTCATAATGTGTCATTTGATCATGGATGACATTGATCGATTATTCATATTATAAACGAAAACAACTAATAAAGCCAAGGGTTTAATATTATAAACCAAAGGAATTGGTGAACCCAAGGGACAACCATCACCCAACAAATTATAAAGCAAAGGAATTGGTGAACCCAATGGAATTGATTTAAACATTGAGACAATTGTTGTCATAATGCGACGTTGGACCAACTATGACCATGGCTGGCCATGGTTGATTTTCATATTAAGACAATATTTGTCTGAATGTGACATTTGATCATGGATGACATTGATCGATTTTTCATATTATATAGCAAAATAACTATTAAACCCAATGGTTTAATATTATAAACCAAAGGAATTGGTGAACCCGAGGGAATTGATTTAAACATTGAGACAATTTTGTCACAATTGGACCAACTATGACCATGGTCGTCCAGGCTTATTTTCAAATCGAGACAATGTTTCTTATAATGTGTCATTTGATCATGGATGACATTGATCGATTATTCATATTATAAACCAAAACTAATAAACCCAAGGGTTTAATATTATAAACCAAAGCAAGTGGTGAACCCAAGGGAAAATCATTACCCAAAAATTATAAACCAAAGGAATTGGTGAACCCAAGGAATTGATTTAGACATTGAGACAATGATTGTCGCAATGCACAAGAAGAGGGTACCATGGTCAAGCACGGTGATTTTCATATAGATGCAATGTTTGTCAGAATGTGACATTTGATCATGGATGACATTGATCGATTATTCATATTATAAACCAAAAAACTAATAAACCCAAGGGTTTAATATTATAAACCAAAGGAATTGGTGAACCCAAGGGACAACCATTACCCAAAAAATTATAAACCAAAGTAATTGGTGAACCCAAGGGAATTGATTTAAACATTGAGACAATTGTTGTCACAATCCGACATTGGACCAACTATCACCAAGGTTGGCCATGGGTGATTTTCATATTGAGACAATATTTGTCAGAATGTGACATTTGATCATGGATGACATTGATCGATTATTCATATTATAAACCAAAACAACTAATAAACCCAAGGGTTTAATATTATAAACCAAAGGAATTGGTGAACCCAAGGGACAACCTTACCCAAAAAATTATAAAGCAAAGGAATTGGTGAACCCAAGGGAATTGATTTAAACATTGAGACAATTGTTGTCACAATGCGACGTTGAACCAACTATGACCATGGCTGGCCATGGGTGATTTTCATATTAAGACAATATTTGTCAGAATGTGACATTTGATCATGGATGACATTGATCGATTTTTCATATTATATACCAAAATAACTATTAAACCCAATGGTTTAATATTGTAAACCAAAGGAATTGGTGAACCCAAGGGACAACCATTACCCAAAAAATTATAAACCAAAAGGAATTGGTGAACCCAAGGGAATTGATTTAAACATTGAGACAATTGTTGTCAGAATGCGACGTTGGACCAACTATGACCATGGTTGGCCATGGGGATTTTCATATTGAGACAATGTTTCTCATAATGTATCATTTGATCATGGATGACATTGATCGATTATTCATATTATAAACCAAAAAAACTAATAAACCAAAAGGAATTGGTGAACCCAAGGGAATTGATTTAAACATTGAGACAATTGTTGTCACAATGCGACGTTGGACCAACTATGACCATGGTTGGCCATTGGTGATTTTCATATTGAGACAATGTTTCTCATAATGTGTCATTTGATCATGGATGACATTAATCGATTATTCATATTATAAACCAAAAAAACTAATAAACCCAAGGGTTTAATATTATAAACCAAAGCAAGTGGTGAACCCGAGGGAAAATCATTACCCAAAAAATTATAAACCAAAGGAATTGGTGAACCCAAGGGAATTGATTTAAACATTGAGACAATTGTTGTCGCAATGCGACGTTGGGCCAAGTATGACCATGGTTGGCCATGGGTGATTTTCATATAGATACAATGTTTGTCAGAATGTGACATTTGATCATGGATGACATTGATCGATTATTCATATTATAAACCAAAAAAACCAATAAACCTAAGGGTTTAATATTATAAACCAAAGGAATTGGTGAACCCAAGGGACAATCATTACCCAAAAAATTATAAACCAAAGTAATTGGTGAACCTAAGGGAATTGATTTAAACATTGAGACAATTGTTGTCACAATCTGACATTGGACCAACTATGACTAGGGTTGGCCATGGGTGATTTTCATATTGAGACAATATTTGTCAGAATGTTACATTTGATCATGGATGACATTGATCGATTATTCATATTATAAACCAAAACAACTAATAAACCCAAGGGTTTCATATTATAAACCAAAGGAATTGGTGAACCCAAGGGACAACCATTACCCAAAAATTTATAAAGCAAAGGAATTGGTGAACCCAAGGGAATTGATTTAAACATTGAGACAATTGTTGTCACAATGCAATGTTGGACAAACTATGACCATGGCTGGCCATGGGTGGTTTTAATATTAAGACAATATTTGTCAGAATGTGACATTTGATCATGGATGACATTGATCGATTTTTCATATTATATACCAAAATAACTATTAAACCCAATGGTTTAATATTATAAACCAAAGGAATTGGTGAACCCGAGGGAATTGATTTAAACATTGAGACATTTTTTGTCACAATTGGACCAACTATGACCATGCTTGGCCATGGGCGATTTTCATATTGAGACAATATTTGTCGAAATGTGACATTTGATCATCGATGACATTGATCGATTATTCATATTATAAACCAAAATAACTAATAAACCCAAGGGTTTAATATTATAAACCAAAGGAATTGGTGAACCCAAGGGACAACCATTACCCAAAAAATTATAAAGCAAAGGAATTGGTGAACCCAAGGGAATTGAGTTAAACATTGAGAAAATTGTTGTCACAATCCGACATTGGACCAACTATGACCAGGGTTGGCCATGGGTGATTTTCATATTGAGACAATGTTTGTCAGAATGCGACATTTGATCATGGATGACATTGATCGATTATTCATATTATAAACCAAAACAACTAATAAACCCAAGCAAGGGTTTAATGTTATAAACCAAAGAAAATTGGTAAACCCAAGAGACAATAATTGCCCAAAAATTATAAAGCAAAGAAATTGGTGAACCTAAGGGAATTGATTTAAATATTGAGACAATTGTTGTCACAATGCGACGTTCGACCAACTATGACCATGGTTGGCCATGGGTGATATTCATATTGAGACAATGTTTGTCAGAATGTGACATTTGATTGTGGATGACATTGATCGATTATTCATATTATAAACCAAAAGAACTAATAAACCCAAGGGTTTAATATTATAAACCAAAGGAATTGGTGGTTGAAATTGATTTAAACAACATTGAGACAATTTTTGTCACAATTGGACCAACTATGACCATGGTTGGTCCAAGTTGGTCCAACCATGGGAAAAATTATTAAAAACATAAGTTATCAAACATTGGGGTTTCTAGGGCGAGAGGGATGACAATGGTTGACCAAGGATGACCACGGTTGAGTAAGGTTAACCATTGTTGATTATGGCTAAGCAAACTTCTCTATCATTTAACAAAGGTGAGAATAAGACTATGTTGGCAATGTTTGGCCATAGTTGATTAAAATGGTTAGAATGTAAATGTTACTATTATTACTTATTCATATTCATATTAATAATATTTCTATTTTTTTTGCCTCAAAATCTTTTTTTATTTTAAATAAAAGATAATTATAATTACTTAAACCATTATTATACTTATTTAGATATTATTATATTTGTTTATATATTATTTAGATATTATTTTAATTATAATTAGTTTAACCGTTTCAACAATTATAACTATAATTAATTATTATAATTATTAATTATAATTAAGGCTCACCATGGATTATTATGGTTTAAGAGGGTTACCCATGGATGACTATGGCTAAGCAAGATTGTGTATCATTGAGCATTGGTGAGAATGAGTGACATTGATTGAGTGTGTTGGAAATGTTTAACCATATTTAATTTAAATGATTAGCATGTAAATATTATTAATTATTAAAAGCAATCTTAATAGTATTTATATTAACATCATTAATGATAATATCATTAATACTTTTAATCATATTGTTAGAGTAAATAAAAATAAAAATTTATTTTTATTAATAATTATATTGTTAATTATTAAAAAATAAATATTATTATTCTTATTTATCAATATTAGTGTTAATATTTTTTTTTTTTTTTCAATATTAATATTCTTAATAATATTAATATTATAATGTAGATATTATTATCTTAATAATACTAAATATCAAAAATTTAAAAAAATTTTAATATATCTTATGATATCTTCAAAAATTTTAAAACTCATGATATATTTTAATATAATGAGTACTATTAATGATATTATTAATATTATATTTAATGGTATTATTAGTAATATTATTTATATCTTATTTATATACCCCTCTCTTATTTATATACATAATTATTTACCCTATCTTTAACGAACCCAAAAAAAATAATTAATTTGAATTAATATATCTTATTTATATACATAATTATTTTATATCTATAAAATGTAAATTTATAACTACTTTAAATTAATTAAATTTCAGTTTCAAATTAAATTTTAAAATTATATAAAATTAGAAAAATTTGATATTTTAAGTAAATTTAAATTTAAATTTAAATATTATATATTTAAATCACATGTTTTATTATTCAAAAAATTATAATATAAAAATCATTCAATTATTTAAAAAAATTATAATAATATATAAAAATCTTTTAATTAAAAAATATATTATATTTAAATTTTATATAAAATTAATACAATTATATTTTTGTTGCAATATGGATTTTTCTAGTCTTTTAAGATGTCAAAATTATAGTGAGCTTGAGAGGCTTCTCTGCAAGCTTTTTGAGCATAAGAATAAAGTCTTAAATCAAACTAAATAACTCTTTTCTTTAGGTCTGAAAGACGAAAGATTGGTCTAAGTCACCAACCATCATCATCATCATCCATTAATCTAACTCTAAATTACAAAAAAATAAACAATAATAAAATAATGTTTCTTTAAATTTAAAATATATATAAAATTTCATTTCACCTAAACTAAATAAAAATTTAAAATAAATAATAATAAAATAATATTTTTTTAACTTTAAAAGATATAAAATAATATAAATTTTCCTCTCGCCTAAACTAAATAAAAATATGACCTTTACATATAATGCACCCTGCTGCAATGTTATATATAATTTATATTTTATTTAAAAAAAACAACGAAGCAAAAGCACAGGCAAAGATGGCAATCCAAGCATGCTGTATATACTTCTGAAAAGGGTTGATGAGTAATGGTTAGAATCGTATACGCAAGCAGTTTGACACCCAATCTTGCTCCATTTGTTGTTCCTCTAACCCGGAAATATAACATATATAACACATGTACCAGAATAATAGAAAATGAAAGCATGTGTGGCGTCCGAGCGACTTGCGTTTTTTTCTATTCTTTTGTGATTTTCTACTCTTGAAATTTTGGTTGCAATGATTCAAACAAAAAAATAGCACATGTCAAAATATGGTTACAGCATTTGACCAAAATAGCTGTATCAAATATGGTGGCAACCATTATGATGCGGCGTACGAACGTACCTACCCCCGACCAACTGCGGGCGTCGATTGGATGGTTTCGACGGCTCAGCCTTGAAATTTTGAATTACGAGAAATTCAGCCAAAATAGCACAGATCCAAATCTATATTTTATGATGTAGCATTGCATACCTGGCCAAAGAGCGTGCTGCGGTGAACAGAGTATGAATTTCCAAACCCCGTCAATTGAATGGTTTTGGCAAATCCAATATTCATCTCACTAATTTTAAAGAAAAAACTTCACAGGCTCGACGAACATTTAGCGGTATTTGACGGACAATTTACCCATAAAATTCCATCCCTGTATTGGTGAATACCTGTGAGAACTGTAGGGAAAAGCACCACGCCATATTAATTACTTAAACTGCAATAAGCTATAAAACCACGACAGGCTTAAGAAACCCTACTACCTAAATTAGAAAATACTTCTCCATTCCTAGTGAGGAATTCCTAAGGGCACTGAACCCGAACCTACCTAAAACCATAGACTTGTCAGATCATACACTGCATGCTAATAGAAGATGGAGGAATAAACTGGTGGAAGATGGAACAATAAACTAAAGCACTATTGCTACACCAAACAAGGAAAGAAAGCCCTAATCCCTAGATTAGAAAAAGATTGTACTATGTGACCTTGAAGCCACAATACAAGTAAGAAATCTCTAATTCTTAAAGATTTTGTACGATAATCCCACATGCGCCGGAATGCCGATGTGTAAGCAGGACGTACGACAACTCCACAAGAAATAATTAAGTGGCAAGCCAACCTGGCAGCCACACGAAAATATCAATAGAAATTACCAGTTAGATCACATCACCCTGTAGCTTTATGCCAGAATATGTACCTGCAACACTATCATCCTAATCAAGAAAAGATTGCACAACTTCAACTCTCAAGAAAAATACCAAATAAGAAAACATTAAACGTACTCTTTAGCCCGACTTCTTCTCGTCCCTAATTTAACTGCAAACCCGCCAATCAAACACTGCATCGGAAAAAGATGAGAAAACCCGCTTCAAAAATAACATAAGATCAACACAACTGCTCCATATCGGAAATTATCATGGTTTCATCTTCTGTACTGCATCGCATTCGGCAACAAAATAAAATTGATCGGCCGACCAATTATCACACACAGGAATCAACCCGAGACTGAGAGGAAGAGGAAGCATTCCTCCGTCGCTGCCATTACAGCTGCCTCCTATACTGGGCGACAGCGTCATTACGGCAGTGCCGCGAGGCGAATTTCCCATGGAGGCCAACAGCTGTGAAGTGCTTTCATTTCCTGTGCCCACTATGGCTCCCACGAAAGGCATGGGACAGGTTGCCAAACGATTTCAACACTTGGAGAAAATTTAGAGGAGTTACAAAGGTAACCACCTCCATCCCCTCCTACGCCAACTCTTCCCATTTTTTACCTTCAGCTCAAAGTAAAATTGATTTTGTAACCAGGAAAACCTTACTATGGAGTACGTGGCCACATTCAACATTTGACGAATGGTTTATAATAGGTGGCGGGCACACGTTTTATAGGTGGCGACTGTTAAATTCCCCATATCCGTTTCCATCGCCACATGTCTACGAAGAGATAAGCAGTATTGTAATGAGCAACGTGCCGCCCATCAACGTGGTGGTTATGGGATGGGAGGATTTCTTAATTTGATAGGTGGTGGTCAGCAAATGGCACAGTAAATTTTTAATCCAGATTTGTAAAAAAATAATTTAAGTACGGTTTAAACACGTGATTTAGATATGCAAGGAAGTTAGTGGGGTAGATTTCATCCATTGATTTAGTGGCGACGACCAGAATATACTGGCATCTTCCAATCCTGACCATCAGATCAAAAAAATTAATTAGCCTAATCACAAAACATGCTCCTTCCGATAGGGGGTTACGCCTATCGGCGTAATTAGTATAGATCTATCTAAAGTAATGATCTAACATGATTTGAGAGATCAAATAATTTGAGTTTTTATATTTGGGACTTATTTCACATGATTAATAAAATATAATAATTAACTCCTAATTAATATTAAAAAAAAAACTTCAAAATTATTATAATCAAGTTAGAAGCCAGAAATTATCTAATTTGTTGTCACAAAGACAATAAATATACTAAATTGATCTAAATGTGGATCAAATAATATGCTGATTATGATTATGTATCAGTGTAGATCTATTTAAAGCACTGACGTAACATGATTCGAGAGATCAAATTTCTTTTGTTGCAAACTTATTTTAGAATATAAAAACAATGTGGAATATTTTACTCTTTAAATTATGTTTTTGAATGTAATATAGATTGCACAACATGTGTATTGAGTCATTTGATATTAATTCATATTCAAATATTTTATTCATAATTCACATTTGATATTTTATTCTATCTCACATTAAAATATTTTCTTTTAACATTTTTTCCTACATATATATATAGATATATATAAAGTTGATATCATGTATAAAAATATTTTTGAAAACCATAAGGTTTAAACATCTTACTCACTTATTTTTTTTACTTCTAATTACTTTACAAGATATTAGGTCATATGGACAACTAATTAAAAGTGCATAGCATGTGTTTTTTTTTCATTTTTATTATAGTCGTCATTGTTTTTCTATTTAGAGAATAGTTTATTTTTATTTTAAGAGGGACCAACATACTTATTGCTTTTCTATTTAGAGAATATTTTATTTTTATTTTAAGAGGGACCAACATACTTACACATGGCCTTCACACTAAGATGTAGAACTAGTGTAGACACATTTTAACTATGGATCAACCAAGAGCCTAGACGGATCAAATCTCAAAATTGAAAAAATATTTATACGTCAATTAATACATTTTAGTGCTTGGTAAATATGTGATTAATATAGATCTATGTGGTAATTTTTCATTGTTTAAATTGCATATTTTGATATTTTATCTTAAAAATTGAATTAGTTACACACTTTCCTCTTTTTAAAAGTAACTACTCTACTTTACGTTCTATTACTTTTTCATTTCTAGCTAAGGTTAACACTAACACACACATATATAAACACACTTTTTGTAAAGAGAGAAAAAGTTCATAGTGAAATATATTAATTAATATAGATATTCAAATAGTCTATTTAAGTTTTATATATATATATTATTTAAGATAGACATCTAAATATTGTATTTATTATTTGAAGAGTGAAGGCGAAATATCAACAATTGAGTTAATTGTTGTGTTAATAGATTTTTAATTGTTTATTTATATGGTTATTTAATTTTTGTTTGGCCGATATGAGCGAAATTTTTTTTTTATTGTTTTTTTGATGACGTGACATACTTACACATCTCCCTCATACTAGATTGTAGAATAAGCCTTTAGGCTCAATTAAGGTCAAAAAGAGTTATGTAAAGTTATTTGAAAATTGTTGCTTACTCCTAGTGAAAGTGGAAGAGAATGTCGTTAGAATTCAACATCCACATGGGAATTTATATTGGGGAGAATTTAATCAGGATAATTACATATTAGGGGTAGGTGAAAGTATTCAACATTTCTCTGTCATCAAGTTTAGATAATTGCAGCCCAATATGAGTTTTACCTAATTAAATTAGGTATTTGCTAGCAAAGGAATTGATGTGTCCCAAACTAGATTATTTAAGCTTGGAAACAAATGAGCAATTGACATAAATTCCCGAAGCATTTTTACTTAACCTCACCTCTTTGAGGGCATTGGAATTTCAATGCATGACCATCCAATTATTTCCAAAACCATTGTGGCAATTTAGACTACTTGAATATCTCCAATTGGGTAACACTGAAAGTGAAGATATATATGAAGTGATTGTTAACCTTTCATATATTCAATTCTTATATCTTAATTGTTGTAAAAATATAGAGTCGTTGCCTTATTGAATATGATAACTTAAACTATGTAATATCTATTTCTATGGAGATGTAATTTGATGGTGATCCCCAATGAGATTAGGAATTTTCCAAACTATGAAATTGTATTTAAATAAAATTTAAAATTTATTTGTATAAAATGTACCTCAAATATCCTAGCAGGTCAATAGACCCCAACCGCGACTAGTCGAAATTTAGGCCTCTAGGCTCAGTTGATTGTGTTTATGTGAGGACGTGTAAGTCCCTGACCCTGAATAGTCATAGGTAGACCCCCATATTTCCTTTTGGAGTTGTTTACAGATGCAACAGAATAGCCCGGACGACAGCTTCTTGCCGAAATCCGGTAAAAAAAATTCACAAAATCAGGTAGTTGGAGTGTTTGAATTGCATTTTTTATGGTGGAAATGGAGTTGGCATTATCAAAAACCTTGAGGGCACCCAAATTATTGAAGTTTAACTACTTTAACCCAAATTTTCAAAAATCTTTGCCGAAATTTTTCATAATCTTACTAAAATTTCTGAGTTATTTTGTGAGTTTTTTAGACTACGACGTTCTTTTTACAATGTTAGGATGGGATTAACCTAGACTCCTGACTAGTTGCCTCGAGAATGAGGAGTTAAGCTTTGTCACATGGAGCAAGGATTTAATCCAATAACATCCAATAACGAGGAGGAGGATCAACCAATCTTAGCACACTCTTTTGTTAAAGAAAATAATCAGGATTATTTTGATATAAACATTACTTTGATTGCATTGGAATTTATCAAAAATGATTTGATTCATTGGAGATTGTTTCATTTATGGCTTGAAAGGCAACCAAAAACATAAACATCTGCCTTCAAATGTTGTAGTTTGAGTATCTTCATGGATGGTAATGGATGAGAAACATATTAAATTTTTTTTTTTGCTTTTTTAAATTTTATTCAAGTATTTTTTCAGTCCAATTTCCAATGTTTACAGTTTCCTGTTGAGAATGCAGCAAGATGATGGAGCTTAGTGAAATGAAGTCGCCTTCACTAAGTGGGCCCGCAGGCAAATTCTGGCGCAAAGTCTATTTTTAGACTATGTCTATTTTTAGACATACGGAGCATAATTTGGGAATTCTACTTGGAGATTCTTGAAGTATGCGACATGTCGGTAAAAATAGATGAGACCCTAATTTTTAGGACCCGGGCTATTTTTAGACTGATCTCCTAAAAATATGGAAGTCAAATATTATTTACCCTTAATAATATTTTGACTATAAACAGCAGTTTACTCTCTTGGCGCACTTCAGTTGGAGTCATGGAGGTGACTCATGCAACTGACACAAGGAATCACGTGGTTCCTAGGGTTTGATGGCATCTTGCATGGTTGGCTTCAGTTAGACTTCAGTGGCAGGAGTTTTTGGAGGAGTTAACGGGACAAGTAGTGGAGTTGTGTTCTGTTTGTTTTTAGTTGAACTAGTTGGGATTAGTTAACTAACTAATCAACTAGATATGAGTGGAGTAAATTAAATAATATTTAATTTACTAAATATTAACTCATTAGTCAACTCAAGAACACTTCAGTTCACTACAGTGCATGATCAGTTCAGTGGAGACCGGTGGAAGAGGTAGATGAAAGGGTGAGTAAAGCTATCAGTTGGTAGATTGGTTTTGCATGAGATTTGCATTACACTTGGAGGAATTGTCCATGACAATTGCGCAGTCAAGCCAAGGGGATTCGAACCTTGGATCTCTTCATATACAGGCCATGATTGCGCAATAGAAGCAAGGCAGTCAGCAGTGAGTTTTGAACCCGAGACTTGTTCAAAACTGAGTTAGATTGTGTGTGACTTTATGAGAAAGTACTGAGTACTTGTGAGGAGTATTGTACTTTGTTGGTTACATGATTTCTCCATTATAATATACACAATAGCTGCGGGGTTTTCAGCTGTAGGCTTTCCCCATACATTCTGAGTTAATGTGTGATTGATTTGATGTGAGATTGCTTCTATTATTTCTGCATGTGACAATTAATCGTAGAAGAGATTATGTGTTATGCATGCAATTCGAAATTGATGTGTAATCGGGTTAATCTCCATTGAATAAGTGATTTATTCAGCTAATTTCTACATGGTATCAGAGCAAGATTAATTGTCGAAGTCTATTACGGTGATTGCAAACTTATTTCCTCGGACAGAGTCTGCATGCGGGCCAGGTAGCCTCCGGAATATTCATCCTTCTTTGTAAGGTGAAAGATCTGGTGAATGCCCTTTGCAGTAAATCTCTGATTTGGAAATAATTTGTTTTCAAGTATAGATCGGAAGCGATAGAGCTTGGAGTTTGGAATTCGAATTTTGCAGAAGGTTGATTTTCTTGGTATCGGTGTTGAAAGATGTCTTCTTTCAATGGTTTGCGACTCGAATATGCTCTTAAAGGCAGTTCGAACTATGTTGCATGGAAGGATCGAATGGAAGCAGTGTTAGAAGATAATGGTCTGAAGGAGTTCGTGGATGCGGATGTCCCAAAGCCCACTGATGCAGCTTTGGTCGATGCATGGCAAAAGAAGATCGTGAAATGTCGAAGGATCCTGTTGGAGGGCGTCAAGGATCATATTGTATCCAGCCTGCATGGAAAGGCTACTCCATATTTAATGTGGAAATATTTGACGGATCTATTCCAGAGTAAGAGCAACCAAAGGAAGCTGGCGCTCAAAGATAAGCTCGGGAACATCAAGATGGAGAAGGGCGACAGTATCGCCAAATACCTCACGAAGTTCACTCAATGCAGAGATGAGCTGGGAAGTGTGGGGGTGATTGTCGAAGATGAGAACATGGTCAACCTGGCTCTCCTTGGTCTTCCGAAGGCTTGGCACTCATATCAAGATAGTGTCAATGGTCGGGAGAAGCTGCCGGGATGGGAGCGCCTTTGGGCGGATCTCATGCAGGAGGAGATAAGGAGGACTACTCGAGATGGATCTTCATCGAAGGGAGCTGATGAAGAAAACTGCGCTTTGATGTCCAAAGCTAAGAAAGGGAAGGGTAAGAAAACCTCTCATTCTGGAGCTAAGGGCAAGAAGCAGGATATGGCGAAAGTGAAATGTTTTCACTGCCATGATCACGGACATTATGCTACCAATTGTCCAAAGAAGAAGAAGAACAAGCAAGCGGGAAGATCTGCAGATGGAGAAGCTTTGGCTTCACGGTTCGAGCTTGACTTTTCACTGATTGCATGCTTGGTTTCAAGTGTGATGGGATCGGTGTGGTTCTTGGACAGCGGTGCGTCATTTCATATGACGGGAGATCGGGAGTTGTTCTCAGATCTGGAGGACAAGGATTTGGGCATGCACATCGAGATGGGCGATGACGGTAGATACAGTGCGACTGGTCTCGGTACCGTATCCTTTCAGAGGGAGTCTGGTAAACCCTTTGTCTTAAAGGATGTCATGCATGTACCTGGATTGAAGAAGAACCTGATTTCGGTAGCGATGTTGGAGGATAAGGGGTATGATGTGGTCTTCAGCGAAGGAAAAGCTTTCCTACGCAGTAAGACTACTGGGGAGACCCGGAAGATAGGGGTTCGAACTCAGAACCTTTATCAGTTGCAGGTAGATGACTGCGCAGCTATGGCATGCAAGGCTGGAGATGTGGTGAGGCGGGATGATGAGGGCGAACTATGGCACAGGAGATTGGGCCATCTTCACCATGGAGCTTTGAAGATTCTGCAGCAGATTTCTACTGGACTTCCTAAGGGCACCCTTGCGCAGTCAGATCAGTGCAAGGGGTGTGCTTTAGGGAAGTATGTGAAAGCCACCTTTCACGAGAAGGATAGTGGCGCCACGACGATCCTTGAGAGAGTTCACACAGACGTGTGTGGTCCTTTCTCAGTTGCTTCGACAGCAAGGCACAAGTATTATGTGATCTTTGTTGATGATTTCTCTCGAAAGTGCTAGATCTTCTTCATGCAGAAGAAGAGCGATACATTCGCAAAGTTCTGTGAGTTTAAAGCACTGGTCGAGAAGGAGTCGGGGAAGAAGGTGATTGCTCTAAGGAGTGATAACGGTGGTGAATTCATCTCGGTTGAATTCAAGGAGTTCTGCAGCGCAGAAGGGATTCGGAGAGAGCTCATCGCACCCCATAACCCACAGCAGAACGGGGTGGCTGAGCGGAAGAACGGAACGATCGTGGGTGCTGCACGGGCGATGTTGCATGATCAGGGCCTACCCCTTCACTTGTGGGCTGAGGCATGCAATACAACAGTGTATGTGCAGAACCGTTGTCCTCACAAGGTTCTTGGCATGAGAACACCGGAGGAGGCTTATTCTGGCAAGAGGCCTGATATTTCCCATTTGCGGATTTTTGGTTCTCCTGTCTACATGCATGTGACGAAGGATGTGAGAAGGAAGCTGGATCCAACTGCTGAGGTTGGAATATTTGTGGGGTACACTGATACACCTCATAACTATCAGGTGTATGTGCCAGACAGTCGCAAGACTGTTGTGCGACGGGATATAAAATTTCAGGAGGAGAAAGCCATGCAGTGTTCGCTTGAGAGGGAGCTACACTTGCATGCGGATGAGGAGCTGTTAGTTCCTAAGGAGGAGCTTCCGGATGTGGATCAGCCACAAGAGGAAGTTCAGGAGGTGGAAGAAACCACCCATGCAGCGCCAACCATCAAAGGGCGCATGCGCACTACAGAAGCTGAGCGACTAGCTCGAGATGGAGAGAAGGTTGTAGGACCACCTACAACACAGCGCAGATAGAGGCAGTCACCGGATCGGTACACTGGATACATGGCTCTTGTGAGTCAATGTGTCGTGACGGAGCCATCCTCTTTTGAGGAAGCTGTGGAGGAACCCGCATGGGTAGATGCCATGATCGAAGAATATGATTTGATCATCAGAAACAGTGCATGGGAGATTGTCCCAAGACCGGAGGGGAAATCAGTGGTGGGTTCGCGATGGATCTACAAAGTGAAGCAGGCGGCTGACGGGAGTGTGGAGAAGTACAAGGCGAGATTTGTCGCCCGTGGCTTCTCACAGATCGAGGGGATCGATTATGAGGAGACCTTTGCACCTGTCGCAAGGTACTCTTCCATACGGACGATCCTTGCTCTCTCAGCGCAGATGGGGTGGCACATTCATCAGATGGATGTGAAGACTGCGTTCCTCAATGGAGTCATTGAGGAGGAGGTGTACATAGAGT
Source organism: Pinus albicaulis (assembly GCA_034641835.2). NCBI lineage: Eukaryota > Viridiplantae > Streptophyta > Pinopsida > Pinales > Pinaceae > Pinus > Pinus albicaulis. Next base: position 210,345,694 of record CM076582.1, read on the forward strand.
AGCCTGAAGGTTTCGAGATCTTCAGCAGTGAGTCGCATGTGTGCCGACTCAAGAGAGCACTGTACGGGCTGAAGCAAACACCTCGTGCTTGGTACACTCGGATAGACAGCTACTTCACCGGGCTTGGATTCTCCAAGAGTGAGGCGGATCCTAACCTGTACCAGATTGTGGTGGAGGGGAAGCTGTTGATCATCGTACTGTATGTAGATGATCTGATTTTGACTGGCGATGAGGAGTTGATACTTTCATGCAAGGAGGATCTTGCACGAGAGTTCGAGATGAAGGACTTGGGCATCCTTCATTATTTCCTGGGATTGGAGATTTGGCAGCGCAGCGGAGGACTGTTTGTTTCTCAGGGCAAGTATGCCCGGGAGATTCTGGAGAGGTTCAACATGCAAGGGTGCAAGCCTGTTGACACTCCTCTTCCTGGTGGTTGGAGGAAGGAGGATGCTACTTCAGCGGAGGTAGTGGATGCCACTGTCTATCGACAGTTGGTGGGGTCGCTTATGTATCTGGTCAATACATGACCCGATATATGCTATGCAGTTAACCGGCTTTCGCAAGCTATGGTTAAGCCTACCAAGCTCTTTTGGAAGGCAGGCAAGCATGTATTGCGCTATATCAGAGGCACATCGGGATATGGTCTATGGTACAGACGGGAGGATGGAGTGAAGCTTTCTGGCTTCACTGATGCAGATTGGGCAGGGAGTCCAACGGACCGGAAGAGCACTTCTGGAGGAGTTTTCAGCATTGGGTCGACGGCAGAGCATTGGGTCGACGGTAGTTTCTTGAGTACGGCCCGGGAGACGAGAGATCCGTGGCTTTCGGCTCGAGCGGGGCGGGAGTACATAGCGGTAGCTTGGGCGCATGTGAGCCCTGTTGGATGAGGAAGATCCTCGCAGGTTTGTTCAGGTTGCATTTGGAGCCTACAGTGATCTACTGTGATAACCAGAGCTGCATCAAGCTCTCGGCTAATCCGGTTTTTCATGATAGGTCCAAACATATCGACATCAGGTACCATCACATCAGAGATTGTGTTCAGCGGAGGATCATGATGCTTTCATATGTTCCCACGGAGGATCGGGATGCCGACATCCTGACGAAGGCGCTCACCAGGAGCAAGTTCGAATTCCACAGAGGCAGGATAGGGATTGCAGATAATCCATATCTTGCTGAGAGGGAGTGTTGAGAATGCAGCGAGATGATGGAGCTTAGTGAAATGAAGTCGCCTTCACTAAGTGGGCCCGCAGGCAAATTCTGGCGCAAAGTCTATTTTTAGACTATGTCTATTTTTAGACATACGGAGCATAATTTGGGAATTCTACTTGGAGATTCTTGAAGTATGCGACATGTCGGTAAAAATAGATGAGACCTATTTTTTAGGACTCAGGCTATTTTTAGACTGATCTCCTAAAAATATGGAAGTCAAATATTATTTACCCTTAATAATATTTTGACTATAAACAGCAGTTTACTCTCTTGGCGCACTTCGGTTTGAGTCATGGAGGTGGCTCATGCAACTGACACAAGGAATCACGTGGTTCCTAGGGTTTGATGGCATCTTGCATGGTTGGCTTCAGTTAGACTTCAGTGGCAGGAGTTTTGGAGGAGTTAACGGAACAAGTAGTGGAGTTGTGTTCTGTTTGTTTTAGTTGAACTAGTTGGGATTAGTTAACTAACTAATCAACTAGATATGAGTGGAGTAAATTAAATAATATTTAATTTACTAAATATTAACTCATTGGTCAACTCAAGAACACTTCAGTTCACTACAGTGCATGATCAGTTCAGTGGAGACCAGTGGAAGAGGTAGATGAAAGGGTGAGTAAAGCTATCAGTTGGTAGATTTGTTTTGCATGAGATTTGCATTACACTTGGAGGAATTGTCCATGACAATTACGCAATCAAGGCAAGGGGATTCGAACCTTGAACCTCTTCATATACGGGCCATGATTGCGCAATAGAGGCAAGGCAGTTAGTGGTGTGTTTTGAACCCGAGACTTGTTCAAAACCAAGCTAGATTGTGAGTAACTTCATGAGAGAGTACTGAGTACTTGTGAGGAGTATTATACTTGTTTGGTTACTTGATTTCTCCATTATAATATACACAATAGCTGCGGGGTTTTCAGCTATAGGCTTTCCCCATACATTCTGAGTTAATGTGTGATTGATTTGATGTGAGATTGCTTCTGTTATTTCCGCATGTGACAATTAATCGTAGAAGAGATTATGTGTTATGCATGCAATTCGAAATTGATGTGTAATCGGGTTAATCTCCATTGAATAAGTGATTTATTCAGCTAATTTCTACATTTCCCTCAAGGTATTTTTAGTTTCGAATCTGTTTTATTTAGCCGCTCCTCTACATATGATAATGAATAGTCCATGCCCTATTTTTATTATATTATATATTTTGTCCTTCTGTAAGATCTCTGTAAATTTCTCTAGGTTGAAAGGAGAAATTAAGAGGTAACCACTAGCCACTTTTAGGGTAGAATCCAACCCTACTAGCCTTGGAGAGGGCACTCTCACTATGTTCTTCTCTCAATCAACTAAATGACAGAAAGATTATAGATCTTATGCTATCTATGATGATCAAAGGGTATTTTTAGGCTTGATGTTTGATAGTATGTGTATGAAAGTAAATCTACTCCAGATCAAATCATTGTTTTAGTTCCAAGTGAATAAGGGATATGATGAAATTCGAACATGGGAAAGATAGGAAAACTTATTGATATCAAATCAAATTCCGTTGCCATGAATAAGTGAGTGGAGCATGCGGAAAGAAGACAAATTGAGCATCAAAACAATGATGAATTCATATTTCCATAGAATAAAAAGATAACACATGTGATCAACTAATTTAAATCAGAGCACTAAGTGAATTCTGAAATATTTCCTTTCAAACTAAGCATAAGGAATGTTTACACCATGAAAATATATATTATAAATAAATCAAAAGGAAACACGTAAACATATCATAAGTAAACACACATACCATTATGTACTAACATAATAATCTCTGTCAAAACTGCACCCTGCTTTCTTCTATTCACTTGGGAAAATGATACAGAAATTTCAGAAAATGTAGACAAACTTCCTTTTCACCCTAACCATAACCTTGTTTTTTAATTTTTACGTTATGATATACAATATAGAATTTAGAATTACCACTCTAGGTGGTCGAATTTTCTTCATAAAAGTCAAATTGCACTAGATACATTGCATACTTACTCACTAAGCTGAAAAATAGGGACAATTTCACTATGGCCAATACATTTTTGAAATATGAACCAAAATGGAACATTTGTTTAACAACTCAAAATATGTCACTTAAGACTTGTACACACCTATTCAACTACTCAAAATACTTCTAGAGACTATATGGTTGTTCACTTGTGTAGCAACATGTAGCAGACCTCCAAGCTTGACATTGTTGCAGACCCTTCTTGGAAAAACATAGCAGATGGGCATGCTTGAAATGATGGTGTGATGGCATAGAACCTTTGAAGTAGTCTTTCGGGTTGAAGGTGGATTTTCTACTTCAAAAAAGTTGAGGAGCAATCTTTATTGCATATAAACTCCATATAACACCTTATCAATCATTCAAATCAACAAAAATTCCTTCACTTCATCAAAATGGTGCTATGCAACTTGCATAGCAGGACCTTGTTGCACAAGTACAACTTCAACAAAACTTGACCAAATAGGGCATATGAGAAAAATTTCAAAGAACAATTTGAGCGGCTTCAACCAGAACATTAAGTCCGCTCCTCCTTCTTTTTCTTCCATATCCCTTGGCCTCAATGAGCTTCTGCGCCAATCTGAGTCTTCTCTTTAATACCAAATTCTGTAAATACAAACTTTTCACTTGCTTATGTAGAGGCAAGGTCCACTTCAACTTATTCTTAGCCTTGCCCAGACTGGGTCCAACAACTTGTATCTACCTAAAAAAATTCATTTTATGCCTTTTATCTTTCTTTTCAAATCGATCTACCTGTTGTTGAACACCTTCAAGTTGTTCCAATAATTTCTCATATTCCTTGTGTTCATCAAATACTGCCTTTTTTTCTGGTGGAGAGTGTCCTTCATCTGTTCTTATATTCTAGCTTTTGACTGTGTTCTGGGCTTCCTTGGTTGTTCAATTGTCTCTTTAATCTCTTCAACATCAATATTTTTTTATATTTTCCTTTTGCAACATGTACTGATGTTTTCCTTGATGGTTCTCCTTCACTGGGTTGAATAGCTCCTTGGGGTGCTTGATGCCTAAGTTCTTTGTTTTTTTGCTACAAATATGCCACCATGAGATGAGATTTATCAATCTCGTCTTGTAACTCCATGATTCTCAAATATTTGTTTTCCATTTCAATTTATTGGTCATCTACTTCAAATTTCTCTGCCACATCATTTGATGGCTCTATGGTATTTTTAGGAGTAGGATCTTCAATTATATTATTTGTTGCAGATCTGGTTCTTGGTTTGTGAGACACTTTCTCTTCCTCATGTGTCTTTTTAGGAGTAGGCTCCTCAATTATCTTCTTTGCTGAAGATTTGGTCCTTGGTTTGCGAGTCACTTTCTCTTCCTTATGTACAAACCGCAGTTTCTTACCTTTCTTTTTGCTTGTTGTCCTCTTTTCTAGCAAAGGATTCTTAACTAATTCTTTTGCTACTAATGAAATTCAGGTGTTGCCATAGAAATATTTCCCCTTTCTGCCTTTGTACTATCAGAGTGAGCTAAAATGCCTAAATTTGTTAAGAAACTATCCCAATTCTTCTTCCTTTTCTCAGGCACTTTCAAAAATAAAAATTTAACCATGGAAAAGAGGAATAAACTGGGCATGTTATTTTATCCCTTTGAATGGACCCTTTCTGCCATCTTACTCAAGCTCTTAAATATATAATGAGGCAAATTTAGACTTATCTTTCCAGTAAAATGCATCAGGAGCCTTATGTGATATTTATATACCCTATTGAAGAGCCCCTCACAAGTGCAGTACCTCTGTATGACTGTAAGAAGTTGGTTGTAATGATCTAACATGTAGCTAATTGGAAATGTAGGCTCAAATTTCTTTTTACACTGATTTTTGAGGAAGTCTTTGTAATATGACACATCTAATTTCATGCCCTTAAACTAGTTTTCTCTTGTCAAGGGTATATCCGTTACTAGTGAGATGGTTTCCTCTGAAATAATGAACTCAATATCACCCATATGTACTTCATTACCCTTGAAACTGAATGCAAAATGTCTAGTGAGTTGAAAATGATAACATATGGCTTGAACCTTCTCACAAAAAGCTATGCAACCTGTCTATTCGAAAGCAACCAGAATGGTTGGGTCTACATTGACTAAATCAAGATTTTGTGGTTCATAACATACCACATATCCTCCTGTGGATTTTTTGTTTGTTTTCTGCAGTGTTCATCTCAATTGTGCAGAATTCCACCCCCCCCAAGACAATTTATGCAAAGGAAAATGAGAAAACAAGGTCTTGGTTAAAACAAGGTATTTTGTGTACCAGATGTGCAACACAACGATGGAGGGTTTCGATAGTGAGACCTAGTTTACTCTCAGCTACGGGTTGGGACTTGAAATTTTAAAAAATGATATTTAAAACATAAACCAACCTACAATATTATTGGGGAAAGAAATTTATGCACAGACAAATGATACACAGGCTTGGGCAGCATTTGTGTAGCAGAAACGAATGTAGGTCCAAGGTTATGATATACAAGGACTATTTCCGATGTTGAGAGTGATTGGGAGGTGTTACACAGAGCTCATGCAACATAAAATATTCAACAACAAAGGAGAAAACCTTAGCCAAAAACCCAAAAATACTTCGACCTCTATGCACAACACCTGTGTCCCACAAGTTTCAAACCTTCTTCTCGATTGTCTGAAACTTTCTTACACTTTAACACTTCTCCAACATTTAGAATGAAACACATGTGAGGGAGAATGGGAGAGTTTTCAAAAAAGTTTTTTTTATGCCATTGAAAACCTTTTTCTTATCATGATAATGGATTTGAATGATGAAAGTGAAATGATATGAGAGGGTACTTTTACAATCATGAGTAGGACATGAAAGTGACTGACTCATAAATAACACTAAAATGGCTCACATGATTTTCATGACCCCAACAAATAACTTATGATGAGAAAATACCTCATGACTTGACCCCTTTAACTGGTATAATGGCCCATTCCCTCCATGATCTTAAACTTAAAATTATGACCCCTCATGAAATTTTATGACTTTGAAAATTCGAATTAGGGTTAATAGACTCTTTTATGAAACACATATTTACAATGGCTTTGACTATTTTTACCTTTATACATAAAAAAAAACTCCTTATATTATGATACTTGGTGAATTAATATGTTAAATATTGCAAACAGACCCCAAAATGAATAGTTAGACAAACACACTTTTATCCCTATATTATAGGACCTAACACCTTCCATGAAAGAGAATTTCAATGCAACATCTTATATTTTTGAGTCAATTTACGCAAAAAAAAATTTAAATGACCTTCAATTTTAGGTCATCCATCGCTTTGGGATATTAAAATAATGGTGTTGAACTTCGTTTGTTCGTCACTTTCTTGAAGGAATAACATAAGTTTACGTATATGTTACTCTAGGAGTTAATACATCCAACAACAAATATCACTGGTGTTTGGAAAAGCTCGTCCTCCCGACCAATAAGAAACCCGACCTCGACTAGACGAAGGTCGACCCTTGGAGATGAGCCATAGAGGTAAGCCAAAGAGAGACCCGACTCTCGACCTGGAATTTTCGTAATATAAAACTAAATTAAAATTGGAAAAAATGAGATCCCTATTCAGGATTCATGTTTAATATGGTGTAAATTACTTTAGAGGATACTTTATGAAGCAAGAGTATAGTGATGTGATTGGCTGATGTGAGACATCATTTAAATCCTTGGTGTGAACTGAAAACATGCACAGTTATCAGTGAAACAAAATATATAAATCAATACGATTTAAACGATCTAACGACAAGTGTCGTACCTGCAATTTGCAAGTTTCGTAGGATTGCAATGATTGCAAAATAAGACCCGAGCCATTTCAACTAATGAAATCAATGAAAATTAAAATTAAATTAAATTTTTTTTTTAATAATGTAACCATTGCAAGACGGATTTTAATTTTTGGTCAAACACCAAATTAATTCATTGTCAACACATTATCGAATGTGTTATATACCTTCATGCGGTAGGTTAATAGGCAAGGAGAAAATATGCGCACCCCACTCAATAAAATAAAAGTTATATCCTATAGTACTCAATATTATAAACTAATTAATTTAGAAAATAAAAGTAAAATTTATTAATTAAATAAACAAAATTAAAAAATATATAAATAAGTTTAACTTTTATTTTTCAAAATAAAATTATTAGATATTAAATTTGCAAATCCAATATAAAACCAAAATGTCATGATTTCAAATTTATTGATTTTTTATTGGTTATTGATATAAACAAGTCAAATTTCTTGTATCTTTAAAGAAAAAAAAATTCATACATTATTGATGGTTTAACTGAGTTTTTTTTTAAAAGATGATTATTTATTTTTTAACATGATAGTTTTTTTTTTCAAGAATGAAAATCAATTAGAACATGTTGAACCGTGTTGAGGAATGTAAATTAATTATAAAATATTGAGCTTAGTTAAGGAGAGAGTTATTGAATGTGAAAGATATATTTTTGGTTTGCAAGTTAACTAATAAGAAAGGATGAAAAGAGTGAACTTGATTGAATCAACATGATCTAATAATTATATACCAAAAATTTCCCCTAAACGTGTAAAGGTACATAGAAGGAATAAAAGTTTTGGAAAATGAGGAAGGTTGTGAAGACAAAATAGATCATTTTTGGCACGACCTCTTTTACTAGTTGGGTAAATACAACTTAGGGGACAAGTTCAAAGAGTTAGACATCTTTTTTTATCTACAACACATTTCAACCTTCTTTTCTCACACCAAGATTATGCCATATTGGAGGGCTTCAACATTTGCATTCAATCTTGTGGAGTGAAATTGTGATTTATGATTGTTTGAAATGAGTTTTTAAACTTTATGAACAGCTAAAATTTTCCAATTGTATAGCTCAAAGTTTTAATTTTAACACATATCTACAATTTTCAATAAAAATTATACAAAATTATGGGTTGTAAACTCCAAAACTTAGAATAATTAAACTATATTTTTCTTCAACAACCATGAGTCGTTGTGGCCTTCACCAAGATTAATGAGTACACTACCACTAGGAATATTTGGTAACTTCATAGAAATAGTTGCCACTATTCCACCTAGTAGAACCAATATTTCATAAATGCCACAAGAGCCAACATGTCTCAAGAGACTTGAACCCATGCTACTTGGGACACAAATCATGAACCATCCCACTTACACTAAGTTCCTTTTACGAAAGTGAATAGTTTTTTACTATTAAAAAAATACCATAGTTCACTGAGAAGATATATTTAAAAAAAAAACAAACAAAAAGTTGATATCAAATAATTATATACAAGATTGGCTGGAATTAATAAAAAGTTAATGTTTTTTGTTGAATTAATAAGAATTCAATGGTTTTTTAATGTAAAAATAAAAGAGAAAAGTGTATAGTTTGATGAGTGGAGTTTTTCTTCTCTTTTAATTTTATCATATTATTATATTATTTTTATTTAAAAAAAATATATGTTTTGTCCTAATTAAGTCCTTTCTATTTGAGGCGTGATAGAGGCCCCATTTTATAAAGCAAAAAAATTGATTAGCTATGAAATAATTGTACATTGGTGCAAGATGGTAATCATCTCTTAGTCACTTATGGCTTCTTCTTCTTGGTATATATTTAAAATTTTAACCCAACAAAGAAAACAACAACCTATGTTAGTTAAATATTAACCAATGCACTTATAACAACACCCAACAACTAACAACTTCTTAAATATTATTGCACAGTACCCCTCAAAGAAGAAAGTTAGAGAAATACTCTGCAGATCAAGGAGCGGAGCGCGCAGCACGAAGTGCATTTTGAGTCTTAGGGGCTTTGGGTGGGTCAAAGCCCCTTATTTTGTAAAGGGATGGGGATATTGTTTGAACGTTCAACTCCACCCATGGTTTTTGGACCATGGTATTGTAATGTAAAATACTATATAAGGAGTCCATGCTAGATCTCAAAGATAAATTTAAAAAGAGAATTGATGAGATGCATTTGGATGTAACGTTGTTTTGAGTCTAAGTTTGTGGTTTCAAGTTAGAGGAAAGGCTCCTACAACTAAGTGAGCAGAGGCCTTAGGAAGTCTGCAGATGAGTGCACAGATGCCTGTAGTTGAGTGCACAGGGTGGAATTGATTGTATGAGAAGGATATGAACATTAATGAAGTACTTTTGAAGAGAGATCAATGTTTTGAGTTGATGTGTTTGATTTTATTGTATTTTATATTATTTGTGCTAAGTAAGGGTATTGATCTATAATTGCATAGTGAAGTTCCGTTTATGGTTGTTTACATTGTTTTATGCTTGAATAAGTAAGATCACACAGTCTGCAATTTAGTTGAATATATGTGTTGAACAATGATGGTATAGTTGATAGATCTGTTTTGCGAAGCTCTGTTAAGTATAGAAAGGAAGTGAAGCCTGAAAGCCACAATCCATTGTCCCTCTGGATGCATAAACCTAGTTCTAGGATCCCCCTATATTGCCTCGAGTGAGACTTTAATTTTCGTAAGCAGATCGTTGCCGAAAGGCCCATTTTAGTGGGCTTTGTTGGTTCGTGCAGCCATATTTGAACCTGGGTCTAGGCCCCATTAAGCCAACAAATGGTTCTGTTGCTGGGACTGGGATCTGACTGATGGATAACTGTATGTGGCATCCATCTAAGAAAGAGATTCAAGACTGGGTATATCTAAAAGAACGTGAGTTTTTTGTGCAAAAAAACAGAAATCCGCACAGATCTACTGATTGGTTACCGAAGTATGTTTTTACGGATCAGTACGAGATATTTTTCTCATCATTTTCTAGCGAGTTGTATGAGTGGATATCAATACTAGTTGATCAAATGACCTGTTTCAACAATAATCTACTGCGTGGACCCTGTGACGTAATAAAACTGAATTTCGGACCCTTAAGGAGAGATGGTCAACTGTAGCCGTGGCTCTGTCAGCACTCCCACAATTAGCTTCTTCAACCTCCACATAGTCGCCCCCTACTTCTTTGGTTTTATTTATCAAATTCGAGGAATTTGATAAATAAATATAAACAACAACCTTTGAAAATTTAGATATATCTCTCGGCCTTATATTATACCACCAACCTTATAACCTTAACACTCCAGACTTATGTTACTTATCCATCACTCTTTTAATTAAAACAACTTTACTAAGTTCCAGGCCCACACATGCCATCGACAAAATTCAACGAACTACATACACCGTACCTTAGGTTAAACTTCATGCATCTTCATCAAACGGCCACCGTCCGATGGCTCCCCTCCAAATCGACGGTGCTCGACAATATTGCGCGGCTTCCTTGGTTGATCGTTAACGTGCGATGGCGCGCATTGAACGGCGGTTTTAGGGGTTCTGCCTATGCCGCGCGTCGAACACTCTATGGAATCGCTCCCAAAATTAAAATACCGCTCAACCCGCAAAAGCGGTGCGATATGGGCAACCCGGGTTTGCAAATCCACTCACGGTTTTTGGAATAGGGTTTGACCACGGTTTAAGTCTGGTTTGCGCTATTCTTATATTCGCTCAGTTCACTGACTCGGGGTTTAGTCCCTGTTTATCTCTTTATTTATTGGGATTTCCATTATCATAAAACAAAGCTTGACGACAATGGCTTTCCTACTCTGACCTCGCCTGCGAGTGGGATGAATTCACAGAGTTTATCCAAAAAAATTACGGGAAATCAAAGACAGAGAAACAGAATTACCAGTACACAATTGCCTCACAGTTAAAAAATTCCTCACAATTAACAGTTTGAGACAATACAATGGCCAACGAGCACTGAATTTATTTAACTGGAAACAATTGTTAACACACAGAGATTTTATTACAGAAAACTCTCTTCTCTCCTTCTCTTCTCCCCTCAAATACATTCGATGGATTACATTTATACATCAGCGTTGGTCTCTTCGGTTCCTCTGTGAGGACCGTTTCAAAAAATCAAAAGCCTAATTACAATTATTCAATTAACTGAAACATGACAGATGGATTGAATCCAAACCTATTCGACTTCTATGGGCTCTAGCTAATCTAAATGAAACATTCAGCTAAGGTATTGACACCTAGCTATTACAATTCAAATATTTTTGAACCCTCCTAACCACAACATGTGGACAAAACTTCCTACATTTCTGGCTAGTGTCTAATGTCCCTGCATTAGACTCCCAAGGGCAATCTTCTTCATGGGCTCCTGTCCATGAGCTCTTCCACCGACCTGCCTTTCTTCTGCAACATTCCTTCAGTCATCCAAGTGGCATCTTCCTCTGGCTTATCCTTCCATTTGATTAAGTACTTAAAGTACTCTTGTCCTCTGGTCTTCCTAAACACTCTTTTGTCCAATATCTTCTCTGGTTGCAATGGTTGTGCTGGAGGTAGCTGCTCTTTCCACTCAATCTGCTCCTTGTCTATTGATCTTTCTTCTGCACCATCATCCTCATACTTGTATAAATCTGCAACATTAAAAATGGGAGATATTCCAACATCAGGAGGTAATTCAATCTCATAAGCATTTGTAAAAAAATTTCTAAGTATCTTGCATGGCCCAATCTTTTTGAACTTCAGTTTATTATACTGCTTCTTTGGGAATCTCTCTTTTCTCAGGTGTGCCAAAACCAGATCTCGTACTTCAAAATGGACTTCTCTCCTGTTCAAGTCTGCTCTTCTTTTGTATTTGATGTTGCTGCCTTGTAGTTGTTGTTTCACTTGTTCATTCATGGCCTGGATCTTTGAAGCAAATTCCTCATCATCTGCACTCCTTAGCTCTGCCTTTCCCATATTTCTTAACTCTGATATTCCTCTGGGATGCATTCCATAAACAATATAGAATGGACTCTGCCCTGTGCTCCTATTTGGTGAGTCATTATATGCATATTCTGCCTGGGGAAAAATATGGTCCCACTGCTTGGGATGCTCTCCTGCAAGGCTTCTCAACAAATTTCCCAGACTCCTATTCACTACCTCAGTTTGTCCATCAATCTAGGGATGATAAGCTGAGCTGAAACTCAGTTTGGTACTAAGTTTCTTCCACAGTGTCTTCCAAAAATGACCCACAAATTTGGTTTCTCTATCTGAAACAATACTCTCGGGCAACCCATGCAATCTAACAACTTCTTTGAAAAACAAGTTAGCAACATGGGTGGCATCACTAGTTTTATAGCATGGAATAAAATGTGCCATTTTGGAGAATCTGTCCACTACAACAAAGACTGCATCATTCCCTCTCCGAGTCTTGGGCAATCCTAGAACAAAATCCATACTCACCATGTCCCAAGGCCTGTCTGGAATAGGCAAGGGAGTGTACAATCCTGCATTTTGGCTCCTTCCTTTAGCATATTGACAGATCTTGCAATTCTTCACAAACTTATCTACTTCTGTTCTCATCCTGGGCCAGTAATAGAAGTGACTCAGCTGCTCATAGGTTTTATCAGTACCAAAGTGTCCAGCAAGTCCACCACTATGCTTCTCTTTGATCAAATTTTCTCTCATGGAACATTTTGGTACACACAGTTGGTTTCTTCTGAATAGTAAGTCCTCCTGCAAGAAATACTCCAGCCACTGGCTTCTATCTGTTAAAGCAAGGTTACAACATGCCTCAAATGCTTCCTTAAAATCTGAATCTGTTTTGTACAATTCTTTGAGAAAATCAAGCCCTACAACTTCAAAATTATTTTCTTGAACAAGCATGTGCCTCCTACTCAAAGCATTAGCTACTTTATTTTCTTGGCCACTTATATGTTTCAAAAAAAAATTAAAACCTTGGAGATACTCAACCCATTTTGCATGCTTATGCTTCAACACCTCCATTTGCATAACATAACGCAGCGGCGATTGTCGGGTTATGTGAGGTTCCCCGACATCAAATAATGAGAGTCCACTTTTTCAAGGCTCAAGAATTGCATATAATTCCTCTCTTGGCAACAGGAATACTTTCTTCTGGTGTCATTTAGCTTCTCGCTGAAATAGGCTACAGGCCTATCATCCTGACTCAACACAACTCCAATGGCCTCTCCACTGGCATCACATTTTACTTGAAATGGTTTAGTAAAATCAGGCAGAATCAAAACAGGCTTCTCATTTATCTTTTGCTTCAAAAGTTTAAAGTTTCTTTCTGCTTCAGCAGTCCACTTAAATGGTTGTTTGCTCTTCTTTATTGTCTCAATTATGGGTGCATTGATCTTACTGAAGTCTCTTATAGACTTTCTGTAAAAGCTAGCAAGCACATGGAAACTTCTTACCTCAAAGACATTCCTGGGTGAAGGCCACTCCACAATTGCCTTAACCTTTTCTGGGTCCATCTTCAATCCTTCTACAGAAACAAAAAAACCCAAATACACCAACTCTTCTTTCTTGAATGAGCATTTCTTCAAATTTATCAGCAGTTTCTCTTGGTGCAGCTTCTTCAAGACATGATTAAGATGCCTTAAATGTTCTTCTTTAGTTCTATTGAAAACTAATATATCATCTAGATACACTATCACAAATTTACCAATGAATTCTTTCAATACTTCATTTATAAGTCTCATGAAAGTACTAGGTGCATTTGACAACCCAAAAGGCATTACCATCCATTCATAGAGTCCTTCATTTGTTTTAAAGGCAGTCTTCCACTCATCACCCTCTCCTATTCTAATTTGATGGTATCCACTTTTCAAATCTATCTTTGAGAAATATTTAGCACCACTCAAACAGTCCATCAAATCCTCAATTCTGGGCAAAGGGAATCTGTACCTGATTGTGATCTTATTGATTGCTCTAGAATCAGTACACATTCTTCAACCTCCATCTTTCTTTGGGCTTAATATTGTTGGTACTGCACATGGACTCAAACTTTCTCTGATCAGCCCCGTGTCCACCAATTCCTGTACTTGTCTCCTGATTTTCATTTTCCTTGGGAGTCATTTTGTAGGCTGCCTTATTTGGCAAATTTGAACCAGGGATAAAATCTATCTGACGGTTGATCTTTCTCACAGGTGGCAGCTCACCAGGTAAATCATCCACAACAATGTCACAATAATTGTCTAACATCTCTTGGATTTCTACTGGCAAATCAGAAATCTTTGTAGAAGTAAGAACTACCTTAGGTTTGCAAACTAAAAACAATGTTACCGATGAAATAGGTAACCGCACTGTTACCTACTTTTTTTTGGTAGCATAAAAAGCACCTGATTTTGAAAAGTGGTGATGCAGAATCACCTCTCTTTTTTTTTTTAGCACATTTTTGACACTCTAATATTTTTATTTATGAAGTATGAATATTTGTTTTAAAATGTTAGTGATTTTCATGCTAATTTTGAAATGTATTGATGCAGCATCAATTTTTTTTAGAGCGGTGATTTTCATGCTAATTTTGAAATGTATTGATGCAGCATCAACCTTTTTTTTTTAGAGTGGTAATTTTCATGTTGGTAATAAAACACAAAACTTAGATAAAAATATATATATACAAACAATATAAAAAACCAATAAAAATGTAAAAAAAAAACAAAATTAACTCATAAAAATAAAAAATTTAAACAAAAATAAATAAATAAACAAAAAAAAAACAAAAATATTCGAAAATTATATCAATAAGAAATGACAAAATTTAAAAAAAAAACACATAATTTAAAGAAAAAAAACAAAAATTAACAATAAATAAATAAATAATACATCAAAAACATTTTTTTCTAAGTTATTAAAAAAATCCATATAATAAAAAAAAAAAAATTAAATAGAAACTTTAAAAATAATTTAAATTACAAAATTAAAATTTAGATAAAAAAAATAAAATACAAAAAAGAAAAAATTAAATTTAAAAATTTAAATAAAAAATAATAATAATAATAATAAGAAAACAAAAATACAAATTTTAAAATTAACAAAAAAAAACAAATTTAAAAAACAAAACAAAACAAAATTTAAAATTGAAAAAGAAAATTATAATAAAAGAATTATAATATAAAAAACTATCATTAAAAAACAAAAAAAATAAAAAAACCACGTCCAAATAATTAAAAAACAAATATCCATAAATTTGCTGTTTTTTTTTAAATGAAACAATTTATAAATTTTAAAAATGAAAAAC
Source organism: Pinus albicaulis (assembly GCA_034641835.2). Classification (NCBI taxonomy): domain Eukaryota; kingdom Viridiplantae; phylum Streptophyta; class Pinopsida; order Pinales; family Pinaceae; genus Pinus; species Pinus albicaulis. Next base: position 210,361,010 of record CM076582.1, read on the forward strand.
CAAATAAACTAAAAGATTTAAAAATAAAAAATTTAATTAAAATTTAATAAATTTAATGAATAAATTTTAAATTCTAAAAAATAATTAATCTAAAATATTAAATTTAAAAACAAAATTAAAAAAAAAAAACAAACCAAACAAATTAAAACAAATTAAATTTAAAATAAAAAATTTGAATTAAAAAAATAATAATTTTAAATTTTTTGAATTAAAAAAATAAAAATCAAAATAAAAAAAATATATATTAAAAATTTAAAAAAATTTAAAAATAAAATAATTTTTTTTATCGTGGTGGCGCCGCTAGTCAGCCTCCGCCGCCAACTGGGCGGGAGGCCGACTCCGGGAATCAGCTTCCCGCGGCGGGAGGCCGATTCAGGGAATCGCCCTTCCGCCGTAGAAGGTCGATTCCTGGAATTGCCCTCTCGCCGCGGGAGGTCGATTCCGGGAATCGCCCTCCCGCGGTGAGAGGTCGATTCTAGGAATCGCCCTCAGGCCGATTCCAAGAATTGCCCTCCCGCTGCGAGAGGTCGATTCCGAGAATCACCCTCCCGCGGCGAGAGGCCGATTCTGGGAATCACCCTCACGCTGATTCCGAGAATCGCCCTCCCGCCGATTCCAGGAATTGTCCTCCCGCGGCGGGAGGCCGATTCCGGGAATCGCCCTCCCGCGGCAGGAGGCCGATTCCGGCCTCCCGCCTAGCGGCCGGCCTTCGCTGTCACTGGGCGGGAGGCCGATTGGCAGTGCCACCACAATCAAAAAATTATTTTTTATTTTTTATTTTTTTTATTTTTTATATATATATATATATATATATATATATATATATATATATATATATATATATATATATATATATATATATTATTTTTTATTTTTTTAATTTGAATTTTTTTTTTTTTTTTAATTTAGAAAATTTAATTTTTTTTTTTAATTTAATTTTTATATTTGAAATTTAATTTGTTTTATTATTTTTTTTTGTTTTTTTATTTTTATTTTTTTTAAATTTTGTTAATAACTTTTATCAAATTTGTATTTTTTTTTAAATTTTTTTTAAATTTTATGTTTAGTTTTTTTTCATTTAATTTTTTTAAATTTAGTAAATTTTGTATTTTTTTTAATTTATTTATTTCAATTTAATATTTTTTTTTAATTTTTAATTTTATTATTATTATTTTTTTAATTACATAAATTTTTTGTATTTTTTTATTTTAATTAAATTGTGTCTTTAAAATTAGATTTTTTTAAGTTAAATTTAATATTTTCAAATTAATTTGTTTTTTATTTTATTTTTTATTTAATATGTTTTTTTAAATTTATTTTTTAAAATTTTTCAATTTTAATTGATTTTTAAAGTTTTTTAACTTTTTATTTTAACAATGTTTTTTTTTTTTTTCTCTCTCTTTTATATTTAAAATTTAATTTTTATTTCAAAATTTATTTGTTTATTCATTTATTTATTAAAATTTAATATTTTTTTTTTAATTTAATTTGTTATTTTAATATTAACATTTTTTTTTAATTTAATAAAATATAATATATATATTTTTAATTTAAGTTCATATATATATTTTATTTTTTATAATTTAAATTTAATATATTTTTTAAAATCTATTTGTTTTTTTAATATATATTTCTTTAAATTTAATATTTTTATTGTATTTTTTGTTTTTAATAATAATGAAGATTTAATATATTTCTTTAAATTTTTTTTTTTAATTATTATTATTATTATTATTATTATTTAAATTTAATAAACATTTTCTTTTTCTTTTTTAAATTTAATTTCTATATTTTATTTTTTATAATTTCTTTCTTTTTTTTAAACATGTTTTTCTTTTTAATTTAATATTTTTATTTTGTTTTTATTTTTATTTTTTTATTTCTATATATTTTGAAATTTTAATCTTGAATTTTTTTTTTTAAATTTTAAATTTTTATTTATTTTTCTTAAATTTTAGGTTTTTTTAATGTTTGAATTAAAATTTTTATTTTTATTTTTTTATTCCTATATATTTTTAAATTTTAAGCTTTAAAATGTTTTTATTTTTTAAATTTATTTTTTTTTTCTTAAATTTTAGGTTTTTTTTTAATGTTTGAATTTTAAAAATTAAAAAATGTTATTTCTATTTTTAAAAATGTCAAAAATATGACAAAATTTTTTTTTTGGTTATTCCAGTGTCAACTGGTTTTGTTTTGAGGGTGTTTTTTAATCCTTTTTCAAGAAACAATTTTGTTTTTAGCATAATTTTATAAAATGTTGAAATTTGACCTTAAAAAAAAACCAAGTGCGTTCTGGAATACACTTTTTTTGTTTTTGGGATGTTTTTTCATGTTTTTTGAGTCTTTTTGGGCTAGAGTTCCCGTTTTGAGGTCAGGTTACCTATTTCATCGGTAACAGTGTTTAAAGAAAAACTTACCTATTCTTCTTTTATCTGTTGCAGATATACCTTCCCGCTCAGCAACAAGGTCTTTGGATCAATCACTCTGCTGGATGGCTCTCCTTCTTCCATGGGTATCAATGTATGGTGTACCCCATCTTTGAATAACTTGTAAGTGTTCTTCTTGCCATCATGCACTGCTGCTCTGTCAAACTGCCAAGGTCTACCCAGCAGTATATGACACACATCCATGGGAATTACATCACACAGGACCTTATCTTTGTATTTGCCCATTTGTAGCTCTATCTCACACTATTCTTTTACAACCAGCTGGTGCCCTTTGTTCAGCCAGGACACCTTGTAGGGAGTTGGATGCTCCCTTGTCTTCAGTTTCAACTTTTCTATCACCTCAGTGGAAACCAAATTGTCTGTGCTGCCACTATCAATGACTAGCTGGCAACATTTCCCTTGGACTTTGCATATGCTCCTAAACAAAGTCTTCCTTTGTGCAGGCTCAGTGACCTCTTTAGCTTGCTTCAACAGGACCTTATTAACCACCAAGGACTCTCCCCTCTCTGGAAGAATTTCTTCTTCAATTTATGCCTCTTCTCCAGCCTGGGCAACAACAGCATTTCTTGGACCAGCACCCACATTCTCTAGACACTCATAGTGCTTATGTCCCACTTGTTGACATCTATAGCACCTCAACTCTCTACCTCTGCCTCTGTCTCTGCCTCCTCTTCCCTTTCCTCTATAAGAACCCCTTCTTCCCCTTGCATCATCCTCTGTAGATGCATTCTAAGGTGAGCTACTGTTAGCTCCATCCCTGGGTGTAGTAGGCTTTCCTCTACCACCCTGACTTCCCTTTTCCCGGAAAGTACCTCTCTTCTTAGCAGACTGTTTCCTCAGGAGTTTCTCCTCTGCTTTCAAGGCCATCTGATAGGCCTTTTCCACCGTCTTAGGAGACAGAAGACCAATCTCATCTTGGATCTCCAGCTTGAGACCATTCACATATCTGGCAGTCTTCTTTGGTGTGTCTTGGAATTGCCCAGCCCTTATGCTTACTCTGTAAAATTCCTCTGTGTATTCTTTTACTGTCAGCAACCTCTGTCTTAGGTTCTGCATTTTCCTATACAATGTCAGCTGGTAATCACTAGGCAAGAATTTGCCTTTTAATTTAGCCATCATTCTGGTCTAGCTCTTGATAGGTTGCTTGCCAACTCTCCTCCTTTCTACCTGCACTCCATCCCACCAAAGTGCAGCATGTCCTTTCAGCTTTGTTACTGCAAACTTGACCTTTTTATCTTCGCTTATTTCTTCATAATTGAAGCACTTATTCATTTCATTAATCCAGTCCACCAGTTCCTCTGGATTCAGTCCTCCTGCAAAATTTGATACTTCAATCCTGGGCTTAACTGCAGACCCCGGAACAGTTCTGAGGAACCTCATGTCACGAGGAATCTCAACATTTTATTCCGCTTCCTCTATCTTAGGTTCACTGGTGTCTTTAGGATCTCTGGTCTGTCTTCGCTCCACGGCATCCACTTTGGCTTCAAACCTCTGCAAAATCTCCAACACCTCTGTGTTGGCAACAGGTCTCCTTTTTCCAGCACCTCTACCAACTCGGATTGCCATGTCAGCTCTCAGTAAAAAAAACTCAAAAACAATGGCTCTGATACCACAAATGACGCAACAAAACTGAATTTCGGACCCCTAAGGAGAGATGGTCAACTGTATCCGTGGCTCTGTCAGCACTCCCACAATTAGCTTCTTCAACCTCCACGTAGTCGCCCCCTACTTCTTTGGTTTTATTTATCAAATTCGAGGAATTTGATAAATAAATATAAACAGCAACCTTTGAAAATTTAAATATATTTCTCGGCCTTATATTATACCGCCAACCTTATAACCTTAACACTCCAGACTTATGTTACTTATCCATCACTCTTTTAATTAAAACAAATTTACTAAGTTCCAGGCCCACACATGCCATCGACAGAATTCAATGAACTACATACACCGTACCTTAGGTTAAACTTCATGCATCTTCATCAAACGACCACCGTCCGATGGCTCCCCTCCAGATCGACGGCGCTCGAAAATATTGTGTGGCTTCCTTGGTCGATCGTTAACGTGCGATGGCACGCATTGAACGGCAGTTTTAGGGGTCTCGCCTATGCCATGCGTCGAACACTCTATGGAATCGCTTCCAAAATTAAAATACTGCTCAACCCGCAAAAGCGGTGCGATATGGGCAACCCCGGTTTGCAAATCCACTCACGGTTTTTGGAATAGGGTTTGACCACGGTTTAAGTCTGGTTTGCGCTATTCTTATATCCGCTCAGTTCATCGACTCGGGGTTTAGTCCCAGTTTATCTCTTTATTTACCGGGATTTCCATTATCATAAAACAGAGGTTGACGACAATGGCTTTTCTACTCTGACCTCGCCTGTGAGTGGGATGAATTCACAGAGTTTATCCAAACAATTTACAAGAAATAAAATACAGAGAAACGGAATTACCAGTACACAATCGCCTCACAGTTAAACAATTCTTCACAATTAACAGTTCAAGACAATACAATGGCCAACGAGCACTGAATTTATTTAACTGGAAACAATTGTTAACACACAGAGATTTTATTACAGAAAGCTCTCTTCTCTCCTTCTCTTCTCCCCTCCAATACATCGGAGGGATTACATTTATACATCAGCATTGGTCTCTTTGGTTCCTCTGTGAGGACCGTTTCAGAAAATCAAAAGCCTAATTACAATTATTCAATTAACTGAAACATGACAGATGGATCGAATCCAAACCTATTCGACTTCTATGGACTCTAGCTAATCTAAATGAAACAATCAGTTGAGGTATTGACACCTAGCTATTACAATTCAAATATTTTCGAACCCTCCTAACCACAACATGTGGAAAAAACTTCCTGCATTGTTGGCTAGTGTCTAATGCCCCTGCATCACCCTGGAACTGATCAAGTAGCTGAAGAAGAATGATAACGAGGTCACAAGGGCTATTGATTATTGGATCGATAGTATCCTTGGAGGTTTTATCACTGAGTTCACAATCGATACCTCGATATCCTATAGCAAAGAAGAGCATAATTTTTTCAACGGTCTGCAAGGTAAGTACCTAAATTCACTGAAGTTTTGGATTAAAAAACTATTGTGTGAAAAGGGTGTACTACGGATGCGCTCAAATTAATGTTCTAAGAAAGAGAACCCGGTGCAATGCGAAGCGGTAAATATTTAGGAAAAATAGGGGTACTTACGTTGAAACTAAATATAGTTCTTTGTTTGGGTTTGAAGAAGGAGAAAGCAACCCTGCTACTCCGAGGAGTGCGTCGCTGAGATATGAAAATCATCAAAGCACTACGAAGATTCCCCAACATTCCACCCCCATCATCACCCATCTCCATTTCATTCCTCCACCTCCACCTCCACCTCCCCCGTTCACTATAGCCCAGCCACCAAAGATGCTTGTGTTCAAGGGATCAGATGATCTTGAACAATTATGGTTTTTTGCAGAAGCAATATGAAGTTCGTAGAATGTTACAGATGAAAATATGAAGAAAGCGCAATTGGTTATAATGTTGCAACATAGAGCATTGTCTTGGTATATGAAATATACTACGACGAATGCAAATGCTACATTAGTTGAGACAGAGACTGCATTGAATGTTGAGTTCTAGAAACCAAAGTCATCGTCTCAGTGTATCACAAAGATTAAAGAAATTAAGCAGTTGGTTACTGAGACTATGTGGGAGGTAGACCGATGATTTAATACATTACTAAGCCAAATAAACTTCAAGATCCCTGATGAACAACATAGGTAATGGTTTATTGTTGCATTTTTGCCTCATCTCATATTTCCATTGTCACAACAGAAGATTGCAACCCAAGCAGAAGCACTAGAGATCGCGATGAAGCTCGAAGCTTCAGCGGTAGCTGATACTAGCATGGTAGTTCAGTAGATTAAAACCCATTTGGTGAGCTTGCATATGGAGCTCCATGATCTAAAGAAGGGAAAGGAGGTTAGGCTTGATATAAGGTTGAAATTATGGTGTATCAAGTGCAAAGTGGAGGGTCACAGTAAGGAGCAGTGCCCTGTTTATAGGGTTTATTTGGGCACTGGGATGTCGATTCCATTAAATCCTGGACTGAGCATTGGGCCAAGTGTAGGGCCTAATGTCTTATGTAGCATATGTGAAGTTGCAAGCCAACATTCCACAGATTATTTTCATTTGTTGCGAAAATATTTCAGATCGATGAAGCAATTATTCTATAACTATTACAGTTCGGTGGGACATGATGAACAACATTGTTGAAGATACGATATCATGATGCAGCACAGTCCTGGAACATATAGAATGAAAGTAGAGGGTTGAGAAGATCTGGGTTCGCTAATAGCGTGAGGAGGTTTCCAAGGCCAAGAGTGCAGTCGAGGAGGAGGCATTGGTCATGGACGAGGGCATATTATATGTTACAACTGTAGAAAGCCTGGAAATTTTGCCAGGGATTGTCAGAATATTATTGCAACTTCTTGTAAGTATTGTCAAGAATTTGGTCATGAAATTGAATATTGTCCCGTTTGATTAGCTAAAATGCAGGAGAAGCACAACTAGCAGCCAGATCAGAACATACAAATGACGAGGGCTAAACCGCGTGAGGTAGATCCGAGCATTAACATAGTAACACATAGCAGTGTGAATACCGGAGAAGACTGCGTAGAAGGAAAGTGACCTATGATGGAGACATGGGTATGGAAAGATGAAGATAAGAATGTTGGGTTGAATATAAAACATGAGAAAGAGACGTTCATGGAAGCGAAGAAGAAATTTATGACTCCTGAATCTTCGACATCAACCGCGTAGACACAATTGTTCCCGCTAAAGAAGAAGCCTGAGGAGAATACTAAAGTAAAGGAAGTTGATCCATCCATTTTGGCATCCTTTTTTCAGACGTGTATGAAATTGCTGAGGGATCAAAAAGCTGAAGAGGGGTTACAGGAGCTGATAGATAACTTCACTGGCAAGGAAAAGCCACGATTGGAATAGTGCGTAGTAAAAAAAGTGTACAAAAATAAGAAGAGAACCGTCTGGGAGATGCGGTTGACTATGCAAATCGAATATTATGAGATGGATCAAGTCATTCTGGATCTGGGATCAGATGCCAATTTTCTTCCAAAACAGACATGGAAACATATGGGAAGGCCTAAGCTAAAATGGTCACTTATTCATCTCAAGATGGAAAACCAGCAGAAGATCATTCCTCTGGGATGATTGCAGGGCTTTAGCGTAGATATTTATGGAACAATCATGTTAGCCGACTTCGAAGTTATTGATTTCGTTGACGATAGCAATCCCTAGCTTGTGTTGCTTGGAATTTGATAGGGATTGTGACATGGATTTTATAATCAATTTGAATAATAGGAAGATGGAATTTGAGAAGTATGGTAACTGAGTCGTTGTGCCATTAGATCCCTTGGAAGGTGTGCGTTATACAGAGTCTGTCCAGAATTAATATGGGGATGTTTATATTGATTAGATCTATAAGCTTACTGTGCAAGATGAATATTGGATTGACCCTACTGCTGATGGTAAAATATGTTGGGAGCGTGATATTTTTTGTGTTTCAGAATCCGATGAAGAGTTGGAGCATTGGAAGAATCACTTACATGAAGTAACTACAAAGCGATGTAATAGGGCTACCAAATCACTTCGCAGTGTCACATCGGAGGTGCGTGACTTACTGTTTTGTGACGGAACTGGGAATGTTGTCTTATTTCTCGAAGAATTCGAGTAGAGGGTGTCGGAAGATCAAATATACGAAGCTTTGGACTTTGCATTAAGGTCCACTCTAGCTTGATGTTTGGGTGCACACAAAGAAGGCTTAGGAGGATGGAAGGAGTTTTGCAAATTGATAAGGCTTAGATTTGGCCATGTAGACACTAAGATCGCAGAGAAGTACAATGGTAGAGATGATCCTCATGAGAATTTGTCTCGTTGGACCACAGCTTGGGGCAAAGAACCTCAACCAACGTGGGTGCACATTTTATTTCATTCCTTGGATACGATACCTCAACAATGGTATTCATAAACAGAGCTCCGCTACGGTACCACAGATTGGTATGCAGTCATGACTGAAAGTTTCTTATTGACCTATGGCTTTATCGATGGCTGGGAGTGTATTAGTGAGGTTCTTCAAGAATGAAAAGAAGGAGTATTCTAAATTATCATTGAGCCAAGAACTCGGGTACAACCTAATTGGACTACGAGTTGGAACAAGCCCAAGAATGTTAGAATCAGTCTGGTTTAAAATACCAGGTCGACAAGTCTGTGTTGGGGGAGGAGGTTTGTAAGTGCCTTCTTGAAAGAGATCATAAGACTCTAAACGATTATGTCAAAGGGTGGATTAGGTGCAGTATAAGTATTGCACAGAATGGGGAAAGAATGTGCAGATGGAGGACACTGCACTGAATCACTGAGTCTGGCGAGACTAGTCTACAAAGTGACCGTTGGAACAATAACACTAGATTGGACAACGACTTGGTTTTTAAAAAGGGTGGGAGGGATGCAATTAATAGGCATATCTAAGAAAGAGCATCGAGCAAGCTACTGCATGTCAGAGAAGAGCTACGAGGAAATTGAGTAGGATTTTTTCCACAGAGGATTAGAATTCATCATGACAGCCACACCACCCACCAATTTCATAGGGTTGAGGTTGCTAAGGAAGAAAACGACTGTGGGTGCAACACCGTCCAAAAAGCCGAAGAAATTAGTATTAAGATCGTCAACCTGTAAGAAAATACCTAAGGACTAGAGGAGTAAGGGGGCCCAAGACTAGCAGAATAAGGCTATTGAGATCGAAGAGTCCGATGAGGAAGAAGTCTCCCCTAAGGAAATCAATGCCGAGGAGTTCGAACCTATCTCTAGGTTTCCTCTGTATATCCTGCCATGGAAGTCAAATGCTAAGTCAACAAAGGATCCCGATGCAGTTAGGTATAATACATTTATGCCTGTGATTCTGGATGAGGTGTCAGTCGAAGGGGATTTATTGGGCAAGGTGCCCCAACTGTGTATGGAGGATTGGGAATTCAACAATCACAGTAAATACCCATAGTTCGAGCAAAGCTAGTATCTTTGTCAACAAAACTATGAAGGAGGAGTAACAAGATTGGAGCCAATGAAGTGGATAGTTTCTATCCAGGATGCAGGGATACTCAACATGTTGTATGTGTTGCACTTTGGGCGGAGTATAATTAACACTATTTGTGTACGCAAACTGCTGGCATTAGTGCACGATGACTAATTGTGGCTAGGGAAGAAGATACCTATTAACGTGATGCTAATACAGAAGATTGTAACCCTTCCTTGCCTCGTCCCGGACCACATAGAAGCATTTGTGGGAAAATATTAGGACAAGCAGCTCGCGGACCAAGTGAAGAAAGATTTTAGTCTGACGAAGGGAACCCAAGGTTAATCAATTAACTCCATCTCTGATACATCAGTGTGATTTTCCGCACACATTTTAGCTAGGAATGTAATGAGAAAGAGTCACGCAGAGGAGGTTTTTCTGTCGATAATATCATTGGCTATGGAGTGTGCCAAAGGTGTAGTGAATAATTGGGTGGAGTATCTATGTAGTGAGTTCCTTGCAGATTCCAGAGAATCTCAAGAAGAGGGCAAGAAGTTCCACTACGTGTGGCTCTTGCTATTAATAACATTTATGGATTGGAGGGAGCCCGAGGATTCACAGTTCTCCATTGTAGACCACAATCTGTGTGAGGCTGTCAGATATGCCTCCTTATGGCATTCGAAGGAGCCAACCAAGGTCATGGCGAACAAAATTTTTTGGGTTGGATTTGAAATGAGCCTGCACATCATGATTAGCCAAAATCCCCGTCTATCACCAAGTACTGTGAACCAATACTGGCAGGTCACGGAGTTCAAATCATATTTCCACCACATTCATATTCAGGCGAAGAAGGACCTCGTTGGGATCTAGTACGAGTTGACCTGCCTAGTCGAAGAAGAGGATGTTGAAACCATCATCAGTGCATGGCCAAGTGATTGGTTAACTCTACTTAATGAAGGCACGGAGCAGGAAGGAACGAGTAGTGCAAAGTCCCCTGTAAAGATGGGAAAGAAGGACACTGAAAAGCCGAAAAAGAAAGGTTACATTCGTGCTTGGTATAGAGATAGTAGCGGAAGTTTGGACAGAGATGGATATTCTTGAGATAGGAGGGGGTGATGCTATGGGATATGACACAATCATGGATCCATCTGACCCCCCCTCCCCTTTTACTACCAAGAGGCGACAACCATAGAAGGGCGACGTGAGGAAGAAGGTGAAGTATGATAGGTATACTGACGCGGAATAAATGCTCGTCACTAAGGGGGACCTCGACGAAATAAGAGATATTGTTAAGAATGCCACAGAACACCCATGGGGTAATATTAAAGAACAATACAAGAAGGTGTTTGTGGAAGACGTCCATAAGGGCCTAAAATACTTGCAAGTTCAGATAAGTGTGGTTCAGGCAAGCGTGAACCAAGTGAGCAGGTTGCAAGCAAGCATGACTCAAGTGAGCGGGGAACACATAGGTGCAAGAATAGTGGTGCATGAATTGGCACTAACCACTGATACCCATGTCGTGTCGATCCCTGCGGGCACATTGAGTTTTGATACCATGGAGCAGATGAAGCAGACAGTGCAATGGAAAAACACATGACTTAACCTTGTCATGCTGCCAGTGCAGACATTGCACAAGTTCCACAAAGGAAACACCGAGGAATTACAAATCAGGGAATAATGTCTGTTATTAATTATTCAGGATGTCAGGAAGGAAATACAAATCATAATCAACGAAAATAAGGAGCTTGACACAAGAACAAGAATTATACCCCAACGATCTTGTTTCATGTTTTAAGGAGCTTGACACAAGAAAAAAAACTATGCTCTAACAATCTTGTTCATGACAAATAAGAAGTCATGGCTTCTAGGAATTTCTCATCTGACGAGAGAACAACACTCTCAAAATTATGATCCAATTCCTCCAGTACATTGTGCACTATCTCACTAACGAAATTATCAGTGAACACGGACATGGAACAAGTGGCCACATAATTGACCTATGGCGGGGAAGATATCACTGATAGGTAAGGACCAGGAAGGGATGACGGTAGACCAGATGTCACATCAGGACTAAAGAATGAAATTTGATCAATGGTCATGATCTGACCTTCATGTGGGAAAAAAATCACACGAAAGAGGGAAGAGACAAGGGACCTTGGACAAGTCATGCCCCAGGAGTCAATTAAAATCCAAGGGGCCTTGGAAAACCATCACATCTATAGAAACAATTTTCCCTCCCAAAGTAATAGGCAACTTCAGAAGGATCCCCAAGGGTTGATTGGTTCCTCTATTAAATGCCAACAGATTCTGAGTAACAGGCACAAGCTACAGAGAACCCAAAGCTTTCCATGTAGTTGAGCACATAATACTAACTGAGGAACCTTCATTAATAATTTTGCCCAGTATGACCATATTACAGGCCTATAGAGTGATCCCAAACGACACGTAATAAGGAAGATGATATCCCATGAATCGAATCCAATCAAAGGAAGCGACCAAACTACATGGAGGGGGTGCCATAGGAATAAGATTATTATCCCCCTGCGTTACGGAAGTGGAAAGACAATCCTCATGGGCTCTGGGAATGAGAGCAGGAGGATCGATTTTTGGAACTATGGCGACAGGAGTTGGAGGATCACCCTCCTGGATCATGTAAACAAGAGGATCACCCTCTAATCTTAGGGAATCAGAGGAAACAAAAAGAACCTGACTGGGATGAGACACACTCTCGACGGAAAAGACTTGATGAAGTGTAGATGAGACCAGGTCGACATTTTTCTCAACCAATGATTGATTGGGAATGGACTCAGGAGACTGACTTTCAGAGAGAGTGGAATTGAGCGGAGATGAATCCTGATCAATGACTTGATCAACTATCGGAGGAATCGAAGAAAAATTCTGGTAACCGATGAGAAGATAGGACTCAGAAGCCAAAAGGGTATCCAATACTTTAGAATATTCATCCATATAAGGACAGAGGTGACTGGGATGGTTCCCTTCATAGATTCTACAGGGAAATTTAATCTTACCCTATTTCTTACGAGTCTCATTATATCTAGCTGAAGGCTCATCATCAACATGATGCCTAGAGGTTGATGATGAAGGATGAATCAGGCCAAAAAACCACACTTTTAGCACCTTCGGAATACTAGAGCAATCACGAAGAAGGTGGTCACCCTCACATAGATTCCAAGGGAATTTAACTCTGCGAGACGGAGTGGGAGGTTTCTCGGTATTAGCTGCATGGGTAGCAATAGTTGTTGATTCCCCCTAGCTTATTTTCCTTCTTCTTCTTCGACTTCTTCTTCTTCTTTGAAGCCACCAGGTTACTAGAATCCAAACTTTCACCAGGCGACGAGGAAGAACAAGGTGAAGAAATAGGCGAAGAAAGTGAGGGGTCAACCTAAGAATAAACATGGGGTTGACATGGTTCATGCGAAGGAGAACTTGGTTGAGAAAATTTTGGTATATTCAACAGCACAGGGGTTCAAAATAACCAAACTGATATACCAATGGTTAATCCTGGGAGGGACAACGTTGCCATGTATGGGGCACCAACATTTCCAGAAGAAGGAAACGAACTAGGATTCCCATCCGAGGGGATCCCTGGGTTGATGGACTTTGGAAACGCCGCCATTGTAATCAACCCTAAATAAGCACTAAGGAATATAACTTTAACCAGGAATATTTCTTGGGAAGTTAATTTTAAGACACTTAAAAAAAACTTTGCCTTTTCATGTTTTAAGAGTCGAGAAAAGGAAAAAAGGTGACTCTAGTCACTTTCTGATTTAACGAGATAGAAATGACAGGTGCTCGATGATCTTTTTAAATTTAAAGAGTCATGGAAAAATCAAAATGAATACTCAGGACTCTAGGAAAAAGGGTGTACCAAGCTCTCGTGAACTACAATATACACCTTGTCAAACGAATTTACCAAGGACTTAACGTACATGCAGTCAGTCTCCCCAAATGTTGTGTTTGGTGTATCATAGTTACAGGGTGGCAGACTTGACTTCCTATAGATAAAGGATTGCAACCTATGAGGGTCTCCCTTTATATACACGATGGTACGGGGAGCACAAGTCCATACTAGCGTTGTCTAATGCAAGATTACGAGCCACAACTGCTAGGTTTAATGACGCTAGAACACGTCACTAGCCTAGACCTCTAAGTGTGAGTGTTAAGTTCCAATGCTTCCTTAGGTTGATTGAGTTAATTTTATGGTTTATATTGAAATTATGGTTTAGTTCCAAGGCCCTACCGCTATCATCAGAGAACTTCTATATGCAGTTATATGAGAAAATAAATCTTTCAATTCGATGAATGCTATCTGGTTAACGGAAGAGTCTCAAACAATGATGCAACAAACATTAATACTACAAACGAAACTTTTTCCCAACTAGATGACTTTCACTATCCCAAAGTAATCTAAAACATTCAAAGATTTGAATTATGCAATGTAATATATGCAAATTTCTCTTTTTCAAAACTATGCAATTGTAATCTATGCACAATTTCTTCTTTCTTTTGAATGAATAAGAATGCACTCAATACATTTTTCGATGAAATGAGAATCTACTTAATGCATGATTTTAATGAAAGAGAATGCACTCAATAAGAATTTTAGTTTTCAATCATTAAACAATGTAATCTAAGTTCAATGATAAATTTCAAACATGACTTTCCAATGCAACTTGATCTAATTCATTTTAATGAAAATAAAACTTTGAGACGAAAACTAAATGAATGAAAAGTTTCTTAATGCAAAAATGATGCAACCAAACATTAATAATACAATCTTGTTTTGAACACTTTGTAATGAAATTACTCAAAAGGATACAATACGTATGAGTTCAGGCACAACAAATAATTTCAAAGCGTGGGCTCAAAACAAGGCATGCATTTCCTTTTACATCAAGCAATCAGAAGACTTTTCAGCTGAACAATGAGCAATGTAATATATGCTCACAAGCGAAAAAGAAGACCAAATTAACTTGGACAGACACTTGAGACTCGATCACTCAATTAACCAAAAAGCAAAAGGAAATCAAATAGATATGGCTCACCAAGAAAGGAGACTGACTCAATTAGTAGGGTGATGTCCCGCGAAGCATGCAACCAGGCAATTGATGCACAATCCTAGAAAAACCTAGGGCGCTGAGATGCACGTCCCAACAGAAATATAAAAGAAAACAACCAACCACGAGGCCAATGAGCCAATTAAACCAACTTGAGTGAAGGGGAGAATATGTAAATGATATAGAGAAAAGGATCGGAAGGGAAAGACAGACTGGTTAAAGACTTAGGGAAAAAAACCTTAATTTTTCACACACACAGGAATGGGTGTGACTTTGGGGCTGAAACTAGCGCTGAAAGCCCAATCGGTGCAACAATATAACTGACAACTAATGTTGATCGACCTGATCAGTGTGTTTGTTAGACAAATAAAAGCGTTGATTTTCAAAAAATAAAAAAACAAAGAATTTCTCCTAACAAAGACGAGACTCATTACTTCAAGCAAAAACTAAAAGATTGTAATCGATGAAAAACATAGGAACAAATAGGGAAATGGTTGTTCGAATAAACTCGTTGAATGACTAAGACCTCAAAGATTGAAAAACTTAAAGGAAACTGCCCAGTGGGGTCGCCAATTTTTTGTGCAGGAAAATCCCCTCTACGGACAGAGGCGATCCCTCTAGCCCTAGGGTGGGTCTAGAAACTAAGGGAACATACTAACATCTACCCTCCTAGATTTTAAATGAAATTCAAAGAAAGGAAGATGAACTACCTTTTTTTGATGTTATGTTGTCATCTTCCATCGAAGCTTCTTGATCTGTCACTTTTCTCAAGATCGATACACGCTGCTACTGACGTTCGGTTACCTGTCAGACAGTCAAGACACCATGATAAGCGTAAAATCATGAAAAACATAAAACAATTACAACCTATCTAATTGATCAAGGAATGTTAGAAATCACATTATAAATGTAAACAAGTGTGGAAGATAAACATCAATTGCATTTTATTATGATAAAGAGAAGGGGAGTTTATAACCAAGCCTTGATGTTGAGGCTCTCCTTCGGCAGGTCAATATCCAAGCACATTTGTGACATCCTCATACACAAAGGTATAATATCTCACTATGTTTCTAACACACAAAAACAATCACACTATTCTCTATTCTCCCAAAGCTATAACATCACTATAATTGCTTCTTCTCTCTATGATTGCTGCTTTTAACTAGGTTAGTAGAGGTGAAATAGGTCTCCTTATATAACAATGTAGGAGGAGGATATGGGCCCTCAAATAATGGGAAAAAAACTTATCCTTTGGAGTAGTTCCTATTTTATGGGGAAAGGAAGCCCAAAGGGGAATTCCTCGGCCGTATCCTCAAAACTGCTTCGTGAAGCTTCTAGTAATGGAAACTATGTTTCTATTTAAAAAAAATTCCGAAAGAGGATCGACGCGGGTCAGACATTAAGAAAGAGCACCGATCGGCGTGGGTCTCAGTGAAAATCTCTGTTATCGGCATAGGTCAGACATTGAGACAAAGCGCCAACCTTGAAAACCAGGTTTTTATAGGGACCTTCCAGAAAATTTGTAAAAGGACATGAATTGGCAGAAAAAGTGTGGTTCAGGGTTATGTATTCCATGCTTGGAAAGTACACAAGGGTCACTGTATGGGTCCTCCAGGATCAAGGAACGGGGACTACAGGGTCAGTGACAAATTGATGTGAAACAACTATATTTAGAATCTATATTGTTCCCAATTTTTAAATGATCGAAAAAATTATACATAAGTTTAAAAATTGGACATTGGATCATTGACAAAGAAAAACTTCCATAGCTTCGTTGCATCTCGATAACAAATAAAACGAGCCCACCCTTATCTCTTATCTGATATATGTGTGAGCTAAGGGAAACGAGAGGAGATCCATCTTTTATTATTTTCATTATTGAAGCTTTGTAGTTCCTTTCATTATAATTTTCATAACATGTTATAAGTGTTAATATTTTAAAGTTACTTGAAGTGTAGAGATACGTAACATGTTTTCATCATCCTTCGTGTGCACCTCCACAAATAGAGAAACCAAACATATTTTTGAGAACATAGTTAGCTTTGCATAGTAGTCTTCAACATCACGTGTTAGATCATTCATAAAGAATTTTTTACAAATATTTTTTGCATCCTGATATCCAATAAAACTAGCCCACTTCGACATAGTAGTGCTCACAGTTGCTATAAAGTTTAAAAGATGTTATATGTTATAACTCACAAAGGTATAAACATTGTGGATAAAAAATTATGTTATTTGTTTCACATACTCGTTCTCTTGCATAACATTTCTTTCTCACATGCATTCTCCCACATGTGGATTGCAAAGATGCTATATGTTTTAATTGTGCTTCGTCCACACCTTCGGACTCAGGGTCATCGAACATAGCTTTGAGCACCAGGCATCGCACCAAAAACAAATATTACATGGCCCAAACTTAAAGGGAAATGAGAGTAGAGCCAAATTTTATCATTTCCATTATTGAAGCTTTGAAGTTATTTTTACCAAAATACATTCCGTCATTAAGTGCTCTAACACTAACACTACCACAATTATCTTATTTATATGCTCAATGATGCCAAAATTGATGCAATTACAGGACACTTACATAGACCAGGGGGGGTGTGAAATAAAATTAACCTATATATCCATAAAGTTGATACATTTGTCAGATTGTCAAGGTGTGGATGAAGAAATGAGAAAGTTGTGGGGGTTTCGCCTTCGCACTCCACACAATGTATCAATGTTTCCTACTGATAACAATATCTATTTCTAGTGAGTATTCAATCATGAACTCAAAATGAGATTGTGTAAATGAAAATGCAAAAAGATTGTAATTAAGACTTCCCAACTTCATCCACATCTTTTATGATGTGAAACCATCTATTCTAAAATAGACGTAAGGTGAAGATCATCAGAAGAAAATGGTAAAAAAATATGATCAATCAAGACACCAAACTAAGGAAATTGAATAAATGTTTCTATATGCATAAATTGTGTTCATATGAATATTTATATTTATGTGCAAGTTAACATTGATGATTTTGGAACTCGAAACTGATATCGTTTCAAAACTTAATATAATTATTGCTTTTTAACAAATAAGTCAAAATAATAAAATAGACTTTTCAACGTTTATTTAATGAACGCATGCATAAACATGGCTCCACCACCAGTATCAGTTCTAACTGACTAGAAGGACCCACACAAGAATGATATGTGTGGAAAAACTTTTGTTCCCTCTTTTTTACACCTTATTATACCTTACCCCTCCACATATATCAACTTTCCGAAGCGTGGATTATCAAATATTAAAAACATAAGGCTTAATCCTATTATTAGCAAATATAATTTCAGATCTTAATAGCTAATAATGAAATTTTTATGCCTCACATTGCATTTGTAGAGTGCAGAGATGCGAGCTTAAATTATTAAGGAAATGCGAGGTTCATATTTTTTCATTATTCGAGAATTATTCGTTTCAACAATCATTTATGTCATCAATTGTTATTTCCACCTGCGCATTGCGCACAATGAATGGGTTTCAATTAAATATTAAATTCGTAGCCACATATACAAACTAAATATTAAATTATTCTATCCCAGAACGGACAAATTTCTAGAGAGCGTTCAAAATTTTTCTGTAAATGCAATACATGGCTAGAAGGAGGATTATTATTATCACCAAGTTAGGAGAAAAAAATTATCAAGGAGTGGCTAAATTTGCAAGGTGGGGATGGTGTTCGGTTGGGGGAGTTTGTGATAGAGCTTCTCTTATATGCTGATGATCTTGTATTACTTTCTAAATCGGCCCATGGATTGCTGATGCACCTATATTCCCTTGAGCATTTTTGTAGAGAAATGGGGATGCAAGTCAATATTAGCAAGACCAAGATAATGGTTTTCTCTAATAAAATGAAGTAGAGTCAGCATATGTTCTTCTTTGAAGGCAATATTATTGAAGAAGTAAACGAGTACAAATACATCGAGATCAATTTCAACAACAACCTTAATTAGGAGGACTGTAGAAAAAATAGAATATTAGGAGGATGGAAAGCATTATATGCTCTTCAAAATAGATGTAAGTTATGGGATTGGAAAATGATTAAAGTGAATTTTGGACTCCTAGTTTGTCCAGTGATGCTATATGGGTGTGAATTGTGGGCTAGCAGCACCCCTGTCTCAAAATGGAAGCAAATTGAGAAAATCCAAAAACGTCTTATCATGAGCAAGTTCAAAATAAAAAGTTTGGTACCTTATGAGATAAATTTGAGTGAAACAGGAGCAACTCCCATTGAAGTAATCGCTATGGTGGAGCTCATAATATATCTAAAAATAATTGATCAAATGGGAGTAGGTAGATGGCCTAATGTTATCTTCAAGGAAGGCATGAGTGAAAGAAAGAAAACATGGATGAGACAAAACTACACATGGATGCAAAAATGGAATATCTACCTCAATGCTTGTCCCACAAATACTAAGGAGCTAAGGAATTTTGTTATGGAGAAGTTTTGTGAATAGGTATGGGGAAAGGAGTTGGGTAGAATGAAGAAGTACTACATTGAAAAATTCAACCCTACCTATGATCTCCAACAAAAAGAGTACATTGGAACTAACATTCCGTGAAGGGAAAAGGCTCTTATTGCTCAATTAAGAACCAACTCGCATCATCTTCTGTGGAAAACAAGACTATGGAAAAGGCCCAAAGAAGCTTGGGAAGAATGCGTGTGTAAATTTTGTACCTCTTGGGCAGTGGAATCAGAAAAAAATTTCATTTTGGAATGTGGCATTGTCTTTTCGTTGGAATATTTACTCATCATCAATTTGAATAAGAAAAAAACTAAAATACGAAAGGCAAAAAACAAGAAACCCATAAATTATTTTTAGTCGAATAAATGTTAAAATTTCATTTCATTTCATTTCAAACACTAAAATGGTTACAACAGCCCAGGGCCTGCCATTGGTCATGGTCGATCGTCTCAAAAATAAAAATTTAACGATGGAAAAGTGGAATAAACTGGGCACATGATTTCTCCCTTTGAATGGACCCTTTCTTCCATCTTACTCAAGCTCTTAAAATAGATAATGAGGCAAATTTAGACTTATATTTCCAGTAAAATGCATTAGGAGCCTTATGTGATATTGATATACCATGTTGAAGAGCCCCTCACAAGTGAAGTACCTATGTATGAATGTAAGAACCTAGATGTAATGATATAACATGTAGCTACTTGGAAATGTAGGCTCAAATTTATTTTTACACTGATTTTTTAGGAAGTCTTTGTAATGTGACACATCCAATTCAATGCCCTTAAACTAGTTTTGTCCTATTAAGGGTATATATGTTGTTGGTGAGATGGGTTCCTCTAAAACAATGAATTAAAAATCACCCATATTTACTTCATTACCCTTGAAACTGAATGCAAAATTCTAGTGAGTTGAAAATGATAGCCTCTAGCTTCAACCTTCTCACAAAAAGCAGTGCAGCCTGTTTTTTCAAAAGAAACCCAAATGGTTGGGTCTAAATTTACTGAATCAAGATTTTGTGGTTAATAACGTACCACATCTCCTCCTGCGACTTTTTGTTTTGTTTTCTGTAGTCTTCATCTCGACTATGCATGATTCAACACCCCCCCCCCCATCCCCCTCAAGTCAATTTATGCAAAGGAAAATGAGAAAACGGGGTATTTTGCATACCAGATGTGCAGCACAATGATGGAGGGTTTGGATAGTGAGACCTAGCTCTGTCATCTACGTGTTGGGAATTGAAATTCAAAAAATTACATTTAAAACATAAACCAACCAACAATATGATCAAGAAAAACAATTTATGCACAAAAGAAACTGGCTTAGGCAGCGTGTGCATAGAACAAACGAA
Organism: Pinus albicaulis; assembly: GCA_034641835.2. Classification (NCBI taxonomy): domain Eukaryota; kingdom Viridiplantae; phylum Streptophyta; class Pinopsida; order Pinales; family Pinaceae; genus Pinus; species Pinus albicaulis. Next base: position 210,381,471 of record CM076582.1, read on the forward strand.
TGAAAGTCCAAGGTTATGATATACCGAGACTATTTCTGATGGTGAGAGTGATTGGCAGGTTTTATACAGAGCTCATGCAATGTAAAATATTCAACAACAAAGGAGAAAACCTTACCAAGAAAATCAAAAATAATTCGACCACTGTGCACAACAGTTGTACAAAACCTGTGTCCTACAAGATTCAAACCTTCTTCTCTGTTGTCTGAAACTTTCTTACACTTTGAAACTGCTCCAACACTAAGAATGAAACACATGTGAGGGAGAATGGGAGAGTTTTCAATTTTTTTAATTTTATTCCATTGAAAACCTTTTTCTTATCACGATAATGGTTTTGAATGATGAAAGTGAAATGACATGAGCGGGTACTTTTATAATCATGAGTAGTACATGACACTGGCTGACTGATAACTAACCCTAAACTAGCTCACATGGCTGTCTTGACGCCCACAACTAACTTATGTTGAGCAACTACCTCATGACATGACCCCTTTAACTCTAATTATGACCCATTCCCTCCATGATCTCAAACTTCAAATTATGACCCCTCATGGACTTTTATGACTTTGCAAATTCAAATTAGGGTTAATAGACTCTTTTATGACACACATATTTACAATGAATTTGACTATTTTGACCCTTTGTACACAAAAAACCCCTTAGACTATGATACTTGGTGAATTCATAGGCTAAATATTGCAAACGGACCCCAAATGAATAGTTAGACAAACACACTTTGATCCCTTTAATATAGGACCCTAACACCTTCCACAAAAGAGAATTTCAATGCAACATGTTATTGATTCAAGTCAATTTACACAACAAATTTGTAAATGACCTTTAATTTTAGGTCATCCTTCACTTTGGGATATTAAACTAATGGTGTTGAACTTCGTTTGTTGGTAACTTTCTTAAAGGAATAACATATGTTTGTTTATATGTTGCTCCAGGCGTTAATAATGGCAACAAAAAATATCGCTGGTGTTTGGAAAAGCTCGACCTCCCGACCAATAAGAAACCCGATCCCGACTAGACGGAGGTCGACCCTTGGAGATGAGCCATAGAGGTAAAGGCGAGAGAGACCCGACTCTTGACCTGTAATTTTTGTAATTTTAAAACTAAATTAAAATTTGAAAAATTAGATCCCTATTCAGGATTCATGTTTAAGGAGTAGTCTATACTGCGACTTTTTGGAGGTAGATGTGACATATCTATTGATGGACATGCATACATACCATGCAATTTTCGGCAACCTTGATTAACAGACAGTTTCATTTTCCGGCAAGTGTACCATTCTTCCGTGGTCTTTCCGCGCTTGCGTTGATTTGAATTTTAAAATTGTTATCTCCACTCTCGCCGATTTGAATTTTAAAATTGTTATCTCCACGGGCGTGACTACTACAACAATGGTTTGCCTTCCAATCTCAGCGGCGGCCCCAATCCCAACTTGAACTATGGTTTCAAGGGCGCCGAGATCGCCATGGCCGCCTACACATCGGAGCTCCAGTGCCTTGCGACCCACGTTCAATGCCTCATACTGGGTCATCGCAGGAGATGCAGGATATGCACTTGGAGTGAATGGTCCAGCGCACCCACCCCAAGCGTCCATTGGGAGGGTTTCAGCTACAACAGCCATGGTTTCAGCAAGTCTATTGACAGGCCTCTCGTCTATGAGATTGACAAAAACAACAATCCAATGGGTAAGAAATGGAAACGTGAAATGCGTTACAGGTAATTATCTGCCTCTTTCCTAGAGCTCGAGAACGTAGACAACATTTTTTGGAGAGTCTGCTCCAGCATATGTAAACCTCCGAGATCTGGCTTGCATTGGCTAATGCCGAGTCTATCACTTAAATCACCCAAAATATTTATCTCCAGAGACAATAAAAGGGCTCTGAGTTTGACTTCTTGGTAAGTGCTCCAAGGAATCAAATATTTCATACATTCATCCACGCATTGTTGAAACAGAAGTTCAGAAGCAACTGGTAGAATAGCAGCGGCTTGGTACAGTGAATTCAAAAGGCTGCTTTTTCTCCAAGGACCAGCGCTCAGACAACAAGGTATCATAGTATTCATATTTTCTTAGCACATTGGAATGAACATAAAGAGGATTTCTTTGGTAACCAGTTCCATCTGTGTGGATAAACTTCAATTTAACGTTAGTGGTGCCGTGATCTCCAAATTGCAGTTCATTCGCCATTGTTACCTGCAAATTGGAACTTTTCAGAAACTTGTAATGCAAATTTAAATTTTTCAAAAACCCCAAATTCAAGACCTTTTGCAAACTGTTTCAAAACAGTTTAACACTCACCGTTACTGCTTTTTACCAGCCTTTACTTGCACCTGCAAAACCTGGAATGCAAATTGTACCTATTAAAAAACCTGGAATTCAAAAGCTTTTGAAACTTTTGAGAAATCACAGTTATTGCTTTAATCCCTACTTGGTCCTCTCGTAGAAGCTAGTTAATCCCTCTACAGATCTCTCAGTTCTAGTATTGTGCCTCGCAGTTCTATTATTGTGCCGATTATTCATGGACACAGTTTTTTATTTTTTTCCCTTATTATAGTAATGCTTGTTCTCACACAGTTTTTGATTTTTTTCCCCATTATAATGATCATGTTTGTGTTCATGATTCAGGCTATTGCTTTTCTTCACAAGTCTTACTATCCAACCCAACAACATCTAGCAATAATAACATAAAATATACTAAACAATTATCCATATTGAAATAATTATTTTGGTAAAGTTAAATATTATAAATTGCATTGGTCAATTCTATGATAAAGTTGTTTTATTAACATTTAATGAAATGATTTACTTTATCAAAGCCTATTTGCAAATATGGTAAAGTGGTGGTGGATCTCTATGGTTAAGAATCTCATTACATGTTTTTGTAAATGTATAATAATAATTGTTATTTAAAATTAATTTATAATTTAATAGTTTTATAATTTATACTTTAAATAGTTACAAGTTTTTATTTTCGTTAAAATTTAGTAATTTTTATTTTTTTGAAATTGTTAATTTTGAATATGTAATGTAAAAAAAATTGAGAATTTTCAAACACCAAGTATATTCATACATTTTTTTTAAGCATATTAAATAAACAAAACTCAATATATTTAGAAAAAATTATGTTGTAGAATCCCAGTGAAAATAGGAAGAAAATTTCAAAACAGTTATACTTCTATGTTAATAAAAATTTCTTATAAAAGCTTATAGAGAGAAGTGATTAAATCTATGGGAAAACAAGTATATATTTCAATGTTAATAACTTAACATTTTTCAAGTCCAATGTTAATAAGATATGAATTTAATTGTTTTCAAATTCTAATCAAAAACTTGATTCGAATTAACTTTTGGACATCAAAGTTGAATTTGAAATTTGTTAAAATAAAATAAAATAAAATAAAAAAATTTTGACTTAAAAAAAATCAGATAATTATAAATGCAAATTAGCTCTACTTTATATATATATATATATATATATATATATATATCCAATGCTATTGATTTTTATGTTTTTTTTTTTCTAAGTAAATCTATTTCTATTTATGTAACATAAAAATACATGGCGGCCTCAGCCTTCGCATTGCAAGCCTGAGAGTTGGGTATGAGTTATCAAAAAACCTAAAATTTGGACTGCCCACAGTGGGGAAACTAGTCCCTTAGATAAGTATTTTGTCGCCCACTCAAGGGAAACCGGCAGTATGTTCAAAAGATAAACAACATTGTTCATTTTCAACAAAATAGAGATTATCAGAAAAACAAAAATAGACCCTTGAGACTTGGGACTTGAAACCATAATCCAGTAGAAGCCAAAGCATTTACTTGTCATTTGCAGGAGAGGGAGGTTCCTCCTCGATTAAACACCTGTAGTCTTCACTACTGCCAGCTTCAGCATCATTTGTTGCACAGGTGGTCATTTCAACTTCTCCAGGCAGTGTTCCAATGGTGTCATCCCTGTGAACAGCTTTGCAAGCACTTTTCATCCCTGAAGGTTCTTTGTCTTCCTTGGAGCCTTCTTTTTCCTTGCCACTGTGAACATCCGAGTTCTGCAGAATGGGAGCATCGGGGGTAGTGGAGCTAGCAGCTTCCTCCTGAAAGGAGACCATGATGAATGCGGTGATGAGAGGTTTATCCATAATGTAAGCAAATTGAAACTTTTCTCTGTGAGTTATTTGGCGGAGGACGATTTGGGTGGCAGGAGTGGACTCAGCAGGAGCGGCAGGGGTGGCGACAGGATTGGGGGCTGGTTGTGATGGAGAAGCAGCGTCGTGAGACTGGGAGCTAGAGAACTGGTGCGTCTGCTCAGCAAGTCGGGCTTTGCCTCTCCCACTCCAGGTTTCAGGGTAATGGCCATAAGTAAAATCAGCGGAGGAAGTATCAGAGCTCGAGGTAGACGGAGTACGAATTGCTCTGCCGCGACTGTTGTCGCGACGGCATCGCATTCGATGTCTGAGGTGAGGCATAATTGTAGTGGCGCGCGGACGAGAATGGAGTTGCTCAAGCTCAGGAGGGGGGTGACTTGTAGGAAGCCAAGAAGCTGAGGTAAAATTCAAACAGCAGAGCAGACTCTGGGTGTAATGGACACCAGGCGTAATCTCTATGCAACCAAGGAGGGTGCAATGTATCCCAGTTTGCGTGAGAGCGCTTGGCTCCGCGCTACCAGGAGGATAGTTGCTGCCCTGCGGAACAGGAGATGAGCAAGTAGGAAGGGAATAACTAGAATGAGCAGAGGTGAAGAACCTGTTCTGCGGATCCATTTTGTAATAGAGGAGCGGGCATCGGCGAGAGTGCACAGTTAATGTGAAAATGCGCTCAAAGCTGGCCGCATTTATGGTCAAGCGTATGAGCTTGTGGGTGGCCATGTGGTCAGTCCATGCGCCCAACTTCGAACGCTGCCCAGGGATGACCGTCTCATTCACATTACTTTGCAACCGCATCCAGGACTGTTGATTTTTATGTTAATCAAAATAAAGACTTTCATTAGTAGAAACAAAACTATGTGTTTAAATAAACTATTGTTTTAATCTTAATGAACTTAGGTACTCAATCTCCACTATTGATTTTTATCTTAATTAAAATAAAGACTTTCATTAATAGAAACAAAATTTTGTGTTTGAATAAGTTATTGTTTAAATATTTAATGAACTATAGTTTTAATCTTAATGAACTTAAGTACACCATTTTCAGTCACAGAATCTTAATTTGATTAAATTTTGATGATTGTTGCTTTTGATTAAACTTTAATTCTGAAAACTTTTAATTAAACTTTAATTCTCATCTCACAAGTTTAATTAAAGTTTTTTTCAATACATTAATAAAATGGTAACAAACTTAATTAAATTAAAGTGTTTTTCAATAAATTAATAAAATGGTAACAAAATTAATTATTGTATTTTCAATCAATGAAACCAAATATTAAAAACCTTTTTTATTAAGCTTTGATTTCGATTAGAATGAGGTCAATTATGGCAGCTTGAATCACAAGTTCAGCAAGAAGAATTACAACAGTGGAGTCATCATTCTGAACTTGTTTATGTTCAGAACATTGAGATAGACTCCCATCAACACCAAGAATATAAAATTGAAGTTAATTTAGATCCAATGCCCAATGAAGCAACAAAGTTACATACAGATGCAGAAATCCAGCCTGCACTTCCCAAGCCCATCATCAGAACTTGGGAAGAGCTTGTCCATAACAAGCACAAAAATGGTCTTGGATATGACATGGACTTGTCCTTTCATATTTCAGACTACTCCAAGCCCATTCAATTTCAGAGTGCCGGATTTCTTCATGAAAATTCACCTTCAGCTGTTCCAGATCATGTTCCTTTTCCAACAGCAACAACAGATTGTAAAATTCCAACAATGTGATCGAGTTGGCCATATCAAAGATCATTGTTTTGATCTTCACCCATGCAAGCACTATGGTCGGCACACCCATTCTTCACACAAATGCTTTAGAAATAAGCCTCCTACAAGAAAAAAGATTCATCTTGGATGGATCGCTTCTTGGCAATGGGCATCAACAACCAAGAAGATGTTTAAGTCGCATGTCAGAACTTGTTCTAGAATATTGAACAAACTTGCAGTTGAGGTTTCACCATCATCTCACCTTGTACCTGACAGGGGGGGAAATGGTGGTCATCTACAAGCTTTGAAGTCACATCAAGTGAGCCTGAGGCACGACCTGTCATTCCAGATTCAGAGTTGTAGCCAGAGACATAGCAATTCAAGCGAGCCTGAGCCACAATCTCTCATTCCAGATTCAAAGTTGTAGCCAGAGACACAGTAGTTCAAGCGAGCCTGAGCCACAACTTGTCATTCTTGATTCAGAGTTGTAGCCAGAGACATGGATGCCCATGAGAATTCCTTTGGTTGGTGGACATCCTTAAACCATCCATGTGAGGTTGATATTCTTCCTTTTCAAAGAATTCAGAGCACTTCCTCTAGCAGAAGAATTCAACTTCTTGCTAGCTTTGGTAGATTTCTGGGAAATGAATTAAGCATTCCCGTGTTGGTGGTCATCCTTAAACCATCAGAGGTTGTAGACCTCCCTTATTCTAGGTTGAAGGTCTCCCTCTTCAAATATGAGGGACACTTCCCCTAGTAGAAGCCCTCAGCTTCTTGCCAGATTTGGAAGAGTTCCGGGAATTGCAATAAGTGTTCTAGTGTTGGTGGTCATCCTTAAACCACCTCTTTATGCCAACATTTCAGAGAGTTGATTAAGCCTAAGTGTTGCCATGCATACTTTGCAGATTTGTATTACAACTCTCTTCTTTGACTCACACATACCCCTTCGGAGTAAGGGGGGGAATGTTGGACACCTAATCCTCTATGGGTAGGTGTAAAGGATGAACGAACATAGGAAGTCCAAGAGACCCTGGAATATGGAATCCTAGGGTCACTCCATGTATGATAAGTATGTATCATTGTGAGTAATAGAGCATCAAAGTTTTATCTTTCTCATGTGTCTTGTATATTTACCGTCCTCACCATGGGTGTGTTTAACAACATCTGTGCTAGTACTCAATTTTTTCACAGGGACAGGGAGAATTTTTTGTAGGATTATTTTCTGAAAGAAAGTTTGAGAGTTTTTAGAGAATTCCTTGGTTTCGGTTGGAGATTTTTTTTGAGAATTCTCGGGTTTCATATTAGGATAACGACAGTTGCAGAAAAAAACACACTACTTTGGTGTGCATGTGTCATCTATGAACGAAAATTAATAGTAAAAATATGGTGCGCAGGTGTCATCAGTGAACGAAAATTAAGAGTAAAAATATGAATTCAGTAGTATGGTGCACAAATATGAGGTTAGGAAGAGAGCACAATGTTTCTCGAAGGTCAAAGGTCAAATATATTCTCGATAGGAAAGGGTCGATATTTCTTTGGTTTGTTTTCTATCAAGAATGACTTTTACTTCAATGTCGATAGTGAAGATAAGATAGAGTTTATGAGGGATTGACTCTCGAGGCTCATGTCTCTTATTTTATTCAACCATGTTTCAAAACCTTGGGGCACTACTGTGTCGGCTCTGTAGTTTTCCGGACCCTTGGATCTTCGGTCACAGGACTATCAATTATGCTTTTTGGATTTAGAGCTCTGTTTCTGTAGAAAGCCATGGAAAAGATTTAAAGTTAAAATTTGTGATACATGGTGGAATATAGGACAGTTTATCTGTTGCTGCTGTGCTTTGGAGGTGGTATAATTTTCCTTAAGGCGATTATAGGATTGTTATTTATTTTCTCTGGAAACCCACTTGTGTGGCCTAGGCATGATACTCGGGGACTATTCACTCCCCCTGCATTTCTCTGGTTTTTCAGGTGGGATGGTTGATGACCAGGATCAGAAAATTCAAATTTTCTGAGAGGGTACATGTATCCTCTAACCCAGACGGTGGTTGGTGTACTTTATAGGCTTTAGTACTGTCCTCACTGGGGATTTCTCATTTGGACTTTATTAAGGTGATTTTTTAGTAGTATTAGACCAATATGATTGGATTGGTTCAGGGTGGTCGTACCTCCTTTTAAATGTCTGATCGTTCTGCATCAGCTACTCGCATCTTTTCAGTGGTGATCTGGATAAGGATCATGGATCCTCTCTTTAATTCTAAAGGGGTTATCTTGTCCTTCCATATCTTTTTATATTATCCTCTTAAATCCTTCGACACCTCAATATGACCACCCTTACGATGATGCGTTCTTGCATGCACTCGATGTGGTGGAGAGTGGCAAAACTCCCCTTTGTTGTCTGGATCCACATTCCCACTAATCTCCCAGTGTTGTTACTGCTCTTCAGACTTCCGGAACGACCTCTTCGCATGACGGTACTTCTGGCCGAATATCCCTGAAATTACACCACAGCTCTGCATATCTATCAAAATCGACTTCCGCAAACAAGCCTTTCGAGCTGAAACAGGGTTGTAGACTTCTTAGTTTCGGTCGTGATGTAATGTGGGAGTGCGCCAAGAGCCTGTTGGACCGTGCCTTGGTTGGTTGCTGGTATTTTGAGAAGTATAGTAAGGTGGATTTCCTCTCGTGGCTGATGGAGGCCTGGAACAAGCTTATTGGATATCAGCCTAAGGTTAGAAAACTGCAGGGGGGCTAGTTCTGCTTCCATTTCATTAAAGCATAGGACGTCGCGGAGGTATATCGACGAGCATGTGTCTGCTTGAACGTACCTCCTATCTAGTGTCGTATCCATGTGCCGTAGTTGTTAGCCGTCCAAACTTTGTGCATGCCCTGACTGAACACTATGGGAATTCTATACCAGGATCAATCTGGGCTAGCTCTCTTAAGACCATTCCCAACCCCGAGCCACCCCTATAATATAATAGAAGATTGGATTGGACCTTCACTTGAACTCACGTAAGGTCCGACCTTTCACAAGAAAATCACCCAACAAAGTGTCTAAGAAGGGTGTGAGCCTCTACATATGTGATGGCATCGATTGAGAAGAGTTTCGTCCATAATTGGAGTGAAAGAGGCTAGTGATAATTCAGGGTTCAGGGAAGTAATGAAAATTGACTATGCAGGAAATTAAGATGTCTTTACTGCAAAAGACTCCACCAACAATCCAATCTACATCAAGCAAGAAGGAAGCCATCCAATCCCACTACTGACTCTGATTCAAACTGAGGTTGGGCGTATTTTGAATCCATTGACCCGTTCTGGTAGATAGGCTCTTTGCACAGGGAACAAAGTCTCATTGACCTGAGCTTCAAACAGGGGATTTTAACCGAGCTTCAAACAAGTGATTAGTAGTTGTGGGAGACAGGGGTTTAGTAGCCTGATAGATGGCTAACATGCGAACAATTGGTTACATGATACCCTGTAGCTACCATTTAGGTTACGAGATAATTCCGTAGAAATGGGTTATGTGTTTTTGGCTATCTTCAACATTAAGTGCTCGAGAATTAATGTTAGCATTAAGTTAGCTTTACTTCTAGAATTACTTATATGTCATAGATTTGAAGTAGAAATCATGAAAAAATTCAAATTTATCTTATGCATATCATTACTATGCCTCGATATGAGACCAAATAAGATGGAAAAACCGTTAATTGGTTAATAAGGAATATTCATTTAAGTGTTGAAAAAAATCTTTGCTTAAAAGAGAAAAAAACCTCTTTGGTTTATGTGTCCAGCAAATAACCACCCAAAACAAAAACTATTGCTATAGTCAATGCAGCCCTGGCAGAGACTAATAATATGATAATAAAGACAACGTAGAAATTATATATAACAAAATCGATGTGAGGGGACTAATAATATCGTAATAAACACAATGTAGAGCTTATATATAACATGATCGATGTGAGGATGAAAAGAAATACACGAGAACATGGGAAAAATATAAATAAATTATGTTGTGGAAACTTCCTAGTCAAAGTCACTTCATCCAACAAGGGTACACAAAATTACATTACTAATAAAAGCTTTTACAGAATCAAGACTGGCTGATTTTTAAAATGGTCTCACTTAGACACTTATCAGGATTTTCAAAATAGTAGTGCAAATAGGTTGTATCAAATTCTTCCGGTCACATCAAAAAATTTGTTGTGGCGATTGATGGTATTTTGCATTTTTCTGCCCCAACCCTCAAGTGCATTCTTGCATACGAATCCACATACATGTTTCCATCCTTTGTTTCTTTTGCAATGTTGTAAAGGAAGAGTCTTTTGTTAGAAGAAATGGAGCCCGCCTCAGGCTGATGGGACAACTCCCTCCGATGACCCCCACGACTTTCCGGATAGGAGGTGGACCTCACCCAACTCAGATGACAATGGCAAGAGAACTCGGCGACGACATCCCAACTCGACTTTGGTGGACCCCGTGCTCCTGCCTCCGCCACCTCGCTCACTCCACGCCGCTCCTCTCCCCTCTGCTCCCCCCGCACACTTGGAAGAGATATTTGAAATTTGAATTTCGACTATTCGCGCCGGTAAATAGTCTAGTTCATTATTATGCCTGTCATTCTGGTTCATTCACATCGGAGAATTCAACAACTCGTCCCAAGTTCAACAGTCCATCGAATTTCAGTTGCGCTAGAGGATTCAACAGTCTGTCGAAGTTCAGTTGCGCCGGTAAATTATCCCCTTTCTTGTCATTGGAAAAGTCAATAATTATTTGATTTTTTTTAAGTCAATAAATTTTTATTTTATTTTATTTTATTTTAACAAATTTCAAATTCAACTTTGATGTCCGAAAGTTAATTCGAATCAAGTTTTTGATTAGAATTTGAAAACAATTAAATTCATATCTTATTAACATTGGACTTGAAAAATGTTAAATTATTAACATTGAAATATATACTTGTTTTCCCATAGATTTAATCACTTCTCTCTATAAGTTTTTATAAGAAATTTTTGTTAACATAGAAGTATAACTGTTTTGAAATTTTCTTCCTATTTTCATTGGGATTCTACAACATAATTTTTTCTAAATATATTGAGTTTTGTTTATTTAATATGCTTAAAAAAATGTATGAATAGACTTGGTGTTTGAAAATTCTCAATGTTTTTTACATTACATATTCAAAATTAACAATTTCAAAAAAATAAAAATTACTAAATTTTAACGAAAATAAAAACTTGTAACTATTTAAAGTATAAATTATAAAACTACTAAGTTATAAATTAATTTTAAATAACAATTATTATTATACATTTACAAAAACATGTAATGAGATTCTTAACCATAAAGATCCACCACCACTTTACCATATTTGCAAATAGGCTTTGATAAAGTAAATCATTTCATTAAATGTTAATAAAACAACTTTATCATAGAATTGACCAATGCAATTTATAATATTTAACTTTACCAAAATAATTATTTCAATATGGAGAATTGTTTAGTATATTTTATGTTATTATTGCTAGATGTTGTTGGGTTGGATAGTAAGACTTGTGAAAAAAAGCAATAGCCTGAATCATGAACACAAACATGATCATTATAATGGGAAAAAAATCAAAAACTGTGTGAGAACCAGTATTGTTATAATAAGGGAAAAAAATAAAAAACTGTGTCCATGAATAATCCGCACAATAATAGAACTGCTAGGCACAATACTAGAACTGAGAGATCTGTAGAGGGATTAACTAGCTTCTACGAGAGGACCAAGTAGGGATTAAAGCAATAACTGTGATTTCTCAAAAGTTTCAAAAGCTTTTGAATTCCAGGTTTTTTAATAGGTACGATTTACATTGCAGGTTTCGCAGGTGCAAGTAAACGCTGGTAAAAAGCAGTAACGGTGAGTGTTAAACTGTTTTAAAACAGTTTGCAAAAGGTCTTGAATTTGGGGTTTTTGAAAAATTTAAATTTGCATTACAAGTTTATGAAAAGTTCCAATTTGCAGGTAACAATGGCGGATGAACTGCAATTTGGAGATCACGGCACCACTGACGTTAAATTGAAGTTTATCCACACAGATGGAACTGGTTACCAAAGAAATCCTCTTCATGTTCATTCCAATGTGCTAAGAAAATCTGAATACTATGATACCTTGTTGTCTGAGCGCTGGTCCTTGGAGAAAAAGCAGCCTTTTGAATTCACTGTACCAAGCCGCTGCTATTCTACCAGTTGCTTCTGAACTTCTGTTTCAGCAATGCGTGGATGAATGTATGAAATATTTGATTCCTTGGAGCACTTACCAAGAAGTCAAACTCAGAGCCCTTTTACTGTCTCTGGAGATAAATATTTTGGGTGATTTAAGTGATAGACTCGGCATTAGCCAATGCAAGCCAGATCTCGGAGGTTTACATATGCTGGAGCAGACTCTCCAAAAAATGTTCTCTACGTTCTCGAGCTCTAGGAAAGAGGCAGATAATTCCCTGTAACGCATTTCACGTTTCCATTTCTTACCCATTGGATTGCTGTTTTTGTCAATCTCATAGACGAGAGGCCTGTCAATAGACTTGCCGAAACCATGGCTGTTGTAGCTGAAACCCTCCCGATGGACGCTTGGGGTGGGTGCGCTGGACCATTCACTCCAAGTGCATATCCTGCGTCTCCTGCGATGACCCAGTATGAGGCATTGAACGTGGTTCGCGAGGCACTGGAGCTCCGATGTGTAGGCGGCCATGGCGATCTCGGCGCCCTTGAAACCATAGTTCAAGTTGGGATTGGGGTCGCCGCTGAGATTGGAAAGCAAACCGTTGTTGTAGTAGTGGCGCCCGTGGAGATAACAATTTTAAAATTCAAATCAACGCAAGCGCGGGAAGACCACGGAAGAATGGTACACTTGCCGGAAAATGAAACTGTCCGTTAATCAAGGTTGCCGAAAATTGCATGGTATGTATGCATGTCCATCAATAGACATGTCACATCTACCTCCAAAAAGTCGCAGTATAGACTACTCCCATGTTTAATACAGTGTAAATTAATTTGGAGGATACTTTCTGAAGCAAGAGTACAGTGATGTGATAGGCTGATGTGAGACATCATTTAAATCCTTTGTGTACAAAATGTATAAATCAATATGATTTAAACGATATGACAACAAGTGTCGTACCTGCAATTTGCAAGTTTGATAAGACTGCAACGATTGCAAAATAAGACCCAAGCCATTTCAACCAATGAAATCAACAAAAATTAAAATTAAATTAATTCCATTTTTTTTTAATGTAAGCATTGCAAGACGCATTTTAATTTTTGGTCAAACACAGAATTAATTCATTTTCAACACATTATCCAATGTGTTATATACCTTCCCACGGTAGGGTAAGATGTAATGAGAAAATATACTCACCCCACTCAATAAAATAAAATTTAAAAGTTATATTCTATAGTACTCAATATTATAAGCTAATTAATTTAGAAAATCAAAAGAAAATTTATAAATTAAATAAACAAAATTTTAAAATATATATATATATATATATATATATATATATATATATATATTTATTTAATTTTTATTTTTCAATTTAAAATTATTAAATATTAAATTTGCAAATCCAATATGAAACCCAAATATCATGATTTCCAATTTATTGATTTTTTATTGGTTATTGATATAATAAGTCAAATTGCTTGTATCTTTAAAGAATTTTGTTTTCATACATTATTGATGGTTTAATTGAGTATTTTTTAAGACACTGATTATTTTCTTTTAACATAGTTTTTTTTTTCTCGATAGTTTTTTTTTTTTTTAAATGAAAATTAATTAGAAAAATTTGAACTATGTTGAGGAATGAAAATTAATTATAAAATACTGAATTTAGTTAAGGAGAGAGTTATTGAAAGTGAAAGACACATTTTTGGTTTGCAAGTTAAGTAATAAGAAAGGAGGGAACGAATGAACTTTGTTGAATTAACATGATCTAATAATTATATACCAACAATTTCTCTTAAATGTGTAAAGGTACATTGAAGGAATAAAAGATTTGGGAAAATTAGGAAGGTTGTGAAGACAAAATGGATCATTTTTGGCATGACCATTTTTACTAGTTAGGTAAATGTAAATCAGGAGACAACTTCAAAGAGCTAGACAATTTTTTTTATCTACAACACACTACAACCTTCTTTTCTAACACCAAGACTATGCCATATTAGCGGCCTTCAACATTTGCATTCAATATTGTGGAGCGAAATTGTGATTTATGATTGTTTGAAATGAATTTTTAAACTTTCTGAACACCTAAATTCTGTAGAAATTATATACATTAAGCATGCATATGTCCTAGATTCCCCTGATCTCACAATATTTAACTTCTTGCAAGATACAAAATCATTCCACTGTTAATCTATTGCGGAAAATTAATTGCACACACATGTGAAGCATAAATAAAATCAATCGCACATAACATACTTGTTTTTAACTGGGAAAGCCTGAAGCTTAAAACCCCAACTATATATTATGTATCATGGAATCATATGAAAATCCTCATACAAAGCTTATCAAGCTCTCAGTACAGTACAATTGTCATACACTAATTAGGAACAATCTTGCAAATCCATGCACCGATCTCTGCCCCCTGCTAGCCTGCCTCCATTGCGCAATCCCTGTTGAAGAATAGCTCTTAATGAATTCGAATTACTCTTGCCTTGACTGCGCAATCCTCATTGGCAACTCCAATGTGTGTGTGATGCAATCAATGCATCACTATTGTCACAACAGATAGTCCATCTTTCCCTTTCACCTATCTCTCCACTGGGTCTCCAATGGAACTGCCATGCACTGTAGTTAACTGTTGTATTTTTCAGTTGATTAATGAGTTATTATTTGTGAATTAATTAACTAATTAATTCACTCCACTCTCACTGGTGTATCATTCAGTTAGACTAGCTACAACTAGCTCAACTGAGTCTAACTGAGTTAAAATAAATACAATTCCATAAACTACTCTTCCAACTCTGTCATAACTTTGCCACTTGAGTTCTAACTGAATCCTCCATGCATGAACTCCAGTAAACCCTTGGGAATTGCGTAATTCCCTCAGCCCACTGATCTACCACATCTGTGCACTGAAGCAAAGTGCTCCAAGAGAATAAGTTGATGTTTAGAGTCTGATTATTATTAAGAGCTAATAATAATCGACATGCATCTATTTTTAGATTGACGATCTGTAAATAGACTTCGCCCAATATTCTAAAAATAGAATTTCATCTATTTTTCCAACTTGATCAACCATCCACAAATAACATCCTGCAACTTTTGAAATATGATCACCATGTCTAAAAGTATACATAGTCTAAAAATAGACTTGTGCCAAAAATACCCTACGGGCCGACTTAATGAAGGCGACTCTTTTCACTAAGCTCATCATCTTGTTGAATCTCAACAAATTATGCCAATTATATAACTCAAACTTTTAATTTTAAATGATATCTACAAATTTCAATAAAAATATTAGAAAATTATGGGTTGTAAACTCCAAAAATTATAATAATTAAACTATATTTTTCTTCAACAACCATGAGTCATTGTGCCCTTCACCAAGAAGTTGGATTTGAAAAGAAAAAATATCCATAAGAATTAATTATAATAGTCATTTCTAATAAGATGTCAATAGTTCTTTGCCCTAAAAAGAAAGTGAATAGTTTTTTTTTTTAAACTAGAAATGAGCACATTCCACTAGGCACATTCGGTAACTTCGTAGAAATGGTTGCCACTATTCCACCTGGTAGAACCAATATTTCATAAATGCCATAAGAGCCAACATGTCTCCAGAGACTTGAACCCATGCTACTTAGGCACAAATCATGAGCCATACCACCTGCACTAAGTTTCTTTGACGAAAGTGAATAGTTTTTTACTATGAAAAAAAAGTCCATAGCTCACTAAGAAGATATATTAAAAAAAAAAAACAAACAAAAATTTGATATCAAATAATTATAATATACAAGTTTGGCTGGAATTAATAAAAAGTCAATTTTTTTTTTGAATTAATAAGAAGTCGATGGTTTTTTATGTAAAAATAAAAGAGAAAAGTGTATAGTTTGATGGGTGGATTTTTTCTCCTCTTTTAATTTTATCACATTATTATATATATATAGTTTAAATAATTTTTTGTTCCAATTAAGGCCTTTCTATTTGAGGCATGAAAGAGGCTTTATTTTATAAAGAAAAGATATTTGATTAGCTATGAAATAACATGGTGCAAGATGGTAATCATCTCTTAATCACTTATGGCTTCTTCTTCTTGGTATATATTTAAAATTTTAACCCAACAAAGAAAAAACAACCTATATTAGTTAAATATTAAACCAATACACCTACAAAAACATCCAACAAAGAAAAAAACAACCTATATTAGTTAAATATTAAGCCAATACACCTATAAAAACACCCAACAACTAATTGTTTCTTAAATATTGTTGGACACAGTACCCCTCAAAGAAGAAAGTTAGAGAAAGAATCTGCAGATCGAGGAGCGGAGCACGCAACACAAAGTGAATTTTGAGTCTTAGGTGCTTTGGGTGAGCCAAAGCCTCTTATTTTTTAAAGGGATGGGAATATTTTGGGAACACTTAACTCTGCCTATGGTTTTCGGACCATGGTATTGTAATGTAAAAGACTATATAAGGAGTCTAGGCTAGATCTTGAAGATAAATTTGAAAAGAGAATTGATTAGATGAATTTGGATGTAATGTTGTTTTGAGTATGAGTCTGTGGTTTTGGGTTAGAGGAAACACTCCTGCAGCTGAGTTAGCGGAGACCTTAGGAAGTCTGAAGATGAGTGAGTAGACCCCTGTAGCTGAGTGCGCGGGGTGGAATTGGTTAGATGAGAAGGATCTGAACATTAATGAAGTACTTTCTAAGATAGATCAATTTTTTGAGTTGATGTGTTTGTTTTTATTGTATTTTAAATTATCTGTGCTAAGTAAGGGTTTTGATCTATAATTCATAGTGAAGATCTGTTTATGGTTGTTTACATTGTTTAATACTTGAATAAGTAAGACCACACAGTCTGTAATTTAGTTGACTAGATGTGTTGAACAATGACGATATAGTTGATAGATATGTTTTGTGAAGCTTTTCCAAGTATAGAAAGGAAGCGAAGCCATAAAGACACAATCCACTGTCCCTCTAGATGTAGAAACCTGGTTCTAGCATCCCCCTATATTGCCTCGAGTGAGACTTCGGTATGTGCAAGCAGATCATTGCCGAAAGGGCCGGTAATAGTGGGTTTTTTTGGTTCGCGCAACCATATTTGAACCTGGGTCTAGGCCCCATCAAGCTAAAAAATGGTTTCATTGTTGGGACTAGGATTTAACTAAGGGATAACTGGATGTGGCATCCATCTAAGCAAGAGATTCAAGACTGGGTATATATAAAAGATTGCGAGTTTTTTGTGGAAAAAAACTAAAATCTGCGCATATCTACTAAAGATTGGTTACCGAAGTATGTTTTTACAGATCAGTATGAGATCTATTTCTCGTTGTTTTTTAGAGAGTTGTATGAGTGGATATCAAGGCTAGCTGATCAAACAACTCGTTTTAACAATAATCGTACTGCGTGGACCCTAGAACTAATCAAGTAATGAAGAAGACTGATAACGAGATCACAAGGGTTGTTGATTATTGGATCGATAGTATCCTTGGAGGTTTTATCACTAAGTTCATGATCAATACCTCGATATCCTATAATGAAGAAGAGGATAACTTTTTCAAAGGTTCTTAAGGTAAGTACCTAAATTCACTGAAGTTCTGGATTAAAATGCTATTGTGTGAAAAGGGTGTACTACGGATGCACTCATATAAATGTTCGGAGAAAGATAACCTGGTACTACGTGAACTGGTAAAATATTTAGGAAAAATTGGGGTACTTATTTTGAAATTGAATATATTTCGTTGTTTGGGTTTGAAGAAGGAGAAAGCAACCCTGCTACCCCGAGGAGTGTGACAGTAAGATCTGAAAATCATCATGGCACTATGGAGATTCCCCAACCTTCCACCCCCGTCATCACGCATCTCCATTTCGTTCCTCCACATCCACCTTCCCCATTCACCATGGCCCAGCCACCAAAGATGTCCATGTTCAAGGGATCGTATGATCATGAACAATTATGGTTTGTTGCAGAAGAAATATGGAGTTCGCATAATATTACAAATGAAAATATGAAGAAAGTGCAGTTGGTTATAGCACTGCAAGATAGAGCGTTTTCTTGGTATATGAAATATACTACGACAAATGCAAATGCTACATTGGTTGAGACAGATACTGCGTTGAACGTTGAGTTCAAAAAACCAGAGTCAAATTCCCAGTGTATCACAGAGATCAAAGAAATTAAGCACTTGGTTACTAAGACTATGTGGGAGGTAGACCAAAGATATAAGACATTACTAAGAAAAATTAATTTCAAGATCCCTGATGAGCAACATAGAGAATGTTTTATTATTGCATTGTTGCCTCATCTTAGATTTCCATTGCCACAATAGAAGATTGTAACCCAAGCATAAGTGCTATAGATCGCGATGAAGCTCAAATATTTGCGAGTAGCTGATACTAGCATGGTAGTTCAGTAGATTCAAACCCAGTTGGTGAGCTTGCATATGGAGATCTAAGATCTAAAGAAGGTAAATTAGGTTAGGCTTTATATAAGGTCGAAATTCCAGTGTATCAAGTGTAAAGTGGAGGGTCACTATAAGGAGCAGTGCCCTATTTATGGGAATTTTTTGGGCACTGGGATGTCGATTCCATTGAAACCTAGACTGAGTGTTGGGAAAAGTTTGGGGCCTAATGTTTGGTGTAGCATTTGCGAAGTTTCAAGCTAGCATTCCACTGATTATTATCATCTGCAGCAAAAATATTTCACATCGACGAAGCAATTATTTTGTAACTACTGTAGTTCAGTGGGACATGATGAAAAAACTGTCGAAATTACGATCTCATGATGCAGCACAGTCCTGGAGCATATAGAATGCAAGTAGAGGGTCGAGAAGCTCTGAGTTCGCGTGAGGTGGTTTCCAAGGTCTAGGGCATGGCTGAGGAGGAGGCGCTAGTCGTGTATGATGGCAGATTATATGTTACAACTACGGAAAGCCTGGAAATTTGTATAGGGACTGTTAGAATCCTACTATAGCTTCCTGTAAGTATTGTCAAGAATTTGGTCATGAAATTGAATATTTTCCCATTTTATTAGCTAAAATGCAGGAGAAGCACAACCAGCAACCAGCTCAGAACATACAAATGATGGAAAGATGAAGATAAGAATGTTGGGTTCAATATATAGCGTGAGAGAGAGACATTCATGGAAGCGAAGAAGACATTTATGACTCTTGAATCTTCGACATCAACTACACAGAGACAATTTTTCCGACTGAAGAGGAAGGCTGAGGAGACTACTTGATCCATAATATTTAGCTTCAAGATGGAATAAAGAATTACATGTAAAATTGCATCTTAACCATGAAACTTAAAAGGCATGAAATAAGAAGAGAGAAACACATAAAATCATGCAAAGAAGATGAGAAATTGATATTGGAGTTTGTCCAGGAGGGGCTACGTCTTCGAGCCCTACTCAAACAGTGGGGATGCCCTCTTTCATTAAGGGGAAAATAAAATGAAAATACAAGCATAAATGTAAAATTACACCATTATACCTCCAATCTACAAACTAGCCGAAAAATGGAGACCTCTGTTGTAGAAGTGAATAACACCATCGGATTCCTATCGCTGAGAGGTGGAGGATCCATATAAAATTTGTCTAATTTGGACACTTGGAAAATTTGGCCCCTCTGAAAGTTGAGCTCAAATCATGGTTCCACCTACCCCTAGAAAGGGTTAGGGTTCCGCTGCCCACCTTGATCCTTGTGCCGCTCATGGTCTCCCCTATGCATTTGTAAAATTCGAGTTTTTATATAAGATGATGCGCGGACTTCACAACGATATCCATTAGGCGCAATGGTTAGGATCCAGATTGGAGGGGAGGAGGTTGGGTAGTCAAACCATGCCCCCTCCCAAAATAGTGGTACGTATTTTTAAAACTCAACTCATATAAATTTTGGGGGGCCGGACCCACATCAGGCGGCTCGCCCACTTATCTCCCCACGTTTAACATAGTAAAAAGGGTTGGGGCGGTGGGGTCACGACTGTCGGCCCCACCCAAATTAGATGAATTTGTTTATTCGGTTCTAGTGGTTGCGTGGGTTCGGCGGGGTCATGGCCCCTGGCCCATAAACATGTATAAATTTTTTTATATGGCCAGGATAGGGGCAGGGGTCATGGCTTGCCCTTATTTTTTATATATTTTTTGTTTTATTAACAATAAGAACCCATTTTCAAACTTCTTGATTTTGACCATAGGAATCTTTTTAACAACCCCAAAAATTATTAGAGAATCCGACCAGAGTTGGGCGGAATCTAGTGCCTGGATTTCTACATATTTGTTTCCTCCTTAAGCTACCAAGTCATCCATCCAACCTTATAACTTTGACCAACTCTAACTTTTGCATACAGATTCAGTTTGACGAACCTTTCACACCGTTGCGATTAGGACAGCGAGATTTTCAACTTGACACTAATTTTGCCACATTTCTGTCACTTTGAATTTCAACCCTTTTGTACTTGCCACTGGTGTGTAGATCCACCTAGATCAATCCTACCAACTGAGGAGCTTTTGGACCACCAAAATAAATAACACATCCCATGCACTTCTTGTGTCCTCGCCAAACCACACTTTCAATCACCTGCACGTAAATTTGGCACATTCCTTACAATAATATACAAAACATACATGACTCCATCAATCCCACACTTGCCAAGAGTTTATAGCACACACTCTTTTTCAAGGATTACATAATAGAAGCAATACCTAAACTACACACAAAGGCCAAACATCACCGTTGCTTTAGGAAGTGATGGAAAACACATCATCACTTTTACATTTATTTGCAACACATGATTTACAAATTGTGGCCACAAAAAGCTACTATATCTAAAAAAACATCTTATACCAAATAAAGCAGACCACTATGAATTTGGTGGATTCATTTTTTGAACATTTTCACTTGTCGGTTCCTCTATCGATGCTTCCTGGGCTTGGATTATTTGACACGTGGCTTGTTGGTGTCCCACCTCATTGCAACAACTACAACGATTCTTCCTCCTCAAAAATTCTGAGTCGCCTTGGAGTGCTTTCCCCTGGTATTCCTTCGATGAGTATTCATGGAACCCTCATTATCGCAGGAATGTGAGGAAGTGATTTCATCATCTGTCGCTAGCTAGTCACTAGATGTGTTGGAGATTTTGCCAACTTCCTTCCTGGTGTATCCGAGTTCTGCATGACGCGGAAATTCCTCGACTTCAATGGGCTTTACGATGCCTTGGCCATTGATGCCGAGGCCCTTTCCCTGATACCCCATTTTCTTTAGCATTTTGGATCTGATCCCTATAGTATGTTTTTCGAAAGCAGCGAAATCATCATCATGAAAAGTACATGAAATTGAAGGGTTGTTTTTTTACCTCTGGTTGGTTATGTCACAAATTTTCCAAGGCCTCATCCTTAGCTTGTAACTAGTGTAGTAGCCTTTTTTTTCTTCCTTCGTTTCCTATAGGATCCTCCTTAGCTCAGTATTCTCTGCTTGGATGCATTGGTTGAACTCCTCAAGTTCTTGGAGCCTTGCTGTAGTGAGTTTCCTTTTCATCTTTGGTACAATGTCTGTTGATTTCTTTTTTTCATTGCCCAGATCACAACCCAAGTCTATGGGTCCTTCTATTGCGATCCCAAAGGTTGCAAGCTTCATTTTGGACGCCAAGTCAATTGGTCCACCTCTTGCAAATCCTGCAGCTGTTACCTTCTCATCTTCCTCTGATTCAGAATCTTGGTTTTACTGCATGGTGGTACAAGAGGGCTTTGCTCTCGTTCATCATGTCCCTCTTTCTCACAATGTGTATAAGAGGGCTTTGCTCCCCTGCTCTTGGTTGTTGCAGTTCTTTTTGGGTGGTAATTTTTTTCATGTGTTCCCCTGCTTTCTAGATGCATGGTCTTCACACTGGCCTCATCGATGGTAGGAGGCTCAAAAAATAATAATGAATGTCTTATGTAATTATGCAGAGAACCAATATACTTGGTTACAATCTATGGTGAATATAATGGAATGTCAAAAGTCAATGCTTGTTTTCTAAACTCTTCAGTGAAGTGTTGTACATTTTGACCTCTTCCTTGTCGTATATGTTGCCATTGCATTAATGCCTTTTTCTTATATCCCAAAGGGTAAAATTGGTTTCTCAATGGAGAAAATTTTTTTGACCATGAGGAGAGAAGGTTACCACAATTTTTGTTGCCTTCCAATTTTCTCTCACACTAGACAAGAGCGGTGTCGTTCAGCCGAAGAGAAGCCAATTGGATCTTTGCCTCGTCCTCCTCGATCTACTGAATCCTACAGTAGACTTCAATCTGCCTAATCCAGTTGTTAATATTTTCTACATTACTTTCACAATTTTACATGGGAAGATCAAATTTGACATCTAATTTAAAGAAAGGTTTCTTAGATGCATTTCCTGAATTCCTATGATGATGGTGAGAAGAAGAAGAGGAAATTCCACTCACAGAGGGAGAAGGAGGTGGATCCCCTCCCTCATCTCCATGCGCTAAACCTTGTCCTTCTAGAGAATTTTCCCCTACACTTTCTAGCTTCTCAAGCCTTAAGAACAACTTCTTGATTCAATCTGCCATTGTGTAGAATGTTTTGCAGAATTTTAGTTCCTCCTCATTTCTAGCATCATCATCCATGTTTCTTCTTTGATGCGCACGTGCCGCTTCGGGATCAAAAGACTTTAGCTTCCCTTTGCCTCTCTGTATCCTATTTATGGTTAGCATACAAACATGTAATTCACATCTACAAAGACCCTCTCTGATACCACTTGATCCAAAATATTTAGCTTCGAGATGGAATAAAGAATTACATGTAAAATTTCATCTTAACCAGGAAACTTAAATGGCATGAAACAATAAGAGAGAAACACATATAATCATGCAAAGAAGACAATAACTTGATATCGAAGTTCATCCAAGAGGGAATACGTCTCTGGGCCCTGCTCAAACAGTGAGGAGGACCTCTTTCATTAAGTGGAAAATAACATGAAAGTACAAGAATCAATGCAAAATTACACCCTTATACCTCCAATCTGCAAACTAGCCAAAAAATGGAGACCTTTGTTGCAGAAATGGATAGCACCATTAGATTCCTGTCGGCAAGAGGTGTAGGATCCATATAAAATTTGGCCAATTTGGACACTGAGAAATTTTGGCCCCTCTGAAAGTTAAGCTCAAATCATGGTTCCACTTGCCCCTGGAAAGGCTCTGGGTTCCACTGCCTGCCTCGATCCTCATGCCGCTCCTGGTCTCCCCTGTGCATCTGTAAAAGTCGAGTTTTTATATAAGATGATGCGCAGACTTCACAACGAAATCTATTGGGCGCAATGGTTAGGATCCAGATTGGAGGGGAGGAGGTCGGGCAGTTAAACCCCGCCCCCTCCCGAAATAGTGGTATGTAGTTTTAAAACACAACACATATACGTTTTGGGGGTTCAAACCCGCATTGGACAGCTTGCCCACTTATCTATCGTAGTTTAACATAGTAAAAAGGGTTGGGACGGCGGGGTCACGACCGTCGGCCCCACCCAAATTAGATGACTTTGTTTATTCTATTCTAGTGGTTGTGTGGGTCCGGCGGGGTCATGGCCGTCGGCCCATAAATATGTATAAATTTTGTTATATGGTTGGGGTAGGGGCGGGGGTCATGGCACGCCCTTATTTTTTTATATTTTTTTGTTTTATTAACAATAAGAACCCATTTTCAAACTTCTCGATTTTGACTGTAGGAGTCTTTTTAACAACCCCACAAAATCGTCGAGAATCCGGCTGGAGCTTGGCAGAATCCGATGGCCAAATTTCTGTAGATTTGTTGCCTCCTTAAGCTTCCAAATCATCCAGTGAACCTTAGAACTTTGACAAGCTCTAACTTTCGCATATGAACTTGGTTTGACGAACTGTTCACGCCGTTGTGATCAGGACGATGAGATTTTCAACTTGGCACTGAGTTTGCCACATTTCTATCACTTTGAATTTTGAGTACTTGCCACTGGTGTGTAGATCCACCTGGATCAATAATGAAGTAAAGGAAGTTGGTCCATTCATCTTGGCATCCTTTTTGCAGACATGTATGAAATTGCTGAGGGATCATAAGGTTGTAGAGAGGTTACATGAGCTGATAAATAACTTCACTGGTAAGGAAAAGCCACGATTGGAACATTGCGTAGTTTAAAAAGTGTACAAAAATAAGAAGAGAATCGACCAGGAGATGCAGTTATATGTGAAATTCAGAGATTATGAGATGGACCAAGTCATTCTGTATCTGGGATCAGATGCCAACGTTCTTCCAAAATAGAAATAGGAATATATGGGAATGCCTAAGATGAAATGGTCACTTATTTAGCTGAGGATGGAAAACCAAAAGAATATCATTCCTATGGGTCGATTTCAGGGCTTCAATGTAGATATTTATGGAGCAAGCATGTTAGTCGACTTCAAAGTTATTTATATCGTTGATGATAGCATTCCCTAGCCTACATTGCTTGGATTTGATTGGGCTTATGACATGGACACTATAATCGATTTGAATAATAGGAAAATGGTATTTGAGAAGTATGGTAACCGATTTTAAGTAACATTAGATCCCTCCGAAGGTGTGCGCTATATAAAGTCTGTCCAGAATGAATATGGGGATGTTGATATTGGTAAGATCTATTAGTTTACTACACAATATAAGGACTGGATTAACCCTACTGCTGATGGTAGAATATGTTGGGAGCACGATAGTTCATGCATTTCAGAGAAGCGAGACGCCTGCCAGATAAGAGGAGACCAAAATAACACCTCCTCAGTGAAAGCCCACAACCACGACCACCCCCCTACTTTCTCATATAAGACAACAATTTTTTCTTGCGCCTTCGAGCAGCTTGTCGGCCACTGCAGCGAACCCGACAAAATTTGATGTCCCCGCCAGGGCCATAACTGCCACTAACTACGCTGCATCAAAAAAAACCTCCCTGAGATGTCATTCTGAAATCCGCCCCTTGAAATCTCAAACCGAGTAACCAACCAGTCCCCACACACCAATAGAAAACCTTCGTTGAAAAAGAAAAAGGTACAAGGGAGGCGAGCATGAAAATAGTGTTAGGGAGGCACAAATAGAGGAAGTAATGCTGATGGGAAAGAACAACATGATATGGAGGGAGAACACCAGTGGTGGGGGAACAAGAGATGGATTGAGGGAGAGCTAAGAGTAGACAGTGAGGGTAAGGGAGGTGAGCCCATCTTTCCCCATGCAGAAAGCAAGCTTCAAGGAGGTGGCGGGAGAACTGAGAGTTGTCAGCATACAATGAGGGTAAGGGAGGAATGGATTGAGAATAGAGGGGAGATGGGTAGGAGTTGCAGGCTTCAAATCTCGTCAGAAACCCTCACAAAAAATAGGCTATAGGGTGTTGTGGCGAGAGAAAAACCTAGTTCGTTCTCCATCCTTAGGCATAAAATCTCGAACCAAGAACCCTACAGATTATAGGCCATCGAGAGCGTCTGTGGAAAATTGTAGTTTAGGGGAACAACCATAGCTCTAAATAGAGGAGAGGCCGCGGAACCCTCATTATCGCAGGAACCCTCATGGAACCCTCATTATCGCAGGAATGTGAGGAAGTGATTTCATCATCTGTCGCTGGATGGTCACTAGTTGTGTTGGAGCTTTCGCCAACTTCCTTCCTGGTGTATCCATGTCTTGCATGATGCGGAAATTCCTCGATATCGATGGGGTTTACGATGCCTTGGCCATTGATGGCGAGGCCCTTTCCCTGATACCCCATTTTATTCAGCAGTTTGGATTTGATCTCTATAGTATGTTTTTTAAAAGCAACAAAATCATCATCATGAAAAATACATGAAATTTAAGGGTTTCTTTTTACCTCAGGTTGGTTATGTCACAAATTTTCCAAGGCCTCATCCTTAGCTTGTAACTAGTGTAGTAAGTTTTTTTTTTCTTCTTTTGCTTCCTTTAGGATCCTCCTTAGCTCAGTATTCTCTGATTGGATGCGTTGGTTGAACTCCTCAAGTTCTTGGAGCCCTGCTGCAATGAGTTTCCTTTTCATCTTTGGTATAATGTCTGTTGAATTTTTTTTTTTCATTTCCCGAATCAGAACCCAAGACTATGGGTCCTCCTGTTGCGATCCTAAAGGATGAAAGCTTCATTCCAGGCCCCAAGTCAATTGCTCTACCTCTTGCAAATCCTGCAGCTATGACCTTCTCATCTTCCTCTGATTCAGAATCTTGGTTTTGTCGCACGGTCGTAGAGGCCTTTTGCTTCCCCTTTTTTTCATTCCTCTCAGGTCTCAATTCAAGGTGCAGCTTCCAACAACTTTCTTCGTCATGTCCCTCCTCATAATGTGTACAAGAGGGCTTTGCTCCCCTTTTCCTGGTTGTTGCAGTTATTTTTGGGTGGTCATTTTTTTCATGTGTTCCCCTGCTTTCTAGATGCATGGCCTTCACACTAGCCTCATTGATGGTAGGAGGCTCAAACAATAATAATGAATGTCTTATGTAATTATGCAAAGAACCAATATACTTGGTTAAAATCTCTGGTGAATCTAATGGAATGTCAAAATTCAATGCTTGTTTTCTAAATTATTCAGTAATTTAAAGAAATGTTTCTTAGATGCATTTCCTGAATTTCTATGATGATGGTGAGAAGAAGAAGAGGAACTTCCACTCACGGAAGGAGAAGTAGGTGGATCCTCTCCCTCATCTCCATGCTCTGAACCTTGTCCTTCTAGAGAATTTTCCCCTGCACTTTCTAGATTCTCAAGCCTTGAGAACAACTTCTCGACTCGATCTGCCATTGTGTAGAATGTTTTGCAAAAGTTTAGTTCCTCCTCATTTCTAGTATTGTCATCCATGTTTCTTCTTCGATGTGCACATCTCGCTTTGGGATCAAAAGAATATAGTTTCCCTTCGCCTCTCCGTAGCCTGTTTCTGGTTAGCATACAAAAATGCAATTAACATCTGCAAAGACCCACTCTGATACCACTTGATCCAGAATCTTTAGTTTTGAGATGGAATAAATAATTACATGTAAAATTTCATCTTAACCATGAAACTTAAAAGGCATGAAACAAGAAGAGAGAAACACATAAATTCATGCAAAGAAGACAATAACTTGATATCGGAGTTCGTCCAGGAGGGAATACATCTCTGGGCCCTGCTCAAACACTGGGGAGGACCTCTTTCATTAAGTGGCAAATAAAATGAAAGTACAAGCATCAATGTAAAATTACACCCTTATACCTCTAATCTGCAAACTAGCTAAAAAATGGAGACCTGTGTTGTAGAAATGGATAGCACCATCAGATTCCTGTTAGCAAGAGGTGTAGGATTCATATAGAATTTGGCCAATTTGGACACTAAGAAATTTTGGCCCCTCTGAAAGTTGAGCTCAAATAGGGGTTCCACTTGCCCTTGGATAGGCTCAGGGTTCTGATGCCTGCCTCCATCCTCATGCCACTCCTGGTCTCCCCTGTGCATTTGTAAAAGTTGAGTTTTATATAAGATGATGGGTATACTTCACAACGAAATCTGTTGGGCGCAATGGTTAGGATCTAGATTAGAGGGGAGGAGGTCAGGTAGTCAAACCCCGCCCCCTCCCGAAATAGTGGTATGTAGTTTTAAAATTCAACGCATATACGTTTTGGGGGGCCGAACCCATTGTTTGTTAAATTTAGTGTCTTGAATTGATTACATAAATTATTGACCAGGGCTAGTAAACTGATGAAGTTCAAGTGCACAATATATGCTAGAAGCCTCTTTTATTCATTTAGTTTATTGGTGTGATGATTGGATTTTGAGAGATTACTTCTTATGCTCCTAATGAAATTGATAAATTTAAATTACAACTAATTGATAAATGAAATTTTATGGCAATGAAACTTGCAAAGAAATCACTATAGCTCTTAAAAAGAAATTGCTCATGATCTTTTAAAACTACTCTAAAATAAATCACTGCTGCTCTAGAAATAAAACTATGAATCTTCTGCAATTTGAAAATTCGAAATGAAAGGTTGATGAATCTACTTAAAATGATAAAATAAGACTTATGAAAGCATCTACATCAAATAGCAAAATGGAATTTTAGAAACAACTACAACAAATGATAAAATGAAAACATGAAAACTACACAAAAAACATAAAATACAAAACCTTCATTGTTTGCAGGGGCCCTCCACAAATAGGTGGTCTTCAAAGCTTCATATGAATAGTCAGCTACACATGAAATCTTCAAAGCATTTCTTTGTTACAAAGCACTCTCTAATCCTTTCACTTATTCTCCTATTTTTCTACATCCCTTGATGGGAGAAAGCTCCTCCTATTTATACAAAAATACGAGAAGTTATCTCATTAATGAGAGTGCATGAATCTCTCCCTCTATCTCTAGAGTTATAATAAAAATAGGAAATGATAAGACACATGTCTTTTTAGAGTTTCAATACAAAGTGAAGTGAGACACATATCCTCATGATCCCATGATCTTCTCCACTCAAATTCGAATTTGGTTTTGGGAGGCCACATAAAGGTCTTTTAGAAGCTTCCTTTTGACCTACACGTGTCACAAAACTCATAACACATATATAGATATATGAAACTATGTTAATTTTCTAGTTTCTAATCATAAATTCACTTTAAACACATAAAATAAATAACCTTGGAAGACAAGGATCCTAACCCATATATTTATGAAAATGGTTACTTGATGTAGGGTTTTAGGTTATATTGCTATGAAATGAGAGTTGAATGATTATGACATAATGGAAATATGTATGAATATCAAAAACGCTTTTGAGACTCAACATACCCCCCAACTGAAGTTGTTGCATGTCCTCATGCAACTATTGCAATGATTCATTTGTCCATGAGTTTATCTTTTATGAGTTTTGACTCATATAGATTCGTTCCAAACTTTGCTTCTTGATATTTTCTTTTTGGCAAAGTATAATACATTTGACTGCAACATTTTTTAATGGTTGGTTCTTATGTGACAACTTTTTTTTTTTTTTTTTTGAGCAATGGTTCTTGTGTAACACTGCTTTATTTTCTTTGTTGCATCAAAGTTCATGAAAACATTTAGATACAAATACTTCATCAATGAATTGATCATTTGCATGGCATATAATCTTTTGGATTATGTTGCAACAATAGTTGGTTGGGAAGTATATGCGGGTTGGAATGAAATGAAAATGTGTGATAGTGTATGACATATGGATATTAAATGATGTCCCTTCCCCCCAAATAAATATATGACAATGTGAAAAAGGGAGTGAGGAATTTTTCCAAAGTTACAATTTTAGCATTCTGATGAATTATATGACTAAAAATTAGAAAACCGCATACCTTCACTTACCTTAAATGTTTGATGAATTATGCAAAATGTACCTATTGGCGCTTCTAGATCTGGAAAATGTCATAGTGTTGGATCATGTGAATATCATGCTGCTGGATGAAGTAAAGGAACCTGAAGTACTGCTGCTAGATTGTATGAATTTGAAGATGATGTCTGAAAGTGGAACTGTCGTAGTCTCATATGGCTGAAGGAATGCTGTCACAACTGTTGATGGAGTCATGAAAAATATATAGTCTTCACCCACTTCAAAAATCCGATGGTACAATTCTAGTCATGCGAATGAATGTATCGATGTCGAGCATGAAAAGAAGTCATTGGATTACCGACCATTAATGGATGTCGTTAACCAATGCAAGGCAAAATCACCATTGATGTCAATGAGTGCCAAGGTACCCTAGTACATCTTGCGAAGCACGAATAAATGATTTGATGTCGAGCCACTTGCAAGATCCAAAGATCAAGGGAAATTGATGTATTCTCATGATTGTCAGCGAGAGAACCTGTCATTAGGGCATACAAGCCTCAAGGTACTAATGATGACTTTAGTATCTATCCCAGATAAGGTGCTGAAGTCGATGGGTCGAGACTTGTTGAAAGGTGGGCCTTAAGGAATCCCACATTAGTCAATGCGAGTTTGTACAAAAATTATTGGTAGGACTATAGATGAAAAGTTCTCAGAATCGGGCAGTGTATATGGTAGGGCAATGTAATCATGGAAAGAGAACTTGGGATTTTTATTGACAAGGAAAAATGATCGGAAAAATAAGAAGGAAATGATGTATGTTGTTCAGAAAAATAGGCATGTATGAAGTCGTGAAGGATGGAAGATGGAAGATGGGCTACAACATAGGGATGATTAAGGTGCTTGGAAGGAAAAATGTGAGTAATCATGTCATGACGCAAAAGGGTTTTTGCGTAATGGTAAATGTCACGACATGAAGTTTTAACGTCTCCTTTCTTTAATGATACATGTGATCTCTATAGATCTCGTCTTCATGATCGTCTTTCATACCTGCATAAAAAAAAATTAAAAAAAAAATTTAAAAAAAAATTAAAAAAAAAATAAAAAATGTCGCCTTTGTGTGCCATCTCCATCGATTATACCTGTATGAAGTGACTAAAAAAAAATTAGCTCATTTTCAAGAATTTATGAAATGTCCATTTTAAAATTATTTTTCAAAGTTACACTAATCATGGATGAAAAGGTTGTCATATCGTAATGTTGAGCTTTTTGCATAATCTTCTCGTTGATCTACACAACACCAATCTTATTTCACTTGTCAGTATATGCATCTTTTGCCCACAAATTCACTTTAAAATAAATGATAAAACCCAATACTTTTATTTCCCCCCAAGTGTAATTATTGCATGTTCAGATGCAACGTAATCATTGATTGCACAATACTTTTTCAAAAAAAATTATTGGTTTGCAAGAAATTTTATTTAAAACATTTGAAAAGGCTTTTGTATATATATATATATATATATACATTTTTTTTTTGGGAAGAAGTAGTTGGTGTTATGAATTTTTATGTAAATGAATGAGGCAAATTTTTATTTTTTATTTTTTATTTTTTTAAACAACAAAGTTAAGAAAAACAATTTTTTTAATTTTTGTTTTTTTTTATTATTATTTTTATCAAAAATAATAAATAAATAAAAAGACAATTTTGAATTATTTATTATTATTATTATTATTATTATTTTAACCAACAAACAAAATAAATTTTTTTATATTTTAATTATGTTGATTTTTTAATTTTTAAATAACAAATTTAAAAAAAAAAAACAATTTTTTTTTAAAATTTATTATTTATGTTGATTTTATTATAGATATTTTTTCAAACCAACAAATAAAACAAAACAATTTTATTATTTTTATTTTTTATTTAAACTAATGTAAAACTAAAATCTTTACAATTTGAAATAATAAAACGAAAATTCGAACTAAACTAACCTTCACCATGACAAGAGATTAACATTTTAAGCATATCTTTTACCGTCCATGGGCGCAGCTTTTGAATGCATCGAACTCTTTTGCCCTCCTTCTAGTGCTATGTGATCGCTGAGCTTTGATGTTTTGGTGGCTCCCGAAGGAATTGAGGCTGGTGGGGATGGCATTGGAGAATTTCCAGATTTTTGAATGTTCATGACACACAATTTTCTATTGCTATGACTCGATTTCCTGGCAGTTTCCTCATGGGATTGTTCGGATTGGGTAATCTCGTCATAAGTAGTGCAGTCAGCGAAAACCAGCAACTCCGGGAGGAAACCATACCTCAACACTGCAATTCGGACAACCCACCTGCTCAACTTGTGCCATAACACTTTCTTTTGCACCCTAGCTTATTTACGCAACGTAATAAGTTGAAGCTCCAACAATTGATAAATGTGCACACCAGATTTACTTCAAGAACCCTCATTGATGTTCGCGTATTTTTTCGATCCCACTGCCCGAGCGCTCTTTTATAACACCACCCCTATCTGCCATCTCTTTAACATTTCTATGAGAGAAGGAGCTGCCATTATTGCTTCAATTTTGCAGGTTTATTGATTGGACACCGATGACGGAAGTTAATAATTTTATGAAGACCAGCATTGTCTGTTGTGGTGGCACGAATCAGGCAGTAGGATAATATGGCCAACTACCAGATGGAAGAGGTCGCAGAGCCTTTTGCGTGGGAATGTGAAGAATACAAGATGTACAACTTCCACAACTGTCTGTGCTCTGGAATTAACTGCACTGGCCTGCTTGGCATAATGAACAGGTTTTCAAGCCAGCGTTGCAGGGTCTTGAAATGAGTTTTCATTTGGTTTCCTCCATTCCCCCTTTGCATTTCATGTAAAGCGACCATTTCTTTGGCAAAGAGATCTCGAAAATCAAGGGTCGAACCTTCGTTAGTCAGTGAAGGGATCTAAATCAAATTTGATGGTTGAACATGTCATCTACCACCATAAATTTAGAACCATATGGGTGTCGATCCGGCTTCCAATTTGAGACAAGGGAATCAAATCCTTGCATGGAGGAATATCTAGAATAACTGCTTCCTCCAAATGTGATAACAAGCAAATCGAAAAGACATGATTTCCTCCATATTTTCTGAGCAGAAAATTTGATTATCATTACTCATAAAAATGCTACATGCTTATATTTGTCGTTTTTAAATTATGCCTCATGATAGTCAAAATTTCCGTCATGGTGGTGGAGAGTGGGTGGATACTGTTGCATGGTGAGGCAGCTTTGCCAATTTTGCATTTCTGGAGCAGTCTAATGCATTGAATCATTTCACAAATTCGTTATGCAGCCTAGATTGTTTGGTCGTTTGTCGATTGTTTAAATTCGTGATGCCATGGACGCACTCTTTGTTCGTTTTTGAATGTTTTATTTTTTATTTGGTTTTATTTTTATTTTTATGATTTGTTTTTATTTTGTTGTTTTAATTGTTTTATTAAAATTTCTTTGCATTGTTTTATTTTCATGAATGTTTTATTATTATTTTTTTTTGTTTGTTATTTGTTTTAATTTTTAATTTTTTTTTGTTTTTTTTGTTTTGTTAATAAAACTACATATGTTATATTTTCAAAATTAAAAAAATACATATATATTTTACTAATCAAAATAATTTATTGAATTTAAAATTTTTCATTGAAAAAAGAAAAAAAAATTAAATGAAATGATGAAAACATTTTTTTAAATTATTTTTTAACATAAAATTATTTTTCTGATCCTCCAGATCACACAAAGTGCAGGAGGAGAGCATACTCGAGAAATTATTAATTTTTTTTTAAAGATATGTCCTACTCTACTTGACAAAGAAATCTTATTCAAGTATATGAATACTTCCAATGGAACCATGTATGTAATAGGATAATAGACAAACTCATATGCAGGTTTGAAATATACTCTTTGATATGTACCTGTATATGAGAGACCAATTGCCTTGATTGAGATGATGGGATCCGATGACTCTTCTGAACCAAGATTCAATTTAATCTTGTATTCCTTGGCTTCCTATTTTCATGTCATGCAAGTCTTCAGAGATGTGATATTCATTTGGAGAATTCGGTGATAGGCAGGCATGAAACTTTTCAATCTCTGGTTCCAATAACTTCTCTTTATCGATAGACATCCATGATTCTTGGACCTTATCTGAGTCTTCTTCTTCTGGTTGTTGTTCTTCAATGGTATCTGGTGAATCATTTTGCAATACCTCATATTTGTAAGTTGATTGAGGTATTTTATTGTTGGGGATATGAAATGGTTGTGCAGGTAGTGGAGAGGGAATGGAACTTTGGGGTGCTTGTGTGGATGGTAATGGGAAAGGTTGAATTGAGGTCGAATTAGGATGATATTGATGTTGTGGTGGAGGTGAATGATATGGATAATATTGATGATGATATTGAGGATATAGAGGGAAATATTGAGGATATGGTGGATTTCCTTTGTAGGGCCTTTGCCAACTTTGTTTCCAAGATTGGTTTTGAGGTTGGGATTGAGATGGCCAAGGTTTCCAAGGTTGGTTTTGAGGTTGGGATTGGGATGCACAAGGTTGCCAAGGCAAGGGTGTTTTCCAATTATGTTGAGATTGTTGTGCATAACCTTGAAACTATGCATAAGGATATTGCATCATATTGGGTTGATGAGGTTGCCATAGTCCTCTTGGAGCTACATAACAAAGTTGATATTGTGCTTGATTTGCTCCATTATCTTTTGGTAAACTACCTTCAACCCTAGTAATGATGGGCAATCTTTAGTAGTATATGATCCTGCACAAATTTCACAAATTTTAATGTTATCAAGTGGACATTCATGCAAAGCATGTTTCTTTCTACATTTAGGGAAAAATATAAATGAAGCAAATTTTTGCTTGTTTTGCATTTTTAGCATGTCAGTTTGTTCATTTAAATTACCAAGAATGTTTAGAAAATTGTTAGGTTCAGTTTGACTTACCAATCCTAGTGCCGACTTACTTACTCTTGCTATAAATGGATCTTGAGGGGATCTTATATACTTTTCTTTTCCTCTTGATATGTTCTTGCACAGTTCACAAACCTCTTGAAATGACAATCGATAGACATCTCCTTTTCCCACCATATTAAGAAGATCAATCCATTCATCATTTATAGCATTTAGTAGGAGAGTTTTTAATGTGTCTAATTCTAAATTATGCAATTTATATCTTTTGATATTATAAGTAAATCTCTCCACTAAATCTTCTAGGCTTTCATCCTCTTTTTGGTTCATCTTAAAAACTTCATTTCTAAGGTCATGGTGCATGCAATAATCTTTATATTTTTCCAAAAATACTCTTTTCATATCATCCCATGTCCTTATAGAATTTGTTCCTAAAGTCATGAACCATCTAAGAGCTCTATCCTTCAATGTTGCCAGAAACAAATTCAATTTTTGAATGTGCAATGAGTAGCCATAAGATCTACAAATTATTTCAAATTCAAAAAGAAAGGTTCCTGAGTCTTCTGATCTCATACCTTTGAAGTTAGGAAGTACAGATGGAGGGATGTTCTTCATTTGAACGCTAATATCAGTTTCTTGAATGGGAAATCCAAAAGGATCTTCCTCATTATCTTCGTCTCCATCCATTTCTTCAACCTCCTTTGTCACCTCTTCTTCTACCTGCAAAACTAAGAATTCATGATGTGGATGTGTGGCTCTTACTGCACCACGTGATATAGTGGGTGTGGTAGGTGATTGAAGGTTTTTTTTTTGAATGTAAGAAATAAGGCTACCTAGTTACACTTCCCCGGCAACGGCGCCAAAATGTATGGTCAATTTAGTGTCCTAAATTGATTACATAAATTATCGACCAGGGCTAGTAAACTGATGAAGTGCAAGTGCACAATATATGCTAGAAGCCTCTTTTATTCATTTAGTTTATTGGTGTGATGATTGGATTTTTAGAGATTAATTCTTATGCTCCTAATCAAAATTGATAAATTTAAATTACAACTAATTGATAAAT
Source organism: Pinus albicaulis (assembly GCA_034641835.2). Taxonomy (NCBI): domain Eukaryota; kingdom Viridiplantae; phylum Streptophyta; class Pinopsida; order Pinales; family Pinaceae; genus Pinus; species Pinus albicaulis. The sequence goes on from CM076582.1 coordinate 210,416,843, forward strand.
GAAATGTTATGGAAATGAAACTTGTAAAGAAATCACTATAGCGCTTGAAAAGAAATTACTCATGATCTTGTAAAACTACTCTAAAATAAATCACTGCTTCTCTAGAAATATAACTATGAATCTTCTGCAATTTGACAATTCGAAATGAAAGGTTGATGAATCTACTTAAAATGATAAAAGAAGGCTTATGAAAGCATATACATCAAATAGCAAAATAGAATTTTAGAAACAAGTACAACAAATGATAAAATGAAAACATGAAAACTACATAAAAAACATAAAATGGAAAACCTTCATTGTTTGCAGGGGCCCTCCACAAACATGTGGACTTCAAAGCTTCATATGAATAATCAGCTACACATCAGATCTTCAAAGCATTTCTTTGTTACAAAGCACTCTCTAATCCTTTCACTTATTCTCCTATTTTTCTACGTCCCTTGATAAGAGAAAGCTCCTCCTATTTATACAAAAATATGAGAAGTTATCTCATTAATGAGAGTCCATGAATCTCTCCCTCTATCTCTAGAGTTATAATCAAAATAGGAAATGATAAGACACATGTCTTTTTAGAGTTTCAGTACAAAAAGGAAGTGAGACACATATCCTCATGATCCCATGATCTTCTCCACTCAAATTCGAATTTGGTTTCGGGAGGCCACATAAAGGTCTTTTAGAAGCTTCCTTTTGACCTACACATGTCACAAAACTCATAACACATATATAGATATATGAAACTATGTTAATTTTCTAGTTTCTAATCATAAATTCACTTTAAACACATAAAATAAATAACTTTGGAAGACAAGGATCCTAACCCATATATTTATGAAAATGGTTACTTGATGTAGGGTTTTAGGTTAGATGGCTATGAAATGAGAGCTAAATGATTATGACATAATGGAAATATGTATGAATATGGAAAACACTTTTGAGACTCAACACCCGCATCAGGCGGCCTGCCCACTTATCTCTCGTAGTTTAACATAGTAAAAAGGTTTGGGATGGCAGGGTCACGGCCGTCGGCCCCACCCAAATTAGATGACTTTGTTTATTCGGTTCTAGTGGTTGCATGTGTCCAGTGGGGTCATGGTCGTTGGTCCATAAATATGTATAAATTTTTTTATATGGTCAGGGTAGGTGCGGATGTCATGGCTCGCCCTTATTTTTTTATATATTTTTTGTTTTATTAACAATAAGAACACATTTTCAAACTTCTTGATTTTGACCATAGGAGTCTTTTTAACAACCCCACAAATTCGTCGAGAATTTGGCTGGAGTTGGGCAGAATTTTTTGGGCGGATTTCTATAGATTTGTTGCCTCCTTATGCTGCCAAGTCATCTAGTCAACCTTAGAAATTTGACAAGCTCTAACTTTTGCATATGAACTCGGTTTGATGAATCATTCACACCGCTGCGATCAAGAATATGAGATTTTCAACTTGACACTGAGTTTGCCACATTTCCATCACTTTGAATTTTGAGTACTTGCCACTGGTGTGTAGATCCACCTGGATCAACACTGAAGCAAAGGAATTTGATCCATCCATATTGGTGTCTTTTTTGCAAACATTTATGAAATTGCTGAGGTATCATATGGTTGTAGAGAGGTTACATGAGCTGATAAATAACTGCACTGGCAAGGAAAAGCCATGATTGGAACATTGCATAGTAAACAAAGTGCACAAAAATAAGAATAGAATTGACTGGGAGATGCGGTTATATGTGAAACTCATAGATTATGAGATGGACCAAGTCATTTTGGATCTGGGATCAGATGCCAATGTTCTACCAAAATAGAAATGGGAATAGATGGGAAGGCCTAAGCTGAAATGGTCACTTATTCAGCTGAGGATGGCAAACCAAAAGAAGATCATGCCTATGGGTCGATTGCAGGGCTTCAATATAGATATTGATGGAGCAAGCGTGTTAGCCGACTTCAAAGTTATTTAGATCTTTGATGATAGCAATCCCTAGCTTGTGTTGCTTGGATTTGTTGGGCTTATGACATGGACACTATAATCGATTTGAAGAATAAGAAAATGGTATTTGAGAAGTATGGTAACCGATTTTAAGTAACATTGGATCCCTCCGAAGGCATGCACTATATAGAGTCTATCCAGAATGAATATGGGGATGTTGATATTGATCAGATCTATTAGTTTACTGTGGACTATGAAGATTGGATTAGCCCTACTATTGATGGTAGAATATGTTGAGAGAAAGATATTTCCTGCATTTCAGAGAAGAGAGACGCCTGCCAGAGAAGGGGAGACCAAAACAACACCTCCTCAGTGAAATTCCACAGTTGCAACCACCCCCCCACTTTCTCATATAAGACAAAAAAAATTTCTTGCGCGTTCGAGCACATTGTCAGCCACTATAGCGAACCCCACAAAATCTGATGTCCCCGCCATGGCCATAACTTCCACTAACTATGCTGCATCGAAAAAAACCTCTGTGAGATGTCATTCTGAAATCTGCCCCTTGAAATCTCAAACCGAGTAACCCACCAGTCCCCACACACAATAGAAAACCTTCGCTGAAAAAAAAGGCTACAGGAGAGGCGAGCATGAAAAGAGGGTTAGGGAGGCATAGATAGAGGAATTAAAGCCGATGGGGAAGCACAATAGCCTATGGAGGGAGAACATCGATGGTGGGAGAACAAGTGATAGATTGAGGTAGAGATGCAAGTAGACAATGAGGGTAAGGGAGGTTAGCCCCTCTGGTACGCTCTTTCCCCATGTAGAAAGCAAGATTCAAGGAGGTGGCGAGAGAAATGAGAGTTGCGAGCATACAATGAGGGTGTTAGCTCCCTGTAATTAGCAATATTGGCAAAGTATAACTGCAGGGAGAAACACCGTTTCAAACACTTTGGGATTCTAGGATCTAGCCCTCCTGAATCCAGAGAGGGATCTCTCCAATAAGTGTAAAGATGGATTTATCTTTAAGGTTTTGGGTAATGATATTAGGCTAGTTATGAAGTCCGAGGGTTTTTTGTTTTGTTTTGGATGGTTGAGCATGATTATTATTTGAGTGGAAAGTTCTAAATGGAAAGAGTTCCAAAGGTGTGAAGTTGCAAGCAAATAGAACAAGCTTTGGCCAAAAAGATGGATGCAATGCTGGTTTTAGTCCATTGGGATATGGAGTCATAATAGGATTTAATTGAAATAATCAGGTTCAAGAGTGGTCCATGGGGCAAGTCATATATGTCTAAGGATCTCTTTAAAGTTGATTTTATGGAATGAAATGATACAATAAGAAGGGGAATTAAACAAATGCAGAACAAAGAGCAGCCCAAGATCTGGTAAGTACTTTGAAACTAGCCAGATTTTGACATACACTTAAGAAAGACATAAAAGCAATCCAAGATCTGGTAAGTACTTTGAAACTAGCCAGCTTTTGATATACTTTCAATAGAAAAACATTTAAAACACAAGGGAAACACAAATGATAACAAAGAATGGTCTAAGATCTGGTAAGTACTTTGAAACTAGCCATCTTTCAACACATTCTTAGGGAAACTTTCAGATAGTTTTTGGGGATAAAAATAGGACAAGGCTCACCATAACTTCCTTAGTTCATCTCTACTTAACATAAACTGAAAATAAAATTCAATAATAACAATTAGCCTAGACAGTAGGACGAGGGAACGCTAGCATTCCTAACTGCTCAAACTGAATTAAATCATTCCTAAATAACACGAATTGGAAGAAAAAATTTGGATAAATCTTATCAGTCAGTGAAGGGTACTGATATACAGTAAATCCTAACTCTACGCTTGCTATTACTTATAAGAGAAAATGAACAAAATGGAAACAGAAATAAAATAACAATTTACAATCAGAAATAACATCACCGTTGACATAGAACAGGATCCCATAAATCAGCTTGTATTGATGCTTCAAACTAGTTACAACTTTAAGTCCAGTGATTCAGGTTAGCAATCTTCTTCACTTCTCAGCCTAACTATTCTATCACAAGCAGAGCTTCAAGAGCCTTTGAACACTATATACAATCAGAATTTTCGAGCTCAAGTATATTTCAAAGTTCTGCAACCAACATTTCCTCATCTTCTACAAGAGTATTTATAGAAGAAATGAGGAGGTGGGATCTAATAAAATATCTCCCAGGTTCAATTAATATAGTTTAATGCTTCTCGGCCTTTGAGGGGCTTAATGGAGAAGAGTACAGATATTTTTCACTGTATTAATTGATTTACATTTAAGAATTAAGCTCGGTGGGAGATTTTGTTGACTTTAAGGCTCTATTTTAGGATGTAATAACTCTGCTGATATTTTTTGTATTAGTTTCCTTTGGCAGAATTGATTATTTGGCTGCGTTGAGGAAAATATCCTCTGTTGGTAATTACTCGGCCTCTGTTTGAATGCTGTGAGTCAATAGGTGGCTTTGTGGTAGCTAAGAGGAATCAATTGGCCTCTGTTTTGGCGGTGGAGGCCTTTTTGTCCGATGATATTTTGATTTTCTTTAATTGTGTTTTAAATTAATGGATTAGGCTTTTGATAATCAATCTTAGCCGTAATCCATTAAACTATGGAATCCATCTTCAATCTTCGGTTCTGCTGTGGTAGGTCCTCGACACTGATACTCTTTTAATTTGACTCTGTGTGTCTTGTTGATGTGCAGTGCCACACAGGGCTCATATGGCATCAATGCCCATGAAGCATTGATGAAACGTGGAGGTGAACCCTGTGAATGGTTTCTCTTCTATGAATCAAAGGCACGGGAATCGTCATCCCCGACCTTTAGCTTTTCTTCAACATAATGGAGAAAACCATTAAACACCTGCAAAATACAAAACTAATTAAGAAATCCTACGTTATAGGGTTTAACTGCTTCAGAGATTGTGGGGAGGAGCGTGGCCATTGGATGGCATCATCCAACGGTGGAGATCTGTTGCACAGTGATAAAAAAGGAAAGCGGGGGAAGAAATAAGTCAGAACAGTTGATCCATGACCGATTAAAGAGATCAACGGTCGAGATCAGCGATGAACTAATAATGTGAAAGAGTCACATTATTTCAAAAATAGAAGAAAATGCGAAGAAATGAGGTCAAGAGCCCTTTGGCGAAGAAAAATGGTAAAAAAATGAAGTTGGGGGTTCGGGATGATCATGGGCCGTCGGATGAGATCGGCCCATGAGATCAATGGTGGAGATCTGCGTTAAAAATCCTTTGGTAGAGGCAGAGGGCGATGGTGAGAGGCCATATTAGATCTGATCCATTGATCTGCATAGATCAACGGTGGGAAGGCATGCGCGATAAAACATAATAGAAATGGGGAAGGTGGTTTCGGGAGGTAAAACCACAGTTTTCGCGTGAGAAAAAGGTGGGGAGGCGGTTTTGCCTTTTTGAACGTGATATGCGTTCCCGCCCAACACGTGGCATTAGAAAAAAATTTATATCGCGCGGCCTTTGGGAAATTAACCATCGCGCTGAAAACTACACGATATAGAATGTGGGCCGTCAGATATGGGGCCTCAGATCCAACGGTGGAGTACAAGCGCGATATGGGATAGATGCGGAGCAGAAGTGGGGAGGGCGGATTCAATCTGGGCCGTCGAATGTAGAAGATCGATGGCCAGGACTGAATCTAAGGCTAAAAAGAAATAATATACAGGTGGAGAAAGGATGAAGAAGGACCGTTGATCTGCAGAGATCAACGGCTGTTATTGGCCGAGAAACATTATGAGTGGGGCTGCATGTTTTTAACCAAATTTGGGAAATGTGATCTGGACCGTCCGATCTAGACATGTGGATGGTCCAGATGTAATCAGAGGTATGCGATCGACAGGGGAGGAACTTTGAATGGCACTGATGTGATTGAGTGCTGGGCGTCGATCTGAGGATCAGATCGATGGTGGGGAGTGAATCGGAGGGGTTCAAAGGCGGAGGAAAGGTTTGTGATCGGGGAAAATATGGGTCATTAGATCTGGGAAGGCAGGGAGGAGATCAACAGCTCTTGATTTATTGAAGGAAGTTAATCGGGAAGGGAAATAAAACGCGCCCGATGAAAACTTTGCGATGTGATGTAGTGTGGGCCGTTTGATCGGATCAAGATCAACGGCGGAGAATATCTCAAATATGAAATAGGTGGAAACCCTTATAATACATGAAAACCCAAAGTTTTTATAAAAATCAAAGGTTTTACGGGTGGGGCGGGATACATATATGATATGGCTTGGCGCCTGTTTGCGGGGCCGCTGGTATATATGGAATGCGATAGGCCCAGGGCTTATATATATGGGACCCAATCGCATCGGAAAGTCAGGCTTGGTCTTTCAATCTACCCATTATGAATTTCTCCAATGCGATTAGTGCTTCGGGACTTTTGACTCTTGGTCCTGGGTGTAAGTTATATGGAGTGAAGCAAAGAGTGGGTTTATACAAATGGGCTTAATCGCATCGGAACTTCGATGCGGGGCTTTTCAATCTACCCATTTATATTAAAAAACATTGCATGGGCGCGTTTAGACCAAACTTAGGAAAAAGTGGGTTTTTTGATTTACAAAGGAAAATGAGCATCGGGAATGGCTTATTCTCAAGTTTTAGCGCCCGATTGCAGGCACAAGGCTTATATGAAATAATAATATGATTGGGGGTTATGAACAAAGGGCTTAATCACATCGGAACTTTTAACATGGCAAACAGACTTGCATAATCCGATTTCTTCGATGCGATAAGCGCTGAAAGGCTTAGCGCTTGGTTCCTGCGCCAGGGCATATGGTGGGGAAGTGGTTTAAGACTTAGCCCAAAGGGGCTTAAGCCTTAGTACAAAAAAGTGTATTTTTTATGATTTTTTCAGAGTTTTCTGATGGATTTGGGGGTTGAGGCAGAGCTAAAAAGGAGTTTTAAACTCTGTAATATGGATTTTATGAAGGGGGAAATGGAAAAAAGGGAAAATAGAGGAAGTTTATGTGGAAAAGAGGAGGCAAAATGAAGGTTAATTTTGAGGTGGAGGGAAGGGAAAAATGGTGTTTTGCAACAATATTTCTCCATGGAAACAATATTGAAGATTTGGACAAAGGGTATAATGTCCTAATGAGCTTTCAAGAGATAAAATTTTTTACAATAAAAATTTCTCCTTGAAGGCTCCAAAAATGTCTTAGCCACCATTTGAGATGACAAATTTTATTGGTGGCTAACAGTGGCTCCACTTGGGGATGGTGCCTTCTTGAAGGCATCAAGAACTTCAGACTTGTATTCTTTGGGAGGCTGATTAGTGCCTCATCCATTGGGCTACCTTTCTTTACTTGGATGATATTATTTGTTCTGAAAACATGTTAGCAGCCATGGAAAACAATGGTACTTCATCAATACAAGCTTTCTACCTACCCAATCCTACTGATCTAACATTTTTTCTTCTTTAGAGTGCACTTGGATTGGAAAACTCTTTTCACAACATTTTATTCTTTTGAAAGCATAAAACTAATCTAATTCTACTCCTTATTTCTTCATGAACTCAGATTAAACAGTTGAGTCCATATGTTTCTCTACCTAATCTACCAATCTGTTAGGATTAAACAGTCTAACAGATTTTAATTCTCTAATTTCTAAAACAAAAATTTAAAAGCATGCAAGCCAGGATTGAACAGTCTAACTTGATGTTGATCTATGGCATAAAAACAAGCTGCACATAGATCTTATTTTGCAGAAAATTAAAACAAAATGGAAGGCTTAAGATCTGAAATTTCAAGGCACTTCCTTCATCTTTTTACAGCTCTTTTTTGATTCTTATTGAGTTGTTTCTTCCTTGTTCTCTGGTTCAGATTTTGAGCTAATTAGAACCAACTTTACTTCTGTTTTTTACTCAGAAATTAAAACAGATTTGAGTCATTCCTCTTTTGAAAACTTAGGTTCAGATTTTGAGCATGTTTTAACCTTTAATTTCTAGCCTAATCTACCTACTAATAAGCCAAGATTAAACAGTTTGGCAAATCGAATTCACTATCCTATCAGCAGTAAATTTAAAACTAATTAATCAAGATTAGGCTGATTGACTAATGTTACGACCAATCTAGGATGCTAGATTAGACTCATTTAATGTCAACCAGGGTCAGTAGTCTTAGAGGCACATCTAATATTTTTAGACCTAAAAGGTTCTGTTCTATATATTTAACTAAATGTCTAATTGTAACAGGCTTCAGTACTCCTTTACAAGAGGTTAAAATATGTTTCCTTTTCACAATTTAAACACTTATATTATCAAATTTTAATCTACTGATCTTAAAAAAAAACAGAGTGTTTCTAATCTGAGCTTTTCAATCCTCTTACGAAGATATTTTTCACAAAAACTCCTTTAAAATAACACGATGAACATTCTAGAAATCAAATTCATAAAAACAAACAGAGTTCATAGAGATATTTTGAAATCCAATGCTCGATTACACCTTTTACAAGGACTGTTTCAATAATTCTGCAATCGAATCTTCAACCTATTGCTATGAACCATAAATTAACAATAAATTTCAAGAACTTATAGTTAAATGAATGAACTCACAAGCAATGAATGAACTCACAAGAAATGAAATAAAATACGCTATTCAGATCTGAAAACTAAACTCTATGAAACATAAAACGTAAAAGAAAGTGTACCAATCTTTACGTAGGGCCCTTCCACGCACTGATGGCACACTTTGATAACTTCAAATGATAAAACTTTAACTCGTAAACACTGAGATTGGTGAAATTCTGCTTTTCATTAAGTTCTGGAAATGATTACATTCAAAACAGAGTGCTGGGATACGCTTTTACAGTCTTAAGTCTGATTTCTTCAACGTTTTCATTAACTAAACTTTCGAATCAAAATCCTCCTATTTATTAAAATTTACAACTAGAAGGCTATATTCGTTCCTTCTTCATCTTAACTAATTCCAACATAGTTCGAATTAGTTCAAAATTCCTAACTTTAAGCAAAAGATCAAGTACATCATTATAGCTTCTGATTTTTCTGCTGAAGAGGCTGAGTTTGACCGACTTTGACAGTATATCCTTGAACTCCAAATTCGATGGCAAATAGATTTTCTACCATATTTGTACATCCTAGATCACGTTCATGCCTTCTATTTTGATTTTCCTGTCATGCCACATGTCACAACATAAATTGATTACAGGATGTAGTGACTTCCTGTAATTTTGTTGAAAAATTCCAAATTTTAACATAAAAACTCATAAATTAAATTTAATGCAAAATAACAACTATAATGCTTCACTTAATCAATTTCAATGGACTTATGGGAAGTTTATGGAGAAAATGATAGATAAATGGTGAATTTTAATAGAAAAGGGTAGCAATAAAATAGTACCAACAACTAACTAGAAGTGTATTTTCAGGAGTGGCATTTAAGCTTGCACACTTTCAGATTTGTTTATCTTTTTGTTGGTATGGGGTTGTACGTTTATTGTTTTTACAATCTGCCCTCTTTTCTTTCTTTCATTGTTTTTGTATTTTTGATTTTTCTAACTTTGAATGCAATGATGGGTGAAATATTTATAATGAGAAAAAAGATAAAAAGGCTTTCAGAACATGACATGGATCAAGAGAAGTAATTCTTAAGCATCCTGCCATTGATAGGACCCCCAAACAGCTCTGCTCCATTCAACTCCTGCAAGAAAAAGGCATTATTACCAACAGCTGAATGAATGAGATAAGGGCCAAGCTATAAGTTGTCAAATTTTCCTTGCTTGCCCTTATCTTCCCTCCTTGAGTCCCACTTTAAAACTTTGTCTCCAATATTAAAATTATTGACCTTTGTTCTTCTGTCAAAAATATTTTTAATGATGTCCTGCTTTTGCAATGCTTTGTTATAAACCTCCTCTCTGGTTTGTTGAAGGTGGATAGTATGATTTATCCTTCTGATCATGTCATTTTCTTCAGACTGAACCTCTTGAACTAACTTCATAACTGGCACACCAAGGCTGGTTCGAAAGATTGCATCAGTGCCATACACAAGCTGGTAGGGTGACATACCAATAGATTTCTTCAAAGTCAATCTGTCAGCCCAAAGTGCATGCACAAGCTTTGTGTGCCAAGACTTTTTGTTGTCTTCCAACAACTTCTTGATTATGTTCACTAAAATCTTGTTTGAGGATTCTGCAAGTCCATTACCTTGAGGGTAATAGGCCATGGAATGCCCCAATAATATCTGATACTTGTGACAGAATTCAACCATTTTCTTTGATCCAAATGCTGTTGCATTATCAATGATGATCTTGGTAGGACAACCAAATCTAGAGAGAATATTATTCTCCATGGACTTTATAATAATAGAATCATTAGCTTGCCTACAGGGGATGGCTTCTATCCATTTAGTGAAGTAGTATGCGGCAGTGAGAATCCATCTATGTTGGGCATAGGATGATGGATGGATTTCACCTATGAAGTCAAGTCCCCACTGTTGAAAAGGGGCTTCAACAGTGATTGGATGCAAAGGTAGTGGTAGCAGCTTCCTTTTGCCTTCAAAAAGTTGGCATTTATGACAGGCAATGATCATCTTGTGTACATCAAGAAAGAGAGTAGGCCAATAGTAACCAGCGCTCAAGATTTTGTTGGCTATTGTGTTCCAGTATAAATGGCCTCCACACTCTCCTTCATGGAACTTGTGCTTAACCTTCTCTGCATCATACTCAGGCAAACATTTAAGCAATATACCACTTGCATTTTTCCAATAAAGAAATCTATTTATAATGCAATAGTTTACAACTTTCAATTTCAAAAACCTTGCCTTTGTTTTTGACAAACCAGGAGGTGTATTCAAATTAAGCAAAACATAAAGAATATCAGCATACCAAGAGGAATTCATAAAATGGTCTTCAGCAATGGGAGTTGAGATTTCCTCTTGTTTATCCAAAGCATTAATCATATTAATATCAAGAACATCAAAATTGGATTCAGCCATCAATCTAGCTAGACCTTGGCCTTTGATGAGTTTAGTGGGCTTTATTTCTAAATCATATTCAAGAATAACAACAATCCACTTACCTCTCTTACCATCTGGGTCCTGTGTTAGAATGTCTTTCACAACTGAATTTGGGACAAAGGCAATGATGTGTGAGTGTAAGATGTATACTCTGAAGTCTTTTAAAGCTTTAACCAAAGCAAAAGCTTATTTTTCCATAATGTTATACTTCAAAGGGGCATCTCTCAAAGCCTCGCTAAAGAATGCAATAGGTTGCTCTTGTCCTTGTGGATTTTTTTGTAAAAGGACAACAACTATTGTATGTTCTGATGAGAATGAAAAAATATAAAAATATTTTGAAGAATCAGGACTTATTAGAACCGATGTTTGGTTAATGCTTGTTTCACCAGTGCAAAGGACTTCTTTGCTTCCATGGTCCATTTTACCCCTTGCTCCTTCTTCAACATGTGTGTAATATTTCTAAGGAGCTCGGCCAAGTTGGGTATGAACCTTCTCAAAAAGTTAATCTTTCCAATGAAAGATTGCAACTCCTTGATGTTTCGAGGATGAGAGATTTGCAATATGGCCTCGATCCTCTTTGGATCTATCTTAATACCATCTTCTGAAATAATGTGCCCAAGAAGTTTACCTTCTTGGAGACCGAACAATGTTTTCTTAGGGTTCAAAGATATACCAAACTTTCTACATCTCTTGAAGACTGTTCTTAAATGTGCTAACTGCTCTTCATCTATCTTTGAAAAAGCAGTAACATCATCAAGGTATATAATGATGAAGTAGCCGAATTCTTTGGAGAAAGCTATGTCCAGGGCTCTTTGAAATGTTGCACCAGCATTCATTAGACCAAAGGGCATTTTCACATACATGAAAGTGCCCCATGGTGTAGTAAAGGGTATCTTTAATTGATCATTAGGGTGAACTAAGATCTGATTGTACCCTAAATAGCCATCCAGAAAAGAAATTCTTTTAGACCCTACCACCCTCTGTAAAATATGATCCATATTGGGCAAAGGGTAGTTGTCTTTCAATGAAGCTTTGTTTAAGTCTCTAAAGTCTATACAAAGCCTGATCTCTCCAGTTATTTTCCTAACTGACACCAGATTAGACACCGACTCAGAATATCTAATAAGGACAATAATACCAGCTTCATACATTTTTTTGATTTCCTTCTCAACCAAAGGCAACTAAACAAGGTTTATTCTACGCAGCTTCTGTTTGAATGGCTTTTGGTTTTCTTTGAGAGGGATTTTGTGCTATATTATTTCAATGTCATAGGACTTAAGATCTTCGTAACTCCAAGAAAAAACATCAGAAAATTATTTAAACAGCTCTATGTATTTAAGTTTAATGTGAGCTGGTAAAGTCTTAGACAGTTTAATCATCATTGGTTTAAGTTTACTGCCTATATTGCACTCTTCCAATTCAGTCTCTACAGACTCCAGTTTTGGCTTCTTGGCCACATCGTTAAAATCAAACAACTCTTCTAAAGGGGCCAGACCTTTAGGAAAACTATGATCCTTAGACTGCAAAGTTTCTAACTCTTCTGTTTCTACCTCTGCAATCATCTCTGTTTTGTTTTCAAGTTTGCTAGACAAAAGATTAATATTGGAAAGTTCAGGAGACTGTTCTTCTTCACCAAGAAAATTTTCTTCACTATTGCATTCTGTTTCATAATCTGAATCCGAACTGTGTAGCTCGAATTCATTTCTGAATTGCATGAAGTCTTCTATTCGTTTGTCTCCGTCAAACACCTGCCAATATTTTTCGTTATCAGGAATGGCTGGTCTGAATTTTATCTGAGTTGTGCAGTCTTTGGTGTCATATGGTGTTAAGCATGTTCTGGCTGCATAAGCTAAGCTGTGGGCCGCGATATTTCTTTTTCTTGGGACAAAAATTATCTGGTACTCCTCAAAAGTTTTTAAAAGATCCATGACATCGTTTCGATAGGCCCTAAGTCTTGGGTGATGTGTGTTGTATTTCTCGTTGACTTGCCTAATGATCAACTCAGAATCCCCATATGCTTTGATTATTTTGGCTCCTAACTTTTTCAACAAACGTAAGCCTAAAAGAAGGGATTCATATTCCGCTATGTTATTCGAACACTGAAAGTTTAATCTATAGGAAATGCTTTCTGTGTGGTTTTTCTCAGTGTTGCATATCCAGACACCTGCACCAACATTAGTTCTAGTGCATGACCCATTGAAGTTCATACTCCACAGAGGACTAGATTTGGGTTCATCTTGGGAACTGTCCTCTTCAACTAACGTGCTTTCTGATTGTTCATGAGTATCAACACTTAGTTGAATTTGTTTCAACTCCTCAGGTTTTTCGCTATGTTGAGGGTTGTTTTCTTGACTATCAAGGTTTAAAAGTAAAGGAGGCATGACTTGTAGCTCAAGACCTGTGTTTGGTTTGCTAAAGTTTTTAAATGCAGCAAACTTCTTTGACACTTCTATTGTGTTTACTTCATCTCTATCGGCCATCAGTTCAGTTAAAGTCACTTGTTCAGTGAAATATTCATCGTTAAATAGGATAAAATAATCGAGGCCTATATTTACAGAATACAGAGGAGAGTTTTGTGGTCTGTCTTGGTTTGTAACTGTGTATTGCATATGGGACTCCCTGTAAAGTCTTATTGTCTGATTGAAAATAGGGATGGTCACATAGGTCATTTCCATCTGCATAGTTCCTTCTAACTTAGCCCCCCAAGACCTAGATAGTAGCATTCCATACTTTGGGGGCACATCAGCCACAACAATATCCATGACTAAGCATTTGGCTGGAACCTGTGCTAAGTTAACGCAGAGGTCTTTGATTAATCCTAAACATTTTACTCTGCTCGAGTGAAAGGAGTAAAGGTCTTTATAAGGTCTGGTGATTTCTAGACCAAGGCTCTCCATCACCGCTTTAGGCATTAAATTATGAGAAGCCTTGGAATCGTGCACAATGTTGTGAAAAATCTTGTCATGAACGTTTAAACTCACATAAAAGGGAGGAACAGGTCCCTGTTGATACCTACCTTCAATCTTAGGACCAAAAATAAGCTCTGGTTGATCATCATTAATATTGACTGTGTCATTATTCTCTTCAATGTTTAAAGCCTTCAAAATTTGGGTCCTATATACATTCTGGGAAGCTAACTCAGTCAAGGGAACAAAGATTTTAATTTTGGAAATTTCCTGCTCTAGGCTAAAAGGTGTTTGATTCTTTGGAGTACTTTTCTTAGCCTTATTAGCTGCCACTCTATCAGCAACATCAGCTTGCTGATTTGTTCTATTTACATTTGACAAAATGGTTTTCACAGGAGTATTAGCTGAAGTGTTAGTACTGCTAAGGTTTGCACTCTGTTTGTAACGTTGTGAGTGCCTTTCTCTTTACCTTTATCAGAATTTACAGCTATTGTTCTGTCTTTCTGTTTGACAACTTTAGGTTGACTTACAGTGTTGTTTTGTGAAGATTTGTCAGAAGTTTTGGTGTTGCGATTTTGTTGATTGGTTTTACTTCTAAGGTCATATTCTCTTTGAGATTCTATGATGACATTCTCCATGTCTTGATAATAACTTTCATCATTATGTCTTTTGTCATCATAAGGTGTGTATAGACCTTGTTTTATATCGTAATGAATCTCAAAGTCATCATTATTTACTCCCAGCATGTTGATATCTTCTTCCTCTGTTATTTCATTTGTTTCCTCAACCTCACTCACATAGTTTTGATGAAAGGGAGGAGTGATCTGTTGATCATCTTCCCTAGTTCTGTTTGGAGGTTGGTTCCTTCTAAAATTCTGATTCTGGTTCTAGTTTCTGTTTTGAGGAGCAGTTTGGTTTTGGCTTGCTTGTGCTCTCTCAAGGATGTTCATTTTCTTCATCATCTCCTCCATCATTTTTTCCATATTTGAGCTGGAAATGGAAGGGGTAGATTCCTCTCTAAAGGACACTCTTTTTTCATTCTTCATTCTTGCTCTCTTCTCCATCAAATTAACTTCCACAACAAGAGCTCCTTTTTGAATATCTTCAAGAGTCGCAGGATCTCTCTCTCTCAGCTAATAGGCCATCTCAGGGTCAAACCCTTCAGGAAACTTGTTTAGAGCTGAGCCTTGTGGAGGTTTTAGATCTGAGGAAAGTGCATTAGACACACTGTTAAATCTAGTGCAGTAAGCTTGAACACTTTCCCCAGTGTTTATGTGGAGGTTCTTGTAATCAGAAAGGACTTGGAGAGGATTCTTCTTCACTTCCCATTTGTTTAAGAATTTTTGATGGAAGGCTTGGAGATCATTGATACTATGGGGGGTTAAGCCTTTAAACCATTTTCTTACTTCTCCCCCCAGGCTCTGAGAAAATAATCTTAGCTTGACAGATTCATCATCAATTTCATTTTTGTCAAAGTAGTCATTCATCTTATCCACATGTTGTGATGCAATAGTAGTATTACTAGCATCATATAATGGAATTTTGGACTGATAGTCCTGTGGAATATTGTGTAGGTTTTAACCCTGAACAGAAATTATCTACACACGAATCTTATAACAGAAAATAAACAATAGCGAGAGCATAAAACATAAAACAGATCAACACAGAGATTTTCCCCTAGATCCCAAATCGGGACGACCAGCTTGATTTTTCATTATAATCCTTTTAGTGTTACAACACATATATATACATGCCGGAGCATACATAAACCCCAATCCATTAACCCTGGATTAGAACATAACCGTAGTTCCCTTGACCGGATCTACAAAAATACCAGGGGTCGAAAACCATCGAACCCCAAAACCATGTGCAAAACCATGCACAAAACCATGGGCGGATTCACCTATGAGTGGGTCTACACAAAAAACAAATTTTGGCCGGGGCGCTGCCCCAGACCCCAACGGTGGGGACTGCTTCGCCCCTCGTGACCCCCCAACTACGCCCGACGCAACATACAACGCGTGGGGATAATCGTGGAAAGAATATAACACATACCCAACATTCTCCCACTTGTTGTTTTCTTTCCACAGGGGGCCACAGGAGAGCTTAGTCATTGGGCCAATTCTTCAACACCCATTGTTTCTCTACACCAAGAGAACTTATGAGTGCTCACAGACTTCGTCAATGCATCTGCAACATTCTTCAAAGTGTCCACCTTTACCAGCAACACCCTTTTAGCCTCAACCATATCTCTAACAAAGTGATATTGAACATCAATGTGCTTTGTCTTTGAATGATAAGCGGGGTTCTTAGCCAAGAAAAATGCACTTTGGCTATCACAGTCTATCCTTATAGCTTGCTGTACCAACCCCATACTTGAACACAATATTTACAACCAAACTGCTTCCTTGCTTGCATGAGTGGCTGCTATGTATTATGCCTCTGTAGTTGAAAGAGCCACTACAGACTGTCTTTTACTCATGCAACTGACTGCACCTCCAAATAGGTTAAACACATAACCACGTGTAGATCTTCTTTGGTCCAAATCTCTAGCCTAGTCTACATCAACAAAACCACGAATGTCCAACATTCTTTCCAATCCTGGTCTTCCCTGGTAGCACAAGCCATAATCACTAGTGCCACGTAAATATCTGAAAACCCGCTTCACTACTTTCCAATGCTCCTTCCCTGGGTTTGACATAAACCTGCTCAATACTCCCACTGCATGTGCAATGTCTGGTCTAGTATAGACCATTGCATACATCAGGCTACCCACTGCACTTGCATATGGAACACGGGACATATACTCCTCTTATTCTTGTGTCTTGGGACACTATTCAGCAGACAACTTTACACCTACGGGAATAGGAACATTCACTGGTTTACTATCCTGCATATTGAACCTCTGCAATATAGTCTCGACATACTTCCTCTGGTTTAACCAGAGCTTCCTCTTTGCCCGATCTCTCTTAATTTCCATGCCCAAAATATATTTTGCAGCACCAGGATCCTTCATGTCGAATTTGGAGAACAGCTAGGTCTTCAAATCTTGGATAATTTCTTTGTCATTTCCAATCAACAACATATCATCCACATAAAAGACCAAATAAATAACACGGTCACCAATTAATTTAAAATAAACACAGTGATCCTCCTTGCTTCTGGTGAAGCCAAGTCCCCGTATATAGGTATCAAATTTCTGATACCACATCCTTGGTGACTGTTTTAACCCATATAGAGATTTCTTCAACTTGCATACCAGTTCTTTATTACCCTTCACCATAAAGCCTTCAAGTTGCTTCATGTAGATCTCCTCTTCTAGATCCCCGTGAAGAAATGTTGTCTTCACATCCATATGTTCTATCTCAAAATCAAATGCAGCAGCAACAGATAAAAGTAATCTAATAGAAGTAACTTTGGCAACAGGAGAAAAAATATCACCAAAATCAATTCCCGGCACTTGGGAATAACCTTTCGCTACCAACCGAGCTTTGTATTTCTCCACCTTGCCTTCTACATTAATCTTCTTCTTAAACACCCATTTGCTCCCAATGGGCTTCCTTCCAGCCGGCAACTCCACCAGATCCCATGCATCGTTTTTGTGCAAGGATGCCATTTCATCAACCATGGCCTCCTTCGAGAGTTTTCCATCCTCTGAATCTACTGCCTCCTTGACAGTTCTGGGTTCATCATCAGTTATAGTTAAGGCAAAACCTGAACAGAAAGCAGATGGACTATACCTTTCTGGTTTCCTTCTTTCCCGAACTGATCTTCTCAAAGCTGGAGTTTGTGGTTCTTCATCTTCTGAGTCTTCTTCTGTTGTAGAGTCGTATTCATTCTCCTTTAGCTCAAACTCTATCTTTTCAGGTTCCTTTGATAGGACTTCATGTTTAACAACATCTTTCACTTCTCTAAACACCACATCTCGGATGTACACAACCTTCCTTGTTTCTGGGTTCCAAAGCTTGTAACCCTTTAAACCATCCTTATACCCAATAAAGATGCACCTTTCAGATTTATTATCCAACTTAGTCCTTTTCTCCTTTGGAACATGTACATATGCATCACATCCAAATACCCTTAGATGTGAAAGAGAGGGTTTCTTACCAGTCCATACCTCATGTGGGGTCTTATCCTCCAACATTGATGAAGGTGATCTGTTAACTAAGTAACATGCAGTCTCCACTGCCTCTGCCCAGAATTCTTGTCCTAACCCGGTACCACTGAGCATGCTTCTTGCCTTTTCCATCGGTGTTCTGTTCATTCTTTCTGCAACTCCATTTTGCTGAGGTGTGTATGGAGTAGTCTTCTGCCGTGTTATACCACACTTCTTACAGAACTCTTCAAATTCCTTCTTGCAGAACTCCCCACCATTATCTGTCCTCAACACCTTTATCTTCTTCTCACATGCGGTTTCCACCGGAGGCCTTTAAGTCTTTAAATTTGTCAAAGACTTCAGATTTCTTCCTCGAAATATATCCATGTATTCCTTGAGAAGTCATCTATGAATGAAACATAGTACACAAAATTACCCAGTGATGGAACCAACACAGGTCCAAACACATCATTGTGCACAAGCTCTAATATCTTGTTTGCCCTCTTAGCACCAGAAGGAAAACTCACCCGATTCTGCTTCCCATATACACAATGTTCATAGAAATCGAAATCCAGAGACCTATTAGACATGCCTTCTACCATACCATTTCCATGCAGTATACGAAGGCCCTTCTCTCCAATATGTCCAAGCCTTTGATGCCATAGCATGGTATTTTCTCCAGAGACCACTAGGCTTTCCGCTCCACTTTCGGGAACCACTGAACTGTTTCACCCATCAATAATAGTGATGCCCTAAATCTTGTACAGAGTTCCAATCCGAACTCCCTGCATTAATACCAATGCTCCCCGAAACATCTTACAGACATCTTTCTCGAACACTATTTTTACACCTGCATCATCCATCTTGCTTACAGAAATCATATTTCTGGCCAATGCAGGAATATGCAGAACAACAGGAAGTGTTCTAATCCTTCCACCTTGCGGCTTCAGCTTGACCTTTCCACGTCCAATGATTCTGGCCCTCCTATCATCCCCTAGGAAGACATCACCACCATCATATTTCTCATACTCGCAGAACCACTCCCTATGGGAAGTGAAGTGAAAGGATGCACCTGAGTCAATCAACCATGACTCATGATCTACATGTGCATTTGAAGAAGAAGCCAAATACACATCCCCACCTTCATCCGAGGTGGTTTTTGCCTCTGTAGAAGGACCTTCATCAAATCCCTTTCCTTTCTCAGGAGCTTTAGATCTGCATTCCTTTTTGTAGTGCCCTTCCTTTCCGCATTTCCAGCACACCTTTACAAACTTTCCAGGAGATTTAGATCTCCCTCTAGATTTAGATCTCCCACTCGAAACCTTATTCTTGTTTCTATTCTGGGACCTTCCTCGTACGGATAAGGCATCTCCATTTTGACCCTCCATATTTCTCCGTCTCATTTCCTCCGACAGCAAGGCTGAGACAATGTCATCAAAATTCAAGGTAGTTGTATTGCTACCTATTGCAATAACCAGACTATCCCACGAGTCTGGTAGAGAACACAACAAACTGATGCACTTATCTTCATCCGAGATTTTAATATCAACAGATGACAGCTGACTTACCACAGTATTGAAGGCGTTCAGATGCTCTGTCACCGAGTCTCCATCCTTCATCCTCAGGTTATACAGCTTTTTCCGCAGGAACAACTTATTCACCAGAGACTTAGGTTGGTACAAAGTCCCAAGTTTTTCCCACAAATTTTTCGCCGCATCTTCCCAGGATACATTCAACAATCTTGAATCGACACACCTGGCAAGTATTGTGCTCTTAGCCTTCGATCCAGTTTCTTCCGAGTCTTCATCGACATTGCCGTTGGTTAGTACCGGATCTACGCGATCCGCTGATCTTTATCCACCGGCGAGATCCTCCATGTAAGGCTACAACTCAAAAACTACGACCATTAGAATTTCTCGATCCCTATCTTTAAAACCGCTCGCCAACTCGGACTGAGGGGTGAGATGGCGAATCGATCCATGAGATCTCCCTCTTGCACGGGGTCCGCCACGAGACGGCAAAAAAGCCCTCGTAACAAGGCGTCCCCTTAGGCAAGCGCTCTACGAAACCAAATGTAGGTTTTAACCCTGAACAGAAATATCTACACACGATTCTTATAACAGAAAATAAACAATAGCAAGAGCATAAAACATAAAACAGATAAACACAGAGATTTTCCCCTGGATCCCAAATCGGGACGACCAGCTTGATTTTTCATTATATTCCTTTAGTGTTACAACACATATATATACATGCCGAAGCATACATAAACCCCAATCCATTAACCCTGGATTAGAACATAACCGTAGTTCCCTTGACCGGATCTACAAAAATACTAGGGGCCGAAAACCATCGAACCCCAAAACCATGTGCAAAACCATGCACAAAACCATGGGCGGATTCGCCTATGAGTGGGTCCGCACAAAAAACAAATTTTGGCCGGGGCGCTGCCCTAGACCCCAACGGTGGGGACTGCTTCGCCCCTCGTGACCCCCCAGCTACGCCCGACGCAACATACAGCGCGTGGGGATAATCGTGGAAAGAATATAACACATACCCAACAGATTGACTAATGGTACAGGAAGGACTAAGGGAGCATACCATGCTTCCATGATATGTGGTGGAGGTGGATTTACAAGCGATGGATTAACAAAAGGAAAAGTGGGCTGAAGTGGAGTGGTTTGGACAGTGGATGTAGGATGAACATATGTGGATAGATTAGGAATAGATTGCTGAGCTGACGTTGGATGAGAGACACCTAAAATGAGAAGGAAATGTGAATCAGGTGGTGTTGTTTCTCTACTACCAAGATGTTCACTTGTTTCAGGAGATGAAAGTGAAGACTCAGAATCTAGCTGATCTAAATCATTAAGAGACCTAGTTCTAAATGGATTTCTTAAGTCTACTTGTGATTTTTGTAGAGCTGCAAGATTTTCAAGAACTGAATTAGCTCTCAAGGGTGATCTGAAAAAAGTTGAAAAATTAATCCTAGGAGACTTCCTAAGAATACTTTCTGGGTTATCAACTATCTCAAGTGGGTCAGGGTTAGGATAGGCTCTAGTATGAATCTTTCTAGGAGCCACTATGCTGTGTTTTTAGACCCAACTAAACAAAACCAGATATGACAGTCTTTAAGAGGTTAACTAATCTGTTTTACACAAAATTTAATCCTACAGTCCTCTAACTGAGTTTGAATGATGCTACAACGATAAGGGTTCTTCCCAGTGGAGTCTTAAGGTCTATTGAGGATTGTGGAGTCGCCAAGTGGAAGTTTTTAGCTCTTTAGGAGGTAAAAGGTTTTATGGTCCACCACCATGTTTATTGAATACCAATATGGAATATTTTTGGGTTTTCTGAGTTATTTTTCAGTCCTGTTGGTTGTCAAGAGTGTCCTAAATCTGTTTCAAAACTTAGCTACGGTTATGAGACAAAAAAAGTCTGCTCTTATGGCTAAGCCAGCTGATTTTTCAAGGTTATATAACTCTTATGAGAATCCTAGGGTCTACCTATATTGTCAATGATTCAAACAAGTTTTACCATGATTACCATTAGTTGGTAGTGCTTGAAAAGGATGATTTTTACTCACAAGGTTGTATGAAGTGTTTTAAGGGAACCTAAGATGAAAATTCGACTCAAGTCCCCAGCGGAGTCACCAGAAATGTTAGCTCCCTGTAATTAGCAAGATTGGAAAAGTACAACTGCAAGGAGAAACACCGTTTCAACCACTTTGGGATTCTAGGATCTAGCCCTCCTGAATCCGGAGAGGGATTTCTCCAATAAGTGTAAATATGGATTTATCTTTAAGGTTTTGGGTAATGATATTAGGCTAGTTATGAAGTCCGAAGGTTTTTGTTTGTTTTGGATGGTTGAGCATGATTATTATTTGAGTGGAAAGTTCTAAATGGAAAGAGTTCCAAAGGTGTGAAGTTGCAAGCAAATAGAACAAGCTTCGGCCAAAAAGATGGATGCAATGCTGGTTTTATTCCATTGGGCTATGGAGTCATAATAGGATTTAATTGAAACAATCAGGTTCAAGAGTGGTACATGGGGCAAGTCATCTATGTCTAATGATCTCTTTAAAGTTTATTTTATGGAATGAAATGATACAATAAGAAGGGGAATTAAACAAATGCAGAACAAAGAGCAGCCCAAGATTTGGTAAGTACTTTGAAACTAGCCAGCTTTTGACATACACTTAAGAAAGACATAAACGAAATCCAAGATCTGGTAAGTACTTCGAAACTAGCCATATTTTGATATGCTTTGAATAGAAAACATTTAAAACACAAGGGAAACACAATTGATAACAAAGAATGGTCTAAGATGTGGTAATTACTTTGAAACTAGCCAGCTTTCAACACATTCTTAGGGAAACTTTCAGATAGTATTTGGGGATAAAACTAGGACAGGGCTCACCATAACTTCCTTAGTTCATCTCTACTTAACATAAACTGAAAATAACATTCAAGAATAACAATTAGCCTAGATAGTAGGATGAGGGAACGCCAGCATTCCTAACTGCTCAAACTGAATTAAATCATTCCTAAATAACATGAATTGGAAAGCTTATCAGTTAGAGAAGGGTACTAATATACAGTAAATCCTAACTCTAGTCTTGCTGTTCTTTATAAGAGAAAATGAGCAAAGTGGAAACAGAAATAAAATAACAATTTACAATAAGAAATAACATCACCGTCGACATAGACCAGGATCCCATAAATCAGCTTGTATTGATGCTTCAAACCAGTTACAGCTTTAAGTCCAGTGTTTCAGGTTAGCAATCATCTTCACTTCTCAGCCTAAATATTCTATCACAAGTAGAGCTTCAAGAGCCTTTGAACACTATATACAATCAGAAGTTTCAAGCTCAAGTATATCTCAAAGTTTTGCAACCAACATTTCCTCATCTTCTACAGGAGTATTTATAGAAGAAATGAGGAGGTGGGATCTGATAAAAGATATCCTGGGTTCAATTAATACAGTTTAATGCTTCTTGGCCTTTGAGGGGCTTAATGGAGAAGAGTACATAGATTTTTCACTGTATTAATTGATTTACATTTAAGAATTAAGCTCGGTGGGAGCTTTTGTTGACTTTAAGGCTTTGTTTTAGGATGTAATAACTCTGCTGATATTTTTTGTATTAGTTTCCTTTGGCAGAATTAATTATTTGGCTGCGCTGAGGCAAATATCCTCTGTTGGTCATTACTCGGCCTCTGTTTGAATGCTTTGAGGCAACAAGTGGCTTTGTGGTAGCTGAGAGGAATCAATTGGCCTCTGTTGTGGTGGTGGAGGCCTTTCTGTCTGATGATATTTTGATTTTATTTAATTATGTTTTAATTTAATGGATTAGGCTTTTGATAATCAATCTTAGCCATAATCCATTAAACTATGGAATCCATCTTCATTCTTTGGTTCTGCTGTGGTAGGTCCTCGACACTGATACTCTTTTATTTTGAATCTGTGTGTCTTGTTGATGTGCAGGGCCGCACAGTGCTCATATGGCATCAATGCCTGTGAAGCATTGATGAAACGTGGAGGTGAAACATGTGAATGGCTTCTCTTCTATGAATCAAAGGCATGGGAATCGTCATCCTCGGCCTTTAGCTTTTCTTCAATATAATGGAGAAAACCATTAAAAACCTGCAAAATACAAAACTAATTAAGAAATCCAGCGTTATTGGGTTTAACTGCTTCGGAGGTTGTGGGGAGGAGCGTGGCTGTTGGATGGCATCATCCAATGGTGCAGATCTGATGTGCAGTGATAAAAAAGGAAAGCGGGGGAAGAAATAAGTCAGAACCGTTGATCCATGACCGATTACAGAGATCAACGGTCGAGATCAACGGTGAGCTAATAATGTGAAAGAGTCATATTATTTCGAAAATATAAGAAAATGCGAACCAATAAGGTCAAAAGCCCTTTGGTAGAGAAAAATGGTAAAAAAATGAAGTTGGGGGTTCGGGATGATCGTGGGCCGTCGGATGAGATCGACCCACGAGATCAATGGCGGAGATCTGCGTTAAAAATCCTTTGGTAGAGGTGGAGGGCGATGGTGAGAGGCCATATTAGATCTGAGCCGTTGATCTGCATAGATTAGTGGGAAGGCATGCGCGATAAAACATAATAGAAATGGGGAAGGTGGTTTTAGGAGGTAGAACCACTGTTTTCGTGTGAGAAAAAGTCGGAGAGGCGGTTTTGCCTTTTTGAACATGATATGCGTTCCCGCTCGACATGTGGCATTAGAAAAAAGCTTATGTTGCATGGCCTTTGGGAAATTAACCATCGCGCTAAAAACTACGCGATATAGAATGTGGGCCGTCAGATCTGGGGCCTCAGATCCAACGATGGAGAACAAGCGCGATATGGGATAGATGTGCAAGAAGCGGGGAGGGTGGATTCAATCTGGGCCATCGGATGTAGAAGATTGATGGCCAGGACTGAATCTGAGGCTAAAACGAAATAATATACAGGTAGAGAAAGGATGAAGAAGGACCGTTGATCTGCAGAGATCAACGACTGTGATTGGCCGAGAAACATTATGAGCAGGGCTGCATGTTTTTAATCAAAGTTGGGAAATGCGATTTGGACCGTTCGATCTGGACACGTGGACGGTCCAGATGCAATCGGAGGTATGTGATCAATAGGGGAGGAACTTTGAATGGCATTGATGCGATTGAGCATTGGCCGTCGATCTGAGGATTGGATCGACGGTGGGGAGTGAATTGGAGGGGTTCAAAGGTGGAGGAAAGGTTTGTGATCGGGGCAAATATGGGCTGTTAGATCTAGGAAGGTGGGGAGGAGATCAAAAACTCTCGATTGATTGGAGGAAGTTAATCGGGAAGGGAAATAAAACGCGCCCGATGAAAACTTTGCGATGCGATGTAGCACGGGCCGTTTGATAAGATCAAGATCAATGACGGAGAATATCTCAAATATGAAACAGGCGGAAACCCTTATAATACATGAAAACCCAAATTTTTTATAAAAAGCAAAGGTTTTATGGGTGGGGCGGGATAAATATATGATATGGCTTGGCGCCCGTCTTCGGGGCTGCTGGTATATATGGAATGCGATAGGCCCAGGGCTTATATATATGGGAGCCAATCGCATCAGAAGGTTGGGCTTGGTCTTTCAATCTACCCATTATGAATTTCTCCGATGCGATTAGCGCTTCGGGACTTTTGACTCTTGGTCTTGGGCGTAAGTTATATGGAGTGAAACAGAGAGTGGAGTTTATACAAATGGGCTTAATCGCATCGGAACTTTGATGCGGGGCTTTTCAATCTACCCATTTATATTAAAAAACATTGCATGGGCGCGTTTAGACCAAACTTAGGAAAAAGTGGGTTTTTTTATTTACAAAGGAAAATGAGCGTCAGGAATGGTTTATTCTCAAGTTTTAGTGCCCGATTGTGGGCACAAGGGTTATATGAAATAATAATATGATCAGGGGTTATGAACAAAGGGATTAATCGCATTGGAACTTTTAACATGGCAAAAGACTTGCGTAATCCGATTTCTCCGATGCGATAAGCGCCGAAAGGCTTAGTGCTTGGTTTCTGCGCCAGGGCATATAGTGGGAAGTGGTTTAAGACTTAGCCCAAAGGGGCTTAAGCCTTAGTACAAAAAAGTGTATTTTTTATGATTTTTTCAGATTTTTCTAATGGATTTGGGGGTTTCAGCAGAGCTAAAAAGGAGTTTTAAACTCTGTAATATGGAATTTATGAAGGGGGAAATGGAAAAAAGGGAAAATAAAGGAAGTTTATGAGGAAAAGAAGAGGCAAAATGAAGGTTAATTTTGAGGTGGAGGGAAGGGAAAAATGGTTTTTTGCAGCAGTCTTTCTCCATGGAAACAATAGTGAAGATTTGGACAAAGGGTATAATGTCCTCATGAGTTTTCAAGCGATAACATTTTTTACAATAAAACTTGTTCCTTGAAGGCTCCAAAAATGTTTTAGCCACCATTTGATATGAAAATTTTTATTGGTGGCTAACAGAGGGTAAGGGAGGCACGGAATGAGAATAGAGGGACAACAGGTAGGAGTTGCAGGCTTCAAATCTCGTCAGAAACCTTCACAAAAAACAAGCTACAAGGTGTTGCGGTGAGAGAAAAGCCTAGTTCGTTCTGCATCCTTAGGCATCAAATCTTGAACCAAGAACCCTCACAGAATATAGGCCATCGAGAGTGTCTGCGACAAGCTCTAGTTCAGGGGAATGACCATAGCTCTAAACAGGGGAGCGACCATGGAAAACCCTAGTCCAGGGAGCGACCATAGCTCTAAATAGTCGTAAACCCTCACTTTGTACGTCTCAATCCACATATTGTGATACATGAGGTAATGCATGCACCTAAAAATATAGAATTGTTACCTTATTGAATAGGATAAATTTAAAAGATGTAGTATTTATTTCTATGGAGATGTAATTTGATGGTGATCCCTGATGAGATTAGGAAGCTTCCAAACTCTAAAATTGTATTTAACTAAATTTTTGAAATTTATTTGTATAAAATGTACTTCAAATAACTTAGCAGGTCAACGGATCCCTCACCCTGACCCTGACTAGTCATGGGTAGACCCCTTAGTTCTTTTTACAATGTTAGGATGGGGTTAACGCTGAATCCTGACTAAGTGTTGTCGCATGGAGCAAGGATTTAATCCAGTAACATCCAATAACGAGGATGTAATATTCCCAAATGGGAAAAGCAGGAATATAGTGCAAAACCATGGAAATAACAGTGAAAACATTATATGAAAGCAAGAGGCCAATATGGAGACCTTTTATAACAGTAGCAAAATATGAATAAATAATGGGCCATAAGATGTACAACAAGAAAGAACAAGCCTCCAATGGACAAAATCCCTCAAAAGAGGTGCTGCTAATATATATAAAGAGCTGGAAGGCTGCTACAACGTTGTTTTAAATCCACTGCTAGAAAATTTTTTTATACAATAGATCTAAGGCTCACATTTGCCTCAAAAGATAGATCTACTACAGGATTGAGCACTATACGACCTCCTTTGAAGAACCCCTTAAGGGTTTTCAGCAAAACACCATGTACAAGATGGGGATCTAGGCGCTAGGGCTGAAGATCCACTACAAAATACAGATCTGGAAAGTGTGGTTGATCTGATATTATCAATAGAATAGCCTCCTCCAATAGATCCTCTAAATGAAAGGCAGATCCCTTTCACTAGAAAACCAACTCTCCAAATGGTTTGCAAAAGCACACTGCAAATCCTCCTACATAAATAATGTAGATCTGGAAGTAAACTACGTTGTAGGGTCAAATAAATAGCTGGCCTAATGCCAATATCTGAAAATATGCACAAGGGCCTTCCTTACTATCCTCCCAATGGAAAGGAAGCCTCCTCCATTGAAAATAACTAGTGAGATGACCCAAAGATGGTCTCCATTTCTACAACCTGTAAAAGAACTCAACCCTCAATAGGATCTGCACTGTAAATGACAGATGAAGCTTGGCCTTAAGCCTGATAGCAGAAAATGTAGTAGAAGACTCCTCCAAGAGCTTCTCAATGGAAGAGGTGGGATTCCCAATCAAGAACACCTAGTGCTAAACATCACTCAATCTTAGCTAAATAGTAAGAGAACGATATATGTCTAAACAGACCATATATTCAGAAATATCATATACATCAACATAATGAATATGGCTGCCATCCTCTTCCTTAAATAAGATATGAGCTTACAAACCCTAAGCCCCATCCAGTAATAGCACTACTTCCATGCAAAGCATCTCCATCTAAAACTGTGTTGTCTCTCATTGATGACCACTCCTCCATGACAATGCTATTGGTTTGGTCAAAGTTGACCCAGTCGAGGTGTTCCAGCCCCTTTTCACACCTAGGGGTGCTCAATTAAGCTGCCAAGATATATCTTTTTCACATTGGCATTGATTTATTCATTATTAAGGAGAATTATGGACCTCCATTGTCCTCTTATTCATAAAACAAAGAAGTGAAACACTGTTACTGATGAAATAGGTAACTGCACTGGTACCTACTTTTTGAGGTAGTAAGAAAAACACCCGATTTTGAAAAAGTGGTGATGCAGAATCACAAAAAAAAAAAATTGGAGCATGTTTTTGGCACTTTAAGTTTTTTTTTTTTAATTTTTGTTTTATTTTTTTTATGTGATGTTTTTTTATGTCGATTTTGAATAGTGGTGGTGTATCATCACCAACATTTTTTTATAGGATTTATTTTGACACTATAGATTTTCTAATGTCTTCTTCTTCCGTGAGATGTTTATTTTTAAGTGCATTTATGTACTTGTGTTTTAAAAATAAAAAAAATAATTTTTTTAAAAATAAAAACTTGTAATGATATCTTTACTTTTTCACATAGATAAAAGATGGAAAAAGGGTCAATATTCTAAAGTTTATATTTTCTACATGTTTATGTATTGTTAAATAATTTTTCAATGCACATCAAATAATTTTCGCTAAAAAACCAATATTTTGAACCATATGACAAAAAAATACAAATTTTCAATATAAATAAAATGCAAAAAATACACTTTTAGATACTTTTTGTTGAAAAAAACATGTTAAATAAACTAATTTTTTGGGAGAATTTTAACAATAAAACTTAATAAAATAACATTTTTATGAATTTTATGTCAAAACATAATAGCAATCACATGTTTTTTGCAAAAAATAAGGGTTGTTCTTATAAAATATCAAAGTCTGAATGTTACAAGTAAAACTGGTTAATAGATCTCAAAAATGAGCTTTGTTTTCAAGCATAACTTAAACATCATCAACAATATCAACTAATACATCTTCAACATCATCTATAACAACATTGATGGCTTCTTCTGCAACATTTTCTTCTTCATTTTGATCATTGTCGTCTTTTAATGGATCTTTCATATCTGCAAATCTTCCAAAGTGTCCCTTTCCAATAATTCCATATAATGGTGGTTGAGGTTCCTTTGCTTTTTTTTCCACACTTGATTCATTAAAATCTCCTTTCCTCGGACCAACTTCTTGCTTTGTATCTGGAAGGAATTCAAGAGCGTTAATTCTTTGTTGAATAAATTTGCATTGAATTGGGTCTTTCTCAATGGCAATGCAATTTCTTCCTTTTAGTAGGCAACATGCTAGTGTTGTACCTAATCATCAAGCACAAAAGAAATAAGTAAGAAAATTAGTATGAATACATAAAAAGTAAAAAATAAATATTTAAATTTAAATTTGTGTAATAAAACTTACTTGAACCTGAGAATAAATCCAAAACCCATTCTCCTTCATTTGAACATAGATCTATAAGATAGTTAATCAATGCTCGTGGTTTTTGATAAATGTTAAATATATCTCCTTTTTCATCTTTATCCTCATATGTTAGTTTTCTTACAACTACATCATGAACCAATACTTGACTATGACTCTTCCCATCTACTCGATTCATAAGAATATGCTTATATCTATCCTATTTTGTCCAACATTCAACATGGATGAACTCACAATCATTTATAATAGGCTGATCTTCAGAAGAAACAATATTTGACTTATGCTTGTAACATAACATAGTAAAAGTTCAATTAAATTTTACATGAATAAAAAAATTTAGGAGTAATCAAACATACAATTTCAAAGTCTAACCATGTAAGTTGCATCTTTGAGTTTGCTTTACTCTTGAAGCTTGTTAATAACATTGGAAACTGTGTGTCTGAATGAAATGTCACAAATCGCTAAAGTGGTGATGTTGTCACTTCTTGAAAACCCGTAACTACTTTACTAAAATCTTGATAAGTATATGGTTCTCTATCATATTCAATGTCTGAGAAATTGAAACCATGAGGAATATCTGCAATAAATAGGCCATATTCCATTTGTGTCTTTACTTGAATATTTCATTTGCATCATTCAAGTTCAACATCATTATGTTTTATTTAAAAGAAAATTATAATGAAAGAAAAATAAGAAATAATTCAAGAAACTTACTTTTGAAATTCTTCACACATTTCTTCCATTGATAATTCACCCGATTTCACACGGGCTAATACTGATTTGACTAATTTATCATCCTTCACACCTTGCATTGTTCTCCAAGGTGTGATAATCATATCCTCTGGAAGCTTCTTCATTTCAGGACCCCCCTTACTGTTGGTACATATTATGGGTTTACTCTTTCTAACCTTCTGATTTTTTATGGAAATATTCTCCCACCGATCAAAAATCTCATCAATCAAATCCCATACCTCCCCAGTTCTAAATGCCAACTGAAAAATGTTATCTGTGCCTCTGAAGAGATTTGTATTCAATTTTCCATCTTTTGCTTTTTTTCATCAATTTGATAACCTGTTTCCATTAAACATTCCTTTCGAAATGCTACACTAACTTCTGTCTTATCCCCACCACATTTTTCTATGAATTCATTATGAATAAATCCGACCCTTTGGATGAAAGTCATTTTCATTCTGTACTCATTATCTGCATTATGATCCCATGCCAATAACTTTGATTCTATTTCTATTAAGCCAGCATAAATGATGCATTTCACTGTTTGAAAAAGATAGTTATTGAGATATTTTGCAATCAGTTGTCTCTTAGCCTCTATCGAATGGTTCCCTCCAATTACATAATATTTATAATAAAAAAAATTTGTCTTGTCAAATGCTTGTTTGTTGGGAACCTGGCGTGGATAGACAAGAACCACATAATCCACCACATGTGCATATGGATTGAATCTGAACAATGTTTTCAGATTATGTACATGTAGGTGATGGGCCTTTCTAATTTGATATTGAGATTGTCCTTCATCTGGGCTATAAAATTGGTTAACATTAAGCTCAAATGTTTGGCCACCAAGAATTAATTTATTCTTCCTCAACTCATATCGAATAGCATTTTGTTTTGTTTTAATAATGTCATCCTCTAACTCAACACCTGGTGTTATGATTTCTCTGCTTCTGTGAGAGCTTTCAATTTGTTCTTCACTATTGCTCATGACCTTTACAGGTTCACCAATATTTTATTTCCTAGTCTTATTGGATAACATATCAGTTTTTTTATAAACAAGCTCTCCATCATGAGGTAAAAGAGAAACATCTTTGGCGATTTTTCTTTTTGGTGTCTGATTTGTTTTCTCCTTTTGCATAATTGTTCTAATCTCCTCCTCACTAATTCTATCATAATTTTCTGTTTCATATTCAACATCTTCAAAAGAAACATGTTTAAGTTTAATAGATTGACCCACCTTAGTGGCTCTTGGTTGATCCCCTCTTTGTACTATTGCAGTGTCACGAGCTATTGATCTTTGCTTCAATCTCCTTTCCTCTACTTTTTCTGTATGGAAAGTGTTGATCACATTCATAACATTTGGCTCCAACATATAAATGCCTTCAAAAATGTTTGAAAGACTCGGAACAAAATCCTATGAAACAAAATAAAACATGTCAATGATCAATAATCTATAAAAAATTGAATCATCCTTACAATAATGCATAGCGGAAATAAAAATAAGCATACTTACAATGTTGTTTGAGATTTCTTCAGAAAATTTTGAAGATATTTCATCTATGTCATACTTGACGATTAATAGACGATATCTAACCTTCTCATGTTTATTAGCCTTCCTTGCAAGAAAATAAATAGTGTTTGTATTTGGGACCATACATATGTCTCGTACTCTACCCATCACTTCATATGGCTCATTTAAGTGAATCATACCACAAAGCAAATAGATGTGTATATCAGCCTCCATTTCACTGTCTTCAAGATACCATGAGAAATCAATTTTATCTATTTCCTCAGCGTTCTTCCAATCAGAAATAAGCTTTAATGAACCTGGTGCCCCACTTGTAATGTGTGCAACAATGTCCTTATTGCGTCCAATAGTGTCCATGCTGCGTCCAGCTGCAACATTAAATTTGGGAGTTGTATCCATAGTGCATCGAGCTGCAACTTTAGATTTGGGAGTTGTCGCCCTAAGTGTAGAAACATTCACAAAAATATTTTTTGATGCCATTTTCTTGATAAAAAGAAATATATATATTAGTTAATGAGAAAATAATGCCGATAAAATAAATTTAAAAAACAAAATTTATTTCTAAAACTAAATAAATTGAAATTAAAGCAGTAAAATTAACTATAGAAAATTTTCATTTAAAAAACAAAATATTATAAATCATATGTATATATATCTATATAATTTGTTTTGAATACATTTTATAAAAAAATTAAAAATGTGTTTTAAATTTTATAAAACAATTTAAAAAAAATAAACTATTATTTTCAAACTTCAGTTTTTGTTTAATATTTAAAAAATAAATAAAAAATTACTAACTATTTATAAAAAATGTTAAAACTAAATTTTTTTTTTTTTAAAGTAATGATTTTATTAAAAAAACAAAATAATGTTAATTTTTTGTTTTAATTTTAATTATGTTTTTTAATTAAATTTACACTTAATAAATAATATTTTAAAATTTTAAATATATTGAATACAAATAAAACATATATGTTAAAATTAAAATTTTAATTAAAAAATTATAATCTTTTAATATATTTTAAAATTTTAAAATTTTATTTTACATTACATAGCAATTAAATAAAAATAAACAAAATAAAATAAAACAAAAATTTATTTTACTTTACATAGCAATTAAATAGCAATTAAATAAAAATTTATAAACTTAAAATTATAAAAATTTAATATCAAAATTTATAAATTTATAATAACAAAATAAAATAAAAGCAATTAAACAAAATAAAAAATAAAATAAAATTTTTATAATGTTGTTTTAATACTTAAATTAAAAAAAAAAATTAAAATAAATAAATAAATAAAATATTTAAATATTTAAATTTTAAAAATATGTGATATATTCAATTTGAATTTTTTTTTTTTTTTTAAATTTAAAATTTTTAAAATGTTGTTTTAATAATTAAATTAAAAAAAAATTACATTATAATTAAACAAAATTAAATAAAAAAATTAAAATTTGTTAAACATTTTTATAATAATTAAATTTAAAAAAAAATGTTTCGCCGCCCGCGGGGCGCCGGAGGCCGGCCAGGCGGCGCCACGAGGGGCTGCCCAGTGAGCCTCAGGCCTCTGCCCAGCCAGGGGCTTGAGTCTGGCTGGGCAGCTCCCTGCGACGCCGCCCGGCCGGCCTCTGGTGCCCCGTGGGTGGCCAAAACAATTTTTATTTTGTTTTTATTTTTTGTACTAAAAAAACATACAATGCAAGCTCATTTATATTTTTTTTGTTTTAAAAATCAATTATTATAATATTAAAAAAAATATATATATTTAATTAGAAAAAACAATTGTTTTAATATAAGAATACTAAATAATAATAATAATAATAAAATTATTTATATAATAATACAATTGTTTTTTTTTAAACATTATTTAATTAAAAAAAAATTATTTTAATATAACGATACAATAAATATATAAAAAAAAAGATGATTCTTTCTATAACAAAACAATTGTTTTTTTTTTTAAACATTATTTAATTAAAAAAAAACAATTGTTTTAATATAAGAATACAATTAAAAAAAAAAAACCAATTGTTTATATAATAATACAATTGTTTATTTTTTTTTAAACATTATTTAATTAAAAAAAAACGATTGTTTACATAACAATACAATAAATTAAAAAAAAAAAACTATATAACAATACAATTAAAAAAATTTAAAAATATAATATATAGCAAAACAACAAAAAAACAAAAAAAAACAAAAAATCAGGATTTAAAATTAAAAACAATAAAAATAAGATTTAAATTTTTTAAAAATCAAAATAGAATATAAAATCAAAAAATTCTAAAAAAAAAAAAAAAAAAATTTAAATAATGAAACCACTAATATATTTATGATAAAAAAAAGCAAATAAAAATATAACAATATAACTATTTTTTTATGTGTCGTTTTATGGATTTTTCTGTCTAGATGAACTTATAAGCCTTAAAAAAGAAAAAAAATTCTAAATTTTTGTCCTTAAAACCCTAAAAGTTTTTTTTTTGCATTTTCTTCACTAAAAAAATATAAAAAAATTATGGTTTTTGAACATAAAAACCTTAAAAAAGTAGTTTTTGAACACAAAAACTATAGAAAAACATATTTTCCCCAAAATCGTCTTTAAATAGACATAATAGAAGCAAAACTAACCTTTGAAATGCAAAAAACTACTGTCACCAATGCCAACACAACGCCTCCACAAAATTACCAATAGCAACACAATGCCTCCAATGCTAATGCAATGCCTCCATGAAGTTACCAATGCCAACGAAACACTTCCAGAAAATTTCTCTAACAAATACCAGAAAACTTGATGTGATGTGATGTGATGTGATGTGATGAATAGAAACAATCATTCTTATTATATAGCGAATATTTTCTGATTGGTTTACTGTTTAACGAATGTGGGATTACAATTTAAAATTTCAAATTTAAAATATTTACATTTAGTTTATTATAGTTCATATTATAGTTAAAATACTTAATATTTGCATGTAGTTATCATAGTTAATATTTACATGTACTGAATGTTGAATAATTCAAATATAATCTCAAATAAAAATTTAAAATATAAAATACTTACATGTAGTTAATTATAGTTAATATTATAGATAAAATAGTTAATATTTGCATTTAGTTATCATAGTTAATATTTTAGTCAATATTTACATATACTCAATGTTTAAAATCATGGGATTAAATTTTAAAATTTAAAATATTTACAGGTAGTTAATTATAGTTAATATTATAGTTAAAATAGTTAATATTTGCATGTTGTTATTTTTGTTAATATTGACATGTAGTCAATCTTAAATCATTCAAATAAGAAAATTATTTTAGTTTCGAAGGCATGCATGAAAGGAATATTTTGTGGATATTTTGAATAGAAAGTATGGTGAAATATTTGAAGACCAACAGTTTATTAAGAAATTTTGAAATATATTTTAGATGAATATAATGTAGGTTTAAAATTTAAAATTTAAAATATTTACTTGTACTCATTATAGTTAAAAAAGTTAATATTTGCATGTAGGTATTATAGTAATATTATAGTTAATACTCAAATCACCTTCCAGGTCTGTTCTCAAACTGGCTGAGTTTGTATCCTGGAGGCATATCACAAAACCTCCATATAAAAGCTGTCTGGCGCGCCCTCCCCAAAATTATCTGTTGGCAAATATGGCTGGAAAGGAACCAGCGGATTTTCAGAGATAAGAAGAGTGATTGCAAGATTGTCTGGGTAAAAATAAAAAGCTAGCTAAATGACTGTGTGGGTGATCAGCTCGATGGGACTGATCTCAGCGAGCACGACGTTGCTTGGTGCAGTTCTCTCGATCTCCACTTCAGTGAAATAGCCAGGCCCCCGGTTGCCCTTAAAGATTGGAAAATCCGATGTAATGCTTTAGATTTCTTGGAATTTTGCGCAAAGCAGGAGCAAAACATTCTCTTCTTCGATGGGGCTACTAAAGGAAATCCGGGCAGTTTCGGAGCTGGTGGGGTGATTAAAAATGCAGATGGAAGAACGGTTCTCAGATATGCCTGGGGCGTGGGCTTTAATACCAGCATCCAAGCTGAAGCCCTTTCCCTCCTCCAAGGCCTCAAACAACTTAAATTCCTTGGCTCCATTGATGCTACTGTGATGGGCGACTCTCAGTCTATCATAAAATCTATTGTAGACAACTCCTCCCCTTCTGATTTAAGATTGTTCAGGCTGATCAGTAGAATAAGAATTATGTTGAAAACCTTTCGAACCTTGAAATTCTACCATGTCAAGAGAGATAACAACAAGGAAGCTGATACCGAAGCTAACAAAGTTGTTCTTCTTCCCCTCGGAGTACTTCTCAGAGACGGAGAAGAAAGCTGGGATCCCATCCCTTAATCGTTTGCACAATATGTTCTACTATCTTTTATTGCAACAGTATGTCTGCACTTTCAAATTAGGGAAGATAGAGGCATTTGATCACAGAACAGATTGTAAAAACCTCTAGCGTAACAAGGAACAAGCCACATTGGCCCTGATCAGGGAGAAAACTGGGCAATGCCTAGTTCTATGTAAGCAAATTTGAGGCATTTTGGCCATAAATTAATATACACCTCTATCCGTTTCTTTAAAAAAAAAATATTATAGTTAATACTTACATCTAGTCAATGTTAAATCATTGAAATAAAAACATTATTTTAGTTTGGAAGGCATGCATGATAGAAATATTTTGTGGATATTTTGAAAATAAATATCGGTAAAATATTTCAACACAAACAGTTTATTAAAAAAATTTTAAATACATTTTTTGACTAATATTTTGTACGAAATATTTGAAATGAAAATTTTGGAGGGAAAGTTTTTCGCGAAATTTTTGGGGGGGGGGGGAATTTGGAGGGAAAGTTTTTCGCGATTTTTTTTGCGAGGGGGAATTTGGAGGGAAATTTTCAGTCTTAAAGCTATATATTGTAAGTGGGAGAGGCATTTGTATCATTCAACCTATTCTTGTTGAAAGCCATGGTTTCTTCTGATAGCGAAGTTTTTCTTTGTACAACATCAACATCTTCGTCACGCAACAACTCTATTCAAAGTGATGAATATAATAGGAGTTCGTTCACCATGAATAGAGAGTCAAAAAATCGACTTGGTCATAATCCTAAAGATGATGAGAACAAAATTGATGAGGCATAGAAAAATCAAATTTTTGTAAATCGAGAGCCAGTTATACCACTTACTTTTAATCCTAAGGATTATGAAAGCAACAGCGATGAAGGGCATGATGAAGAATTTCCAGAGTCAAAAGTTTCACTTCGTCCCAATCCCAAGGATTATGAGGACACCATTGATGAAGAGGGAGATGAAGAATATCCACTTCAGCTTAATCCTAAGGATTATGCAAGAACAACAGATGAAGATGGGAATGAAGAATTTGCAGAGTCAAAATATCCACTCTGTCCTAATCCTGAGGATTATGCCAACACCATTGATGAAGAGGGGGATGTAAAATTTCCAGATTCAAAATATCAAATTCGTCCTAATCGTAAGGATTATGCGAGCATCACTGATGAAGAGGGGAATGATAAATTTTCAGAGTCAAAACATCCACTTTGTCCCAGTCCTAAGGATTATGCCAGCACCACTGATGAAGAGGGAAATGAAAAATTTACAATGTCAAAATATTCACTCCGTCCTAATCCTAAGGATTATGCGAGCACCACTGATGAAGAGGGGGATGAAAAAATTCCAGAGTCAAAATATCCACTTTGTCTTAATCCTAAGGATTATGCGAGCACCACAGTTGAAGAGGGGAATGAAGAATTTGTAGAGTCAAAATATGCACTTCGTCCTAATCCTAAGGATTATGCTAGCACCACTGATGAAGAGGGGAATGAAGAATTTGCAGCATCAAAATATCCACTTTGTCCTAATCCTAAGGATTATGCCAGCACCACTGATGAAGACGAGGATGAATTTCCAAAGCTAAAATTTTCACTTCATCCTAATCATAACGATTATAAGTTCACCACTGATGAAGGGGGGGATAAAGAATTTCCAATAAATATAGATTCAAGGCATTCACTTATTCCTAATCCTAAGGATTATGAGAACATCAGTGAGGAAGGGGAGGGGTGGGATGAAGAAACTATAGTGAATACAAATTCAAAGCTTCCACTTATGCCTAATCCCAAGGATTATGAGAGCACCACTGAGGAAGGGGAGGATGAAGAGTTTCTTGCAAATGATAATTTTAGAGGCACAGATCTGAATATTGCATTTTCTCTAAGTGATCATTTCAAAGACATTCATGGTGATGAAGAATTGAATCCTCCCATGGATGAATTTGAAAGCATGGGTCAAGATGGTGAAGAATTTCTTTTGAGTCGGGGTTACAAAAGCGCCAATGATTCTTGTGAAATGTTTTCTTCAAGTGATGATTGTAAAGAAAATTTTCCAGGCAATGATGTTGATGAATTTCTTAACTATGCCGAGGATTATGATAGTGGGGATAATATTCCTCCTAATGGTGATGAAACTTCTTTTACAAATGATGATGGAATGATGAAGCCGTTGCAAGCAAATATTGCAACTAGGAGTAGGAGTAGACCTTTTCATATCAATCCAAAAAATTCCAATTATACAAGGGCGAGGACAAAATATCTCACAAAAAAAAGTTCTATCGTTCATTTGATTTCAAGTGAATGTTGTCGAAGGGATTGCTTGAAACATATGGATTTCAACTTTGTTTTGGAGAAAATGAAAACATATATGTCAATGAATAAAAGCATGCAAAATTCATAATTAGTGGGTTGCATGCAATCTACACTATCAGGTTATGATTATCATATTGGGAATGTATTGCTCTGCAGAAAGGCGTTCAAAATGTTGCATTCAATTGGTAATTGTCGTTTGTCAAAAATCTAGGAAAGATTGGGAAAGGATCCCACATATTATTCAGAAGTACGTTATAAACAGGAGGTGGGGCTGTTTGCAAATACTGCTAAGACATGGATGAAAGACTTCTTTTCAAATCATGGAGAGTGTATTCCAAATAAAAACACAATACATATTCCAGATAATTTATCGAGAAGAGAAATATTCATGTTATACAAAGATTATGCAGAAGCTGTTGAAAGAATTGGTAATTTTATTACATATTCTTATTTTACAAGGTTATGGAAAACTGAATTCAACAATTTTCATATTCCTAAGAAGACAAGGATGGGGGTTTGTAGCACATGTGCTTCTCTTAAAGCAAAAAGAGATAAATGTCAAGGGGAAGAAAGCATTAGGGGAATTTTGAGGTCTAAAATGGGCCTCATAAGAAAAATGTACAACAAAAATAAACTTTATAACAACTAATAGGATTCAAGATGATGATGTCATCCATAATGGATGATTCACCATTTTTGGAGTAAAAAAGTAAAAATATTAAAAAATAATAAAATAATAAAACTACTTTTTCAACTCGTATTTAAAACTTATCTCCCAAAATTTTTACTCAAATTTCGAGCGGGAGTACTCGTTGGATGCGGAATTTAATTCCTCATCCAAGGAGTACCCATGTTGCATACTTTCGATGAACTCTTCTACACGAAAAATGATAAATACATAAAAAACGTGATTGTAATCACGTTGTTTTATGTATATCTCATTTTTCGTGTAGTAGGACCCATCGAAAGTATGCAACATGGGTATTCCTTGGATGGGGAATTAAATTCCGCATCCAACGAGTACTCCCACTCGAAATTTGAGTAAAACATTTGGGAGATAAGTTGAAAATATGAATTGAAAAAAGTAGTTTTTTCATTTTTCCCTCTAAAATTTGATGATGTCATCAAATCTTATTAGATTTTTTCCACTATTATTTTATAATTTCCTTAGGAGGCCCATTTTAGACCTCAAAATTCCCCTAATGAGGTATGCGTTTAAAACATTGTTTTTTAAAATTGGATACTTATCAACTATGCAAATATATTTATTCATATGTTTCTTTTATTTTATGTACAGATTCCGTTGTCAAAGAACTTCAAGACCATCACAATTAGCAAACAAGTGAAAAGAAAAAGTTGTATAAACATTGAAAGAAGTGTTATGATCATCCAAATAAATATCTGGGATTGATAATTGATGGTATGGACCAAAAGAAAGCACTTCTTCCACATTTTGTTTGCACGCCAAAAAAATTACAGGAGGAAAATTTCATTCAGTTTCACTTGGTTGGTTGTATGGTATTTAATGAGAAGATGTTTCCAAGAGTTTTCATCACAACTCCAAATATTCACAATATTGCAAATCTGACCATAACTATAATCCATGATGTGGTTACTCATTGGTTTGGTATTCTTCCTGAAATTTTTTATTTACAATTAGACAACACAAGTCGTGAAAACAAAAATCAAGTTCTTTTTGGGTATCTAAACATGCTCATTGAATTGGGGATTTTTAAAAAGATAAAGGTTGGTTTCCTTCTTGTTGGGCATACTTACGATCATATCACTAACAATAGCCACAAGTATCGATTGAGGCGGTGTTGGTTTCCATCATTAATTGAATGTATTAAGAAATTGTACATTCCAGAGCCTGTTTTCATGTGTTGGAAGAAACTATTGACATGCGAAGGTTTATTTTTGGATCGCATGGTGAGGAGAAATGCATTGAATAACTTAACGACATTAGCTTCCAACATCAATTTCGTATCAAAAAAATTGATGGGATAACACTTATATGGGGAAAAAGTATTCAATGTTGAAGAATGGGGGCCATCATTAGGTTTAGCATTTTTGAAGTTCATTCCAGAGCGTCCAATATTTTCATCAAAGATATTGTTATTACAATCAGTTGTTGAACTCCATAACATAATGCACGAAGGCATAAGAGAGACATAAATTATTCTGAATGTCTAGAGGAAATTCAAAGATGTGTTAGAGATGCATATGAGTACTTCGATGTTGCTGATTCAGTTTGGTGGGAGTATTTTTTCAGTAATCAAAATGATATGATTTCAACATCAATAAATGTGGATACACTTTTGAAGACTCATTTTTTTTGGCCACAAAATATGCCAAATGAACATCAGGAAACACACATTATTGAACAACAATAGCCTCAAGCTATTATTAATTCCCCACAGGTAGAGGAAAGAGAAATCTATATTGATTCTAGAAGATCACGTGCACAACATGAAGCCATGGAAGACCTTTATAGGGGTTCTGTGCAGGATGTTAAGGAGGGTTGCATGATAGCAGTGTTAGCAGATGAAGATCCACTTGGCTATCCATTTTGGATTGCCAAGGTTATAAAGGTCATTAATGAAAATGAAGATATTATAGTTGTTGATGTACATTGGTATGCCACAAGTACCCACCCTTT
This sequence comes from Pinus albicaulis, assembly GCA_034641835.2. NCBI lineage: Eukaryota > Viridiplantae > Streptophyta > Pinopsida > Pinales > Pinaceae > Pinus > Pinus albicaulis. Next base: position 210,457,625 of record CM076582.1, read on the forward strand.
CAATGGTGTGTACAAGCCAGAGATGGTAGTTGAAAAAAGAATTGGCAGAAAGAGAAAAAGAAATGGCACAAATATAAATCGTCGCCGCACAGATGTCTTAAAATTGGAGGATGTCGACATACTTGTGTATGACTTCAATTTGAAAAAGAGAGGAACTCTTCGGTTGCAGACCATAAATATTTTGAAGAAATTTCTACCAGAACAATTACTGTTGAGATGGGACTCTGCAGAATGTAGTCGTAGATCTACAAGACTTTTGAACTCTGAAATGGTGGGCATGCATGTTGACTCAGATGGAGCACTAGTTGATGAAAGAGAAGAATATGGATCATCTTCATCTGCATCGAGGCATTCATCTGAAGATGTAGGTTTTGATGGTGTGCCGGAACCTATGGTTGATTTTGAATAACTATCTAAGACACTTTTATGTAATTGATGTTTACATGGTAACTTGAAATAAAATTTTTGACTTCCATCTCATTTTTCATGAAGTTATGAGGCATTTCTATGTTTTTTAGATTATATGTTTTAATTATGAAGAATTCATCTCTTTAGAATATTGACAACACAACAATGAATTACAAAAATAATTTATGTTATATTCAATGTACCAATGTTGATATTTTGATTATAAGTAAAATAAAAAATAGAAACTGATGTTGAATTTTTAGATTATGCAGTGATATTACCATGATATTATGTATTGTTACCATTTGGTATAAGATACTTTTAAAATTTTTAATAATTATATGCATCATTGAAAGGGGACACTTTGTTTTGATGCTTGATTTTTAGGTTTTGGTTGAACTTAGATTTAAATTTGTCTTATGCTAAGATTTGAAAAAAGATAAGTTTTTATCCTTTAAAATTAAAATTACTCTTACTTGTTTCTGTTCAGTGATAATTTTTTCATTTACTTGTTCATTTTTAAAAATTGTTTAAGTCTTATAATTTCTCCATAATTTCATTGTTCAAGTATGTTGAAAACTTAATATTGAAAAACTTTAGATCTACAACTTGTCATTAAGGTTTTTATGCACTACCAAATTTTATCTTTAATGTTATGGCTGACAATAATTACAATTTTAGGGTTGTTTAGAGTCAAGATATTTTATGTTTAACAATATGGATGAAAATTTTTCGAAATGATAAGCCCTTCAGGCATGTTTTTGTTTATCTTTAACATCATCTATCAAAAATTTTAGAAATTTACGATTTTAAAAAATGTCCTAATATGTTGTCTTTAATTCCATTGTTACAAGTGTCAAAAGTATGACACAATTTATTTTTTTTGTTATTCTAGCATCAACTGGTTTTGTTTTGAGGGTGTTCTTTCAATCCTCTTTTCAAGAAACAATTTTTTTTTTAGCATAATTTTATAAAATGTTGAAATTTGACCTTAAAAAAAAAACCAAGTGCGTTCTGGAATACACACTTTTTGTTTTTGGGGTGTTTTTTCATGTTTTTTGAGTTTTTTTGGGCTAGAGTTCCCATTTTGAGGTAATAGTTCCCGTTTCATCGATAACTATGTTGCAAAACAAAATTTAATATTCCAACAAGCTCATGACTAATTGGGAATATTATAGTCCTCCCTTCCCAAATGTTGCTTGTCCTCAAGCAACTGACAAGGTGAGTGCTGCAACTCTTCTCCTCCTCCATTGGTGACACCAACATGTGATAAGCTTCCTTCATAGGCTAAGTGTCCACCAATCCATCCCTCTATGAAATGTTCCTCCAAATTTCTTATGAGATAAGAATAATTCATCCCACAAGGAGACAATAGTTCCAATGAAAAAAACATGGTTTGCCCAATGTTCTCCCTGAAACATGTAGCATAGTGTGCATGGAGAATATCTCTCCCATTGGGAACATACATTCCTCCCATCCTCCCTCCAAACATTCCCATAAAAAGTATAAGTAAATCATCAATGTATGGGATCAAAACTAAGTGCATGAAAACATAAATTTGTACAAATTGAGATGGGTCATAGTCCCACATGTGGAACCAGCGCAATAAATCTCCTGACTGCGTCAGATAATGATATGGTAAGTGGTTTCCCCACCACTTACTTGCTGCCCAGGTCTTCTCACAATGGCTGAAAGTGTGAGATATGTTTGGTGCCTTTGGAGTGCACCCACATTGATACAAAATCTCCCTATGTCCTCCAAGGGAGTGGTCATGTTCAAAAATGTTTATGGCCCAAAGTTGGCCATGAAGTTTATATGGAATAATGCTCCTCCTTGGAGCTATGGCCTACATATACATGGTAAATGAATGAAAATTTTCATTAAATAAAACATTATGTACATAAGCATGTTCCTCACAAAAAATTATGCTCATACAAATGGAGTGGTTCATAGTTATATCCTTTCTCATTCCCAAAGAGGAAAGAGGTGGGTATGATAAATTCTTCATTGAGCTATGTATTTCTTACAAATCCAAATGGTTCATGCATCATTGAAAATGCTGATATAGTTCCTCTTGAAAGCCTTCCCAAGTGTAGCTTTCCATGATAGTGTTGTAGGACCTCATGGAATAAGTATGGCTGAAAAAGAACTCTTCATAAGCCCTTTGTAGAAACTTCTCCTTGAGCTTGGAGGCTCTAGATAAGAAGATCCTACCATGATAATATATGACTTCTTCTTGGAATGAATATCCCTCTTCATGTAGCTGGTCATCAAGTATCATGCATGTGAAAAGATCCTTGGAATAATCCACCAACAGTTGGGATTTCCAATATGAATCAATCTTCCATAGTGAGAGCACTGATGATCTATCAAAAATAACATCTGTCATATGGCTTCTCTCCTCCTTGACATATCCCATGCCAAAGGTATATGTTGGAAGGTTTCTATTCCTCCCATGCTTCTCCTCCCACAACGCAAAATCTGAAATGAGAGTGGGTGATGATGATGTTGAGAGGATGTCTTCCTCCTCCTTGAGTTTACCCAAGACTCTCAGCGTTGTATCTTGGCCTTCTAATGCTCCCATCCCTCTTGGATCTATGATTGGAGCATCATGTTGTGAGACATCTCTCACAAAATCTGAATCTAGTGGCCTCCCAGGTGGTTTGCCACAAAATAATAATGTCCCATGAAGCAATCTCATAAGCATAATAGATGGGACTGTTAGGTACTTGCTTCCACTACACAAATCCATCTCTAATTTATGTGTGGAAGTTGTAAGTGAGGGATATGTCTGCATGCCTTTAACCCTTTGACTTTTTGCACTCTTTCTATCCACCCATTACATCTAAAAAGTATCCCAATCAGTGGTGACTTTCCCCAAAGTAATCAACCATTGCACACCCAATATCACATTGGTGTCAGGTATGTCAACCACAAAGAAGTGAGTCAATGTATGTGTTCCCATGGTGACTGATAAAGATGGAACATAATACATGCATTGCATAGTTATGTCTCCTGCGACCAAAACAGAAAATCCCTCAAAAGAATCAATGGGTATTTCCCTCCTTTGCACTAGTTGGGCATCAATAAAATTGTGGGTAGCCCCACTGTCAACCAAAACAGAAACCCTCTGATCTAAGATGGAACCTTGAACCCTCAAGGTCATGTACTTAGGTACTCCTCTCAATGATGCAAGAGCCCCTCCAATTGGAGCAAATGCCCCATTCCCATCTCCTGATGGTGTTGGTTCATTTCCTGATGTGTTAGCGTTGTGACCTCTTCTTGGTTCATCTTCTTATTCCTCCTCATCATCTGAGAAGACCTCTATGTAATGTGCATTTCTTGCTACACATCTATGTATGAGTGCCTAAGATTCTTCGCATGTGAAGCAAAGCTTCCTTCTCCTCAAATCTCTTCGGACATCATCATCAAGAGGTTTTTTTATTTTGGCTCTCCTTTGAAAGAGGAGCCTTCTCATCTTTTCCCTTTGATGGAAAAGAGGTCTTATGCTGAAATGTTGCCTTTGCTTTTGGCAAGGCATCTTGAAGATCTCTAGCCCTTTCAATGGAATCTTGAAGGGTAGTGGTCTTGGTAGATGTTACCAACCCATGAATAGGTTCATCTAGCCCATCAATGAACATGTAGACCCTTCTTGTTGCAGATAAATTAGGAACCATAATAGAAAGTCTCAAAAATTCAGAAATATAAGTTTCTAGATTACCTTATTGTTTTAGATTTGCAAGCCCCATGAATGGTTCTCCAGGATCTCTTCTATCAAACCTCTCCACCAGCCTCCTTGTGAACTCTGAATATGCAGTCACATTGGCATGAACCAATGTAGACAAGCCATGGAACCACCAATCATGTGCTTCACCCTCAAGGTGCATCATTGCTATCTTAATGGCCTCCATTTCTCGAACTTTTTTCAACTGGAAGTAGATGTCAAGCTTATCTACCCATGATTTTGCAGTGCATTTAGATGATCCATCAAAGTTGGGTCAAAATAATCTGCCCATAGTGCGGGGTAGATCATGATTCAGAATGAATCCACCACTTCTATTGTGATGCCTGGGTCTCCTATTTTCCTTGATTTGAAAAAATTCTTGAAAAATCAAGTTGTCCTTGAATCTCTGAGTTTGAGACTCATACTCCATAAAACAGTCTTCAAGGGATTCTTGATCTTGAAACCCTTAATTTCCCACATCCAAGAATATAGGCATTGTAGAGAGTTGGGAAACTTGTTGTTGCTGCAATGGTTGATCACTCCAGTGATGAGAAATGCTGAAGCCTTTACCATGATGAAATCCTTTAGGGGATTCCTTGTATCTATCCATCTTCATCTCCTTGATTTCTCCTCCAGATAAAGGGGTTTTCCCCTTGTCTTTTTTATCATTTGTATAATCAAAATTCTGGTGTCTTCTTCTTTGATACCTCTTCTCTCTATCAATAAGATGATCTCCTTCTTCATATGATATATTGGTTTTTCAAGATGCACAGGCTGTGCCAAGATTATGCTATGGTACCACTTTAGTATTCCCAAATGGGAAAAGCAGGAATATAGTGCAAAACCATGGAAATAGCAGTGAAAACATTACATGAAAGCAAGAGGCCAATATTGAGACCTTTTATAACAACAAAAAAATATGCATAAATAATGGGCCATAAGATGTACAAAAATAAAGAACAAGCCTCCAATGGACAAAATCCCTCAAAAGAGGTGCTACTACTATATATAAAGAGCTAGAAGGCTACTACAATGTTGTTTTAAATTCTCTTCTACAGAAAATGGTTATACAACAAATCTAAGGCTGATATGTGCCTCAAAAGATAGATCTATTACAGATCTGAGCACTATACAACCTCCTTTGAAGAGCCCTTTAAAGGTTTTCAACAAAACACCATGTACAAGATGGGGATATAGGCCCTAAGGCTGAAGATCCACTACAAAATATAGATCTGGAAAGTGTGGCTGATCTAATATGATCAATAGAATAGCCTCCTCCAATAGATCCTATAAATGAAAGGCATATAGGCTTTCATTAGAAAGCCAACTCTCCAAATGGTGTGCCAAACCACCTTGCAACTCCTCCTACAAAAATAATGCATATCTAGAGATAAACTGCACTGTAGGGTCAAATAAATAGTTGGCCTGATGCCAAGATCTGGAAATATGCACAAGGGCCTTCCTTGTTGTCCTCCCAATGGAAAGGAAGCCTCCTCCATTGAAAATAAGTAGTGAGATGACCCAAAGATGGTCCCCACTGCTGCAACCTACAAAACAACTCAACCCTCAACAAACTCTACGTTGTAAATGAAAGACGAAGCTTGGCCTTAAGCCTGATAGTGGAAAATGTAGTACAAGACTCCTGCAAGAGATTCTTAATGGAAGAGGTGGGATTCTCGGTCAGGAACACCCACTCCTCCATGACAACACTGTTGATTTGGTCAAAGTTGACCCAGTCAAGGTGTTCTAGCTCCTTTTCACACCTAAGGGTGCTCAATTAAGATGCCAAGATCTATCTCTTTCACATTGGCATTGATTTATTCATTATTAAGGAGAATTATGGACCTCTATTGTCCTCTTATTCATAGAAAAAGGTAGCAAAACAAAATTTAATATTCCAACTAGCTCATGGCTAATTGGGAATATTACAGAGGAGGAGGATCAACCAATCTTGGCACACTCTTTTGTTAAAGAAAATAATCAGGATTATTTTGATATAAACATTACTTTGATTGCACTGGAATTTATCAAAATTATTCGATTCATTGGAGATTGTTTCATTTATGGCTTGAAAGGCAACCAAAAACATAAACATTTTTCTTCAAATGTTATAGTTTGAGTATCTTCATGGATGGTAATGGGTGAGAAACATATTATTATTTCTTTTTCTTTTGTAAATTTTATTCAAGTTTTATTTCAGTCCAATTTCTGATGTTTATAATTTCCCTCAATGTATTTTTAGTTGTGAATCTGTGTTATTTAGTCACTTCTCTGCATATGATAATGAATAGACCATGCCCTCTTTTTATTATATTATATGTTTTTTCCTTCTCTTAGATATCTGTAAATTTCTCTAGACTGAAAAGAGAAATTCAGAGGTAACCACTAACCACTTTTAGGGTAGAATCAACCCTACTAGCCTTGGAGAGGGCACTCTTACTGTGTTATTCTCTCAGTCAACTAAATGAATGAAAGCTTATAGATCTTAAGCTGGCTATGATGATCAAAGGGTATTTTTAGGCTTCATGTCTGAAAGTAAGTGTAGGAAAGTAAGCTACTCCAGATCAGATCATTGTTTTAGATCCAAGTGAATAAGGGATATGATGAAATTCGAATAGAGGCAAGATAGGAAAACTTATTGCTATTAAATCAAATTTCGTTGCAGTGAATAAGTGAGTGGAACATGTAGAAAGAAGAAAAATTGAGCATCAAAACGTTGACGAACTCATATTTCCATAGAGGAAAAAGATAACACATATGATCAACTAATTTAAATTAGAGCACTAAGTGAATTCTGAAATATTTCCTTTCAAACTAAGCATGAGACATTTTTACACCATGAAAATATATATTATAAATAGATCATAAGGAAACACATAAACATATCATAAGTAAACACACATACCAATACATACTGACACAAGAATCTCTGTAAAAAATGCACCCTTCTTTCTTCTATTCTCTTGGGAAAATGATACAAAAATTTCAGAAAATGTAGACTAGCTTCCTTTCCACCCTAACCATAACACTGTTTTTTATGTTTTACATTATTATATATCATATATGATTTTGAATTACCACTCTAGGTGGTTTAATTTTATTCATAGAATTCAACCCGCGCTAGATACATTGCATATTTACCTACTAAGCTAAAAAATAGGGAAAATTTCACCATGACCAATACATTTTTGAAATATCAACCAAAACGGAATATTTTTTAACAACTCAAAACACATGACTTAAGAGTTGTACACACCTATTCAACTACTCAAAATACTTCTAGAAACTCAAAAATATGAGTTTGGAAAGATACTAGTTGGTTGTTCACTTGCGTAGCAGACCTCTAAGCTTGACGTGGTTGCAGATCCTTCTTGGAAGAACAAAGAAGATGGGAATTCTTGAAATTATGGTGTGATGGAATAAAACATTTGAAGTATTCTTTCCAGCTTCTAAAAATCTCCAATATAGCTGACTCCAACTTGCACATCAAATTCAACATTTTGGGTTGATGGTGGCTTTTCTGCTTCAAAATGGTCGAGGAGCACTCTTTACTGCATATAAACTCCTTATAACACCTTATCAATCATTCAAAACAACACAAATTCCATCACTTCATCAAAATGGAACTTTACAACTTGCATAGGAGGACCTTGCTGCACAACTACAACTTCAACAAAAACTTGGCCAAATAGGGCATATGAGCAAAATTTCAAAGAAAAAAAACTGATAAATCACCTCCTGCGACAAAATTTATTTTTGAGTGGCTTCAACCAGAAAACCAAGTCCTCTGCTCCTTTTTATTCTAGATCCCTTGGCCTCAATGAGCTTCCGCACCAATTTGAGTCTTCTCTTTAATACCAAATTCTATACATAAAAACTTTTCACTTGCCTATGCAGAGGCAAGGTCCACTTCAACTTATGCTAAGCCTTGTCCAAAGTGGGTCCAAAAACTTTTATCTGCCTAAACAAATTCAGTTTACCCCTTTTATCTTTCTCTGCATGTTGATCTACCGATTTTTGAACACCTTCAAGTTGTTCCAATAATTTTTCATATTCCTTTTGTTCATCAAATACTGCCTTTTGATCTAGTGGAAGAGTGTCCTGCTTCTGTTCTTATATGATAGATTTTGACCTTGTTCTGGGCTTCTTTGGTTGTTAAATTGTCTCTTTAATATCTTCATCATTAATAATTTTTTTACCTTCTCCTTTTGCAACATGTACTGATGTTTTCCCTGATGGTTCTCCTTCACTGGGTTGGAGAGTTCCTTGGGCTGCTTGATGCATAAGGTCTTTGTTTTGCTGTTGCAAATATAGCACCATGATATGAGCTTTATCAATATGGTATTTTAATTCCATGATTCTCAAATATTTATCTTCCATTTCAATTTTTTGGTCACCTACTTCAAATTCCTCTACTACATCATTTGATGGCTCTATGGTATTTTTAGGAGTAAGTTATTCAATTATCTTATTTGTTGCAGATATGGTTCTTAGTTTGTGAGATAATTTCTCTTCCTCATGTGTCTTTTTAGGAGTATGATCCTCAGGGATATGACACAATCATGGATCCATCTGACCCCCCCTCCCATTTTACTACCAAGAGGCGACAACCACAGAAGGGCGACACGAGGAAGAATGTGAAGGAGGAAGATACTGTTAAGAACACCACATAGCACCTATGGGGTAATATTGAAGAACAATACAAGAAGGGCCTAAAATTGCAGGTTTATATAAGTGTGGTTCAGGCGAGCATGAGCCAAGCAAGCATGACTCAAATGATCGGGGCACACACAGGTGCAAGCATAAAGGCACATGAATTGGCGCTAACCACTGATACCCACGTGGTGTTGATCCCTGCAGGCAAATTGAGTTTTGATACTATGGATCAAATGAAGTAGGTAGTGGACTGACATAACCCATGACTTAGCCTCGTCACACTGCTAGTGCAGACATTTCTCAAGTTCCACAAAGGAATCACTGAGGAATTAAAAGTCAGGGAACACCGTGCCTTATTAATTATTTAGGATGTCAGGAAGGAAATACAGAGCATAATTAGCAAAAAGAAGGAGCTTGGCACAAGAACAAGAACTATGCTTCGACGATATTGTTTCAGTTTTTAAGGAGCTTGACACAAGAAAATGAACTATGCTCTGATGATCTTGTTCATGACTAATATGAAGTCATGGCTTCCAGGAGTTTCTCATCTTACGGGAGAAAAAAAAAATCTAGAAATTAGGATCCAATGCCTCCAGTACATTGTGCACTATCTCACTAACGAAATTATTAGTGAATGTAGACATGGAACAGGTGGCCACATAATTGACCTGTGGCAGGGAAGATATCACCAACAGGTAAGGAACGGGAAGGGACAATGGTAGATCAGATGTCACATCAGGACCAAAGAATGAAAGTTGATCAATGGTCATGATCCGAAATTCATGTGGAAAACAAATCACACGAAAGAGGGAACAGACAAGCGCGCCCATGGCATAAGCATAGTCGCACCCCAAGAGTAAATTAAAATCCAAGGGGCCTTGGACATCCATCACGTCTATATAGACAGTTTTCCATCCCAAAATAATAGGCAACTTCAGAAGGATCCCTAAGGGTTGATTGGTTCCTCTGTTAAAAGCCAACATATTTTGAGTAACATACACAAGCTGCGGAGAATCCAAAGCTTGCCACGAAGTTGAGGACATAATAGTAACTGAGGCACATTCATCAATAATTGTGCCCAGTATGACCATATTGCAGGGTTGTAGATTGATGTCAAAGGGCACGTAAGAAGGAAGACGATATCCCATGAATCGACTCCAATCAAAGGAAGTGACCAAACTACATGGAGGGGGTGCCATAGTAATAAGAGTATTTAAATCCCCCTGTATTACGGGATCAAAAAGACCATCCTGCTGGGCTCCAGGAACAAGAGCGGGAGGATCACTTTCTAGAACTGTGACGACTAGAGTCAAAGGATCACCCTCCTAGATCATGGAAACAGGAGGATTGCCCTTCGATCTAGGGGAATCAGAGGAAACAAAAAGAACCTAACTAGGATGAGACCCACTCTCGACGGAAAATATCTGATGAACTGTAGACGGAATCAAGTCGAACTTTTTCTCAACCAATGATTGTCTGGGAATGGACTCAGGAGACTAACTTTCAAAGGGAGTGGAATTGACCAGAGATGAATCTCAATAAATGACTTGATCAATATCGTAGGACTCGAAGAAAAATTCTGGTAACCAAGGAGAAGATAGGACTCAGAAGATGAAAGGGTATCCAATACTTTAGAAGCTTCATCCATATAAGGACAGAGGTGAATGGGATGGTTCCATTAACACAACCTACAGGGAAATTTGATCTTACCCTGTTTCTTACGAGTCTCATTATCTTTAGTTGAAGGCTCATCATCAACATGATGCCCAAAGGTTGATGATGAAGGATGGATTGGACCAATAGACCACACTTCTAGCACCTTGGGAATACCAAGGAAATCACGAAGAAGGCGGTCATCCTCACATATCTTGCAAGGGAATTTGACTCTGCGAGACGGAGTGGGAGGTTTCTCGATATTATCTGCATGGGTAGCAATAGTTACTGATTCCCCCCTAGCTTATTTTACTTCTTCTTCTTCAACTTATTCTTCTTCTTCTTAGCCACCCCGTTACTAGAATCCAGACTTTCACCAGGCGAAGAGGAAGACTAAGGTGAAGAAATAGGTGAATAAGGTGAGGGGTCAACCTTAAAATCAACATGGGGTTTACATGGTTCAGGCAGAGGAGAACTTGGTTGAGAAAATGTTGGTATATTCGATACCACAAGGGTTGAAAATAACCAAACTGGTAGACCAATAGTTAAGCCCGAGAGGGACAACGTTGCCATGTACGGGGCACCAACATTTCCAAAATAAGGAAATGAACCAGGATTCCCATCTGAGGGGATCCCTGGGTTGATGGACTGTGGAAACGTCGCCATTGGAATGAACCATAAAGAATCACTAAGTAATATAACTTTAACCAGGAATATTTCCTGGGCAGTTAATTTTAAGACACTGAAACAAAAATTTTCCTTTTCATGTTTTAAGAGTCGAGAAAAGGAAAAAAGGTGACTCTAGTCGCTTTCGGATTTAACGAGCTCGAAACGACAAGTGTGCGATGATATTTTCAAATTTAAAGAGTCATGGAAATATCAAAATGACTACTCAAGAATCTAGGCAAAAGGGTGTACCAAGATCCCATGAACTGCAATATACACCTTGGCAAATGAATTTATCAAGGACTTAATGCATGTGCAGGCAGTCTCCCCAAATGTTGTGTTAGGTGTATCACGGTTACAGGGTAGCAGACTCAGCTTTCTATAGATAAAGGATTGCAACCTATGAGGGTCTCCCTTTATATACGTGACGGTACGGGGAGCACAAGTCTGTACTAGCACTGTCTAATGCAATATTGCGAGCAACAACTGCTAGGTTTAATGACGCTGGAACATGTCACTAGCCTATACCTCTAAGTGTGAGTGTTAAGTTCCAATGCTTCCTTAGGTTGATTGAGTTAATTTTACGGTTTATATTGAAATTATGGTTCAGTTCCAAGGCCCTACCACTATCATCAAAGAACTTCTATATGCAGCTATATGAGAAAAGAAATATTTCAATTCGATGAATGCTATCTGGTTAAGGGAATAGTCTCAAACAATGATGCAACAAACAGTAATACTACAAACGAAAATTTTTCCCAACTAGATGACTTTCACTATCCCAAAGTAATCTAAAACATTAAAAGATGTGAATTATGCAATGTAATCTATGAAGATTTATCTTTTTGAAAACTATGCAATTGTAATCTATGCACAATTTCTTTTTTATTTTGAATGAATACAGATGCACTCAATGCAGTTTTAGATGAAATGAGAATCTACTTAATGCATACTTTTAATGAAAGAGAATGCCCTCAATGAGACTTTCAGTTTTCAATCATTAAACAATGTAATCTAAGTTCAATGATAAATTTCAAACATGACTTTCCAATGAAACTTGATGTAATGCATTTTCACGAAAAGCAAACTTTGAGACGAAAATGAAATGAATGAAAATTTTCTTAATGCAAAAAGGGTGCAACCAAACATTAAGAATACAATCTTGTTTTGAACACTTTGTAATGAAATTACTCAAAAGGCTACAAGACATATGAGTTCGGGCACAATGAGTACTTTCAAAGCATGGGCTCAAAACAAGGCATGCATTCCCTTTTACATCAAGCAATCAGAAGACTTTTCAGCTGAACAATGAGCAATGTAATCTATGCTCACAAGAAAACAAGCAGACCAAATTAACTTGGACAGACACTTGAGACTTGATCACTCAATCAAACAAAAAGCAAAAGGCAATCACATAGAGATGGCTCACCAAGAAAGGATATTGACTCAATCAGTAGGGTGATGTCCCGTGAAGCATGCAACCAAGCAATAGATGCACAATCCTAGAAAAACCTAGGGCGCTAAGATTCATGGCCCAATAGAAAGAACAAAAAAAAAAATCAAAAACCAAGCCAACGAGCCAATCAAACCAACTTGATCGAAGGGGAGAACATGTAAATGATACATAGAAAAGGGTCGGAAGGGCAAGACACACTGGTGAAAACATTAGGAAAAAAAACTTAATTTTTCATACACAGGAGTGGGTGTGATTTTGGGGTTGAAACTAGTGCTGAAAGCCCAATCGGTGCAAATGTATAACTGAAAGCTAGCCTTGATCAATCTGATCAGTGAGACTGTTAGACAAATAAAAGTGTTGATTTTAGAAAAAGAAAAAAACAAATAATTTCTCCTAACCAAGATGAGACTTGCCACTTCAAGAAAAAACTAAAAGATTGTAATTGATGAAAAACATAGGAGAAAACAGGGAAATGGTTGTTCGAATAAACTCATTGAATGTATAAGGCCTCAAAGAGTGACAAACTTAAAGGAAACTACCCATTGGAGCCACCAATTTGTTGTGTAGGAAAATCCCCTCTACGGACAGAGGCGATCCCTCTAGCCCTAGGGTGGGTCTAGAAACTAAGGGAACATACTAACATCTACCTTCCTAGATTGTAAATGAAATTCAAATCAAGGAAGATGACCTACCTTGTTTTGATGTTATGTTGTCATCTTCCATCGAAGCTTCTTGATCCGTCACTCTTCTCAAGCTCGATACACGCTGCTACCGACGTTCGGTTACCTTTGTAGACAGTCAAGACACCACGCAAGCGTAAAATCATGACAAACATAAAACAATTACAATCTATCTAATTGATAAAGGAATGTTATAAATCACATTATAAATTTAAACAAGGGTGGAAGATAAACATCAGTTGCATTTTATTATGATAAAGATAAGGGGATTTTACAACGAAGCTCTTCTTCGGCAGGTTCATATCCAAGCATGTTTGTGACACCCTCATACACAAAGGTCTAATATCTCACTGTGTTCCTAATACACAAAAACAAGAACACTCTTCTATGTTCTCCCAGAGCTATAACAACACTATAATTTCTTCTTCTCTCTATGATTTTTTCTTCTAACTAGGCTAGTAGAGGTGAAATAGGTATCCTTATATAACAATGTAGGAGGAGAATATGGGCCCTCAAATAATGGGAAAAAATATTATCCTTTGGAGTAGTTCCTATTTTATGGGAAAAGGAAGCCCAAAGAAGAATTCCTCGGCTATATCCTCAAAACAAACTTCTAGCTCTCTGCTTCGCGAAGCTTCTAGTCATGGAAACTTCGTTTCTATTTTAAAAAAACTTCCAAAAGAGGATCAATGCGGGTCAGACAATAAGAAAGAGCGTCGATCGGCGTGGGTCTCAGTGCAAATCTATGTTATTGGCACAGGTCAGACATTGAGACATAGCGCCGACCTTGAAAACTAGGTTTTTATAGGGACTTTCCAGAAAATGTGTAAAAGGAGATGAATTGGCAGACAAAGTGTGGTTCAGGGGTATGTATTCCATGCTTGGAAAGTACACAAGGGTCACTGTATGGGTCCTCCAAGATCAAGGAACGGGGAGTACAGGGACATAGACAAATTGATGTGTAACAACTATATTTAGAATCTATATATTTCCCAATTTTCAAATGATCGAAAAAATCAAACATAATTTTGAAAATTGGACATTGGATCATCGAGAAAGAAAAACTTCCACAACTTTGTTGCATCTCGATAACAAATAAAACAAGCCCACCCTTATCTCTCACCTGATATACGTGTGAGCTAAGGGAAACGAGAGGAGATCCATCTTTTATTATTTTCATTATCGAAGCTTTGTAGTTCCTTTCATTATAATTTTCGTAACATGTTATAAGTATTAATATTTTAAATTTATTTGAAGTGTAGAGATGCATAAAATGTTTTCATCATCATTCGTGTGCACCTCCACAAATAGAGAAACCAAACATATTTTTGAGAACATAGTTAGTTTTGCATAGTAGTCTTCAGCACCACATGTTAGATCATTCATAAAGAATATTTTACAAATATTTTTTGCATCCCGATATCCAATAAAACTAGCCCACTTCGACATAGTAGTTCTCACAATTGCTATAAAGTTTGAAAGATGTTATATGTTATAACTCGCAAAGGTACAAACATTGTGGATAAAAAATTATGTTATTTGTTTCACATACTCGTTCTCCCGCATAACATTTCTTACTCACATGCATTCTCCCACTTGTGGATTACAAAGATGTTATATGTTTTAATTGTGCTTCGTCCACACCTTCGGACTTAGGGTCATCGAACATAGTTTTGAGCACCAGGCATCGCACCAAAAACAAATATTACATTGCCCAAACTTAAAGGGAAATGAGTGTAGAGCCAAATTTTATCATTTTCATTATTGAAGCTTTGAAGTTATTTTTACCAAAATATAATCCGTCATTAAGTGCTCTGACACTAACACTGCCACAATTATGTTATTTATATGCCCAATGATGCCAAAACTGATGCAATTACAGGACGCTTACATAGATCGGAGGGGGGGGTGTGAAATACAATTAACTTGTATATCCATAAAGTTGATACTTTTTTCGGAATGTCGAGGTGTGGATGAAGAAATGAGAAAGTTGTGGGGGTTTCACCTTCACACTCCACACAATGTATCAATGTTTCCTATTGATAACAATAACTATTTCTAGTGAGTATTCGATCATGAACTGAAAAATGAGATCGTGTAAATGTAAATGCTAAAAGATTGTAATTAAGACTTCCCAACTTCATCCACATATTTTATGTGTGAAACCATTTGTTCTAAAATAGATGCAATGTGAAGATCATCAGAAGAAAATGGTAAAACAATACGACCAAATGAGACAAAAAACTAAGAAAATTGAATAAATGTTTCTATATGCCTAAATTATGTTCATATAAATATTTATATTTATGTGCATGTTAACATTGATGATTTTTGTACTTGAAACTGAGATCGTTTCAAAAATTAATATCTTAGCAGGCCAACGGACCCCTCACCCTGACCCTTACTAGTCATAGGTAGACCCCCCTAGTTCTTTTTACAATGTTAGGATGGGGTTAACCTCGGCTCCCGACTAGTTGTCTCGAGAATGAGGAGTTAAGTATTTTCGCGTGGAGCAAGGATTTAATCCAATAACATGAAATAACGAGGAGGAGGATCAAACAATCTTGGCAGAATCTTTTGTTAAAGAAAATAATCAGAATTATTTTGATATAAACATTACTTTGATTGCACTATAATTTATCAAAATGATTCGATTAATTGGAAATTGTTTCATTTATGGCTTGAAAGGAAACCAAAAACATAAAAATTGGCCTTCAAATGTTATAGTTTGAGTATCTTCATGGATGGTAATGGATGAGAAACATATTAATTTTTTTTTTCTTTTGTAAATTTTATTCAAGTATTATTTTAGTCCAATTTCCGATGTTTACAATTTCCCTCAATGTATATTTAGTTGTGAATCTGTGTTATTTAGCAGCTTCTCTACATATGATAATGAATAGTCCATGCGCTCTTTTTATTATATTATATGTTTTGTCCTTCTCTTAGATATCTGTAACCACTGACCACTTTTAAGGTAGAATCTGCCCTGCTAGCCTTGGAGAAGGCACTCTCAATGTGTTCTTCTCTCAATAAACTAAATGATTGAAAGATTATAGATCTTAAGCTGGTTATGATGATCAAAGGGTATTTTTAGGCTTGATGTCTCAGAGTAAGTGTAGGAAAGTAAGCTACTCTAGATCAAACCATTGTTTTAGATCGAAGTGAATAAGGGATATGATGAAATTCGAATAGAGGTAAGATAGGTAAACTTATTGCTATTAAAAAAAAATTCGTTGTAGTGAATAAGTGAGTGGAACATGCAGAAACAAGAAAAATTGAGCATCAAAACACTGACGAATTCATATTTCCATAGAGGAAAAAGATAAGCACATATGATCAACTAATTTAAATTAGAGCACTAATTGAATTCTGAAATATTTCCTTTCAAACTAAGCATGAGTAATGTTTACACCATGAAAATATATTTTATAAATAGATCATGAGGAAAAAGATAAACATATCATAAGTAAACACACATACTAATACATACTAACACAAGAATCTCTCTCAAAACTGCACCCTGCTTTCTTCTATTCACTTGCGAAAATGGTACAGAAATTTCAAAAAATGTAGACTAGCTTCCTTTCCACCCTAACCATAACCCTTTTTTTTATGTTTTACATTATTATGTATCATATATACTTTTTAATTACTACTCTAGGTGGTCTAATTTTCTTCAAAGAATTCAACCTGTGCTAGATACATTGCATACTTACTCACTAAGCTGAAAAATAGGGACAATTTCACCATGACCAATACATTTTTGAAACACCAACAAAAATGGAATATTTTTTTAACAACTCAAAATACGTGACTTAAGAGTTCTATACACCTATTCAACTACTCAAAATACTTCTAGAATCTCAAAAATCTAAATTTATAAAGAGACTAAATGGTTGTTCACTTGTGTAGCAAACCTCCAAGCTTGACGTGGTTGCAGATCCTTCTTGGAAGAACAAAGAAGATGGGCATTCTTGAAATGATGGTGTGATGGCATATAAAATTTGAAGTATTCTTTCCAGCTCCTACAGATCTCCAATATAGTTGACTCCAAATTGCACAACAAATGCACAACAAATTCAACATTTTGGGTTGATGGTGGATTTTCTTCTTCAAAATGGTTGAGGAGAAATATTTACTGCATATAAACTCCTTATAGCACCTTGTAAATCATTCAAAACAACAAAAATTCCATCACTTCATCAAAATGGCACTTTACAACTTGCATAGGAGGACCTTGCTGCACAACTACAACTTCAACAAAAACTTGACCAAATAGGGAATATGAGAAAAATTTCAAAGAATAAAATTTGATAAATTGCCTCCTACGACAAAATTTATTTTTGAGTGGCTTCAACCAGAAAATCATGTCCTCTCCTCCTTCTGTTTCTTCTAGATCCCTTGGCCTCAATGAGCTTCTACACCAATCTGAGTCTTCTCTTTAATACCAAATTCTATACATACAAACTTTTCACTTGCTTATGCACAGGCAAGGTCCTCTTCAACTTATGCTTAGCCTTGTCCAGAGTGGGTCCAACAACTTGTATTTGCCTAAACAAATTCATTTTATCCCTTTTATCTTTCTCTCCATGTTGATCCATCGGTTGTTCAACACCTTCAAGTTGTTCAAATAATTTCTCATATTCCTTTTTTTCATAAAATACTTCCTTCTGATCTGGTGGAAGAGTGTCCTTCATTTGTTCTTATATTCTAGCTTTTAACCTTGTTCTGGGCTTCCTTGGTTATTCAATTGTCACTTTAATATCTTCAACATCAATAATTTTTTTACCTTCTCCTTTTGCAACATGTATTGATGTTTTCCCTAATGATTCTCCTTCACTGGGTTGGACAGTTCCTTGGGGTGCTTGATGCCTAAGTTCTTTGTTTTTCTACTGCAAATATGGAACCATGATATGAGCTTTATCAATCTGGTATTGTAACTCCATGATTCTCAAATCCTTGTCTTCCATTTCAATTTCTTGGTCACCTACTTCAAATTCCTATACTACATCATTTGATGGTTCTTTGGTAATTTTAGGAGTTAGCTATTAAATTATCTTATTTGCTGCAGATGTGGTTCTTAATTTTTGAGAAAATTTCTCTTCCTCATGTGTCTTTTTAGGAGTAGGCTCCTCAAGGATATGACACAACCATGGATCTGATCCATTTGACCCCCCCTCCCCTTTTACTACCAAGAGGTGACAACCACAGAAGGGAGATGCGAGGAAGAAGGTGAAGTCTGATAGGTCCGCTAACCCGAAATCAATGATCATCACTGAGGGGGACATCAACGAAATAAGAGATACTGTTAAGAATGCCACAGAGCACCTATGGGGTAATATTGAAGAACAATACAAGAAGGGCCTAAAATACTTGCAGGATTAGATAAGATTGGTTCAGGTGAGCGTGAGCCAAGCGAGCAGGTTAAAAGCCGGCATGGATCAAGTGAGAGGGGCACACACAAGTAAAAGCATAATGGCACACGAATTGGTGCTAACCACTGATACCTGCGCAGTGTCTATTGTTGCTGGCACATTGAGTTTTGATACTATGGAGCAAATGAAGCAGGTAGTGCACTGGCAGAACACATGACTTAATCTCGTCACGCTGCCAATGCAGACATTGCACAAGTTCCACAAAGGAATCACTGAGGAATTAAAAATTAGGGAACAATGTTCCTTATTAATTTTTCAGGATGTTAAGAAGGAAATGCAGAGCAGGGTCGGCGAAAAGAAGGAGCTTGACACAAGAACAAGAACTATGCTCTGACGATCTTGTTTCATTTTTTAAGGAGCTTGACACAAGAAAATGAACTATGTTCTGACGATCTTGTTCATGATGAATAAGAATTCATGGCTTCGAGGAGTTTCTCATCTGACGGAAGAACAACATTCTGGAAATTAGGATCCAATTCCTCTAGTACATTGTGCACTATCTCACTGACGAAATTATCGGTCAACACATACATGGAATAGGTGGCCACATAATTGACCTGTGGCGGGGAAGATATCACCGACATGTAAGGACCGGGAAGGGACGATGGTAGACCAGATGTCACATTAGGACCAAAGAATGAAAGCTGATCAATGGTCACAATCCGACCTTCATGTGGGAAAAAAATCACACGAAAGAGGGAAGATACAAGAGTGCCCATGGCATAAGCATAGTTGCGCCCCTGGAGTAAATTAAAATCCAAGGGGCCTTGGACAAACATCACGTCTATATAGACGGTTTTCCATCCCAAAATAATAAGCTACTTCGAAAGAATCCCTAAGAGTTGATTGGTTCCACTGTTAAAAGCTAATAGATTCTGAGTAACAGGCACAAGCTGCGGAGAACCCAAAGCTTGCCACATAGTTTAGGATAGAATACTAACTGAGGCGCCTTCATCAATAATTGTGCTCGGTACGAACATAATGCAGGGCTATAGAGTGATCTCAAAGGGCACGTAAGAAGGAAGACAATATCCTGTGAATGGACTCCAATCAAAGGAAGCGACCAAAATACATCGAGGGGGTGCCATAGTAATAAGAGTATTATCCCCTTGCATTACGAGAGTGGAAATACTATCCTCCTGGGCTCCAGGAACAAGAGCGGGAGGATCACTTTCTGGAACTATGGTGACAGGAGTCGGAGGATCACCCTCCTAGATCATGGAAATAGGAGGATCGCCCTCTGATCTCCAGAAATCAGAGGAAACATAAAGAACCTGACTGGGATGAGACCCACTCTCAATGGAAAATACCTGATGAACTATAGACAAGATCAAGTTGACCTTTTTTCAACAAATTATTGGTCGGGAATGGACTCGGGAGATTAACTTTCAGAGAGAGTGGAATTGAACAGAGATGAATCCCGATCAATGACTTGATAGACTATCAAAGGACTCAAAGAAGACTTCCAGTAATCGACGAGAAGACAAGACTCAGAAGCCAAAAGGGTATCCAATACTTTAGAAGATTCATCCATATAAGGACAGAGGTGAATGGGATGGTTCCCTTCACACAACCTACAAGGAAATTTGATCTTACCCTGTTTCTTATGAGTCTCATTATCTTTAGTTGAAGGCTCATCATCAACATGATGCCCAGAGGTTGATGATGAAGGATGAAATAGGGCAACAGACCACAGGCCACACTTCTAGCACCTTCGGAATACTACGGAAATCACGAATAAGGTAGTCACCCTCACATAGCTTGCAAGGGAATTTGACTCTGCGAGACGAAGTGGGAGGTTTCTCGATATTATCTGCATGGGTAGAAATAGTTGCTGACTTCCCCCCTAGCTTATTTTAATTCTTATTCGACCTCTTCTTCTTCTTCTTAGCCACCCGGTTACTAGAATACAAACTTTCACCAAGCGAAAAGGAAGACCAAGGTGAATAAATAAGCGAAGAAGGTGAGGGGTCAACCTTAGGATCAACATGGGATTGACATGGTTTAAGAACTTGGTTGAGAAATTGTTGGTATATTCGACACCACAGGGGTTGAAAATAACCAAACTGGCAGATCAATGGTTAATCCTGGGAGGGACAATGTTGCCATGTACGGGGCATCAACATTTCCAAAAGAAGGAAATGAACTAGGATTCCCATCTGAGGGGATCCTTGGGTTGATGGACTCTGTAAACGTCACCATTTTAATCAACCCTAAAGAATCACTAAGGAATATAACTTTAACCAGGAATATTTCCTGGGCAGTTAATTTTAAGACACTGAAACAAAAGTTTGCCTTTTCATGTTTTAAGAGTCGAGAAAAGGAAAAAGGTGACTATAGTCGCTTTCAGATTTAACGAGCTTGAAATGAAAAGTGTTAGATGATATTTTAAAATTTAAAGAATCATGGAAAGATCGAAATGACTACTCAAGAACTCTAGGAAAAAGAGTATACCAAGCTCCTGTGAACTGCAAAATACACCTTGGCAAATGAATTTATCAAGGACTTAACATACATGCAGGTAGTCTCCTCGAATGTTGTGTTAGGTGTATCATGGTTACAAGGTAGAAAACTTGGATTCCTATAGATAAATGATTGTAACCTATGAGGGTCTCCCTTTATATACGTGACGGCACGTGGAGCACAAGTTCGTACTAGCACTGTCTAATGCAATATTGGGAGCGATAGTTGCTAGCTTTAATGACGCCGGAACACGTCAGTAGCCTAGACCTCTAAAAGTGAGCATTAAGTTCCAATGCTTCCTTAGGTTGATTGAGTTAATTTTATGGTTTATATTGAAATTATGTTTTAGTTACAAGGCCCTACCGCTATCATCATAGAACTTCTATATGCAGCTATATGAGAAAAGAAATCTTTCAATTCAATGAATGTTATCTGGTTAAGGGAGGAGTCTCAAAAAATGATGCAACAAATAGTAATAATACAAATGAAACTTTTTCCCAACTAGATGACTTTCACTATCCCAAAGTAATCTAAAGCATTCAAAGATGTGAATTATGAAATGTAATATATGCAAATTTCTCTTTTCAAAAACTATGCAATTATAATCTATGCACAATTTCCTTTTTTTTTGAATGAATAAGAATGCACTCAATGAATTTTTCGATGAAATGAGAATATACTTAATGTATGCATTTATTGAAAGAGAATGCACTCAATGCGACTTTTAGTTTTCAATCATTAAGCAATGTAATCTAAGTTCAATGATAAATTTCAAACATGACTTTCCAATGCAACTTGATCTAATGCATTTTAACGAAAAGAAAACTTTGAGACAAAAACTAAATGAATGAAAATTTTCTTAATGAAAAAAGGATGCAACCAAACGTTAACAATAGAATCTTGTTTTGAACACTTTGTAATGAAATTCCTCAAAAGGATAAAAGACATATGAGTTCAGGTACAATGAAGACTTCCAAAAGATGGGCTCAAAACAAGGCATTCATTCCCTTTTACATCAAGCAATCAGAAGACTCTTCAGTTGAAAAATGAGCAATGTAATCTATGCTCACAAGCGAACAAGCAGACCAAATGAACTCAGACAGACACTTGAGACTTGATCACTTAATCAACCAAAAGGAAAAAAGCAATCAACTAGAGATGGCTCACCAAGGAAGGAGACTGACTCAATCAATAGGGTGATGTCTCGTGAAGCATGCAATAGGGAAAATGATGCACAATCTTAGAAAAACCTAAGGCGCTAGGATGCATGTCCAAATAGAAAGAAAGAAAAAAAAACAACCAAAAAACAAGCCAACGAGCCAATCAAACCAAACTTGAGTGAAGGGGAGAACATGTAAATCATACAGAGAAAAGGATAGGAAGGGCAAGACACACTGTTCAAAGGCTTAGGGAAAAAAAACCTTAATTTTTCACACGCACATGAATGCGCGCGACTTTGGGGTTGAAACTAGCGCTGAAAGCGCAATCAGCGTGAATGTATAACTAAAAACTAGTGCTTATTGGCTTGATCAGCGCGACTGTCAGACAAATAAAAGCCCTGATTTCTGAAAAAAGAAAAAAACAAAGAATTTCTCCTAAACAAGACTAGACTCACCACTTCAAGCAAAAAATAAAAGATTGTAATTGATGAAAAACATAGGAACAAACAGGGAAATGGTTGTTTGACTAAACTCATCGAATGAATAAGAACTCAAAGAGTGAAAAACTCAAAGGAAACTACCTAGTGGAATCGCCAATTTGTTGTGCAGGAAAATCCCCTCTGTGGACAAAAGCGATCCCTCTAGCCCTAGGGTGGGTTTAGCAAGTAAGGGAACATACTAACATATACCTTCCTAGATTGTAAATGAAATTCAAAGCAAGGAAGATAACCTAACTTGTTCTGACGCTATGTTGTCGTCTTCCGTCGAAGCTTCTTGATCTGTCACTCTTCTCAAGCTCAATACACGCTGCTACTAACGTTCGGTTACATGTGCAGACAATCAAGGCACCATGAAAAACATAAAACAATTACAACATATATTATTGATCAAGGAATGCTATAAATCTCATTATAAATGTAAACAAGATTGGAAGATAAACATCAGTTGCATTTTATTATGATAAAGACAAGGGAAGTTTACAACTAAGCCTTGATGTTGAGGCTCTCCTTCTGCAGGTTCGTATCCAAGAAAATTTGTGATACCCTCATACAAAAATGTCTAAGATCTCACTATGTTCCTAACACACAACAACAATCACACTCTTCTCTATTCTCCCAGAGCTATAACAACGCTATAATTGCTTCTTCTCTCTGTGATTGCTGCTTCTAACTAGGCTAGCAGAGGTGAAAGAGGTCTCCTTATATAACAATGGAGGAGGAGGATATGGGCCCTTAAATAATGGGAAAATAGCTTATCCTTTGGAGTAGTTCCTATTTTATGGGAACAAGAAGCCCAAAGGGGAATTCTTCCACTGTATCCTCAAAACAAACTTCCAGCTCTCTGCTTCATGAAGCTTCTAGTCATGGAAACTTCGTTTCTATTTAAAAAAAATTCCGAAAGAGGATCGGCGCGGGTCAGACATTAAGACAGAATGCCAATTAATGTGGGTCTCAATGAAAATATCTGTTATCGGCGCGGGTCAGACACTGAGACAAAGCGCCGACCTTGAAAACTAGGTTTTTATAGGGACCTTCCAGAAAATGTGTAAAAGAAGATGAATTGGTAGACAAAGTGTGGTTCAACGATATGTATTCCATGCTTGGAAAGTACACAAGGGTCACTGTATGGGTCCTCCAGGATCAAGGAATGGGGAGTACAGGGACAGTGACAAATTGATGAGTAACAACTATATTTAGAGTCTATATATTTCCCAATTTTCAAATGATCGAAAAAATTAAACATAATTTTGAAAATTGGACATTGGATCATCGACAAAGAAAAACTTCCACAACTTCATTGCATCACGATAACAAATAAAACAAGCCCACCCTTATCTCCCACCTGATATACGTGTGAGATAAGGGAAACGAGAGGAGATCCATCTTTTATTATTTTCATTATTGAAGCTTTGTAGTTCCTTTCATTATAATTTTCGTAACATGTTATAAGTATTAATATTTTAAAGTTATTTGAAGTGTAGAGATACGTAACATGTTTTCATCGTCATTCCTGTGCACCTCCACAAATAGAGAAACCAAACATATTTTTTAGAACATAGTTAGTTTTGCATAGTAGTATTCAACACCACATGTTAGATCATTCATAAAGATATTTTACAAATATTTTTTGCATCCTGATATCCAATAAAACTAGCCCACTTCGACATAGTAGTGCTCATAGTTGCTATAAATTTTGAAAGATGTTATATGTTATAACCCACAAAGGTACAAACATTGTGGATAAAAAAATATGTTATTTGTTTCACATACTCGTTCTCCTGCATAACATTTCTTGCTCACATGCATTCGCCCACTTGTGGATTACAAAGATGTTATATGTTTTAAATGTGCTTCGTCCACACCTTCGGACTCAGGGTCATCGAACATAGTTTTGAGCACCAGGCATCACACCAAAAACAAATATTAGATGGCCCAAACTTAAAGGGAAATGAGAGTAGAGCCAAATTTTATCATTTTCATTATCGAATCTTTGAAGTTATTTTTACCAAAATACAATCCGTCATTAAGTTCTATGACACTAACACTGCCACAATTATGTTATTTATATGCCCAATGATGCCAAAACTGATGCAATTATAGGACGCTTACATAGACCGGAGGGAGGGTGTGAAATACAATTAACTTGTATATCCATAAAGTTGATACATTTTTCGGAATGCCGAGGTGTGGATGAAGAAATGAGAAAGTTGTGGGGGTTTCACCTTCGCACTCCACACAATGTATCAATGTTTCCTATTGATAACAATAACTATTTCTAGTGAGTATTCGATCATGAACTGAAAATGAGATCATGTAAATCTAAATGCAGAAAGATTGTAATTAAGACTTCCCAACTTCATCCACATCTTTTATGTGTGAAACCATTTGTTCTAAAATAGATGCAATGTGAAGATCATCAGAAGAAAATGGTAAAACAATACGACCAAACGGGACACCAAACTAAGAAAATTGAATAAATGTTTCTATATGCCTAAATTATGTTCATATAAATATTTATATTTATGTGCATGTTAACATTGATGATTTTGGAACTTGAAACTGAGATCGTTTCAAAAATTAATAGAATTTTTGCTTTTTAAAAAATAAGTCAAAATAATAAAATAGACTTTTCGACGTTTATTCAATGAACTCATGCATAAACATGGCTCCACCACTAGTATCTGTTCTAACTGACTAGAAGGACCCACATAAGAATGATATGTGTGGAAAAACTTTCTGAAGCGTGGATTATCAAATATTAAAAACATAAGGCTTAATCCTATTATTAACAAATATATTTTTAGATCTTAATAGCTAATAATGATTTTTTTATGCCTCACATTGCAATTTGCATAGTGTAGAGATGCAAGCTTAATTGATTAGGGAAATGTGAGATTCATGTTTTGTCATTATTCGAGAATTCTTCGTTTCAACAATCATTTACATCATCTATTGTCATTTCCACCTCCGCATTGCGTACAATGAATGGGTTTCATTTAAATATTAAATTCGAAGCCACATATACAAACTAAATATTAAACTAGTCTATCTCAGAAAGGACAAATTTCTAGAGACCTTTTAAAAATTTGTTGTAAATGCAATAAATGGCTAGAAGGAGGATTTGTATTATCACCAAGTTAGGAGAAAAAATTTATCAAGGAGTGGCTAAATTTGCAAGGTGGGGATGGTGTTCGGTTAGGGGAGTTTGTGATAAAGCTTTTATTATATGCTAATGATCTTGTATTGATTTCTAAATCGGCCGATGGATTGCTGATGCACTTATATGCCCTTGAGCATTTTTGTAGAGCAGTGGGGATGCAAGTCAATATTAGCAAGACCATGATAATGGTTTTCTATAATAAAATGAAGCAGAGTCAGCATACATTCTTCTTTGAAGGCAACATTATTGAAGAAGTAAACGAGTACAAAGACATAGGGATCGATTTCAACAACAAACTTAATTAGGAGGATTGTCGAAAAAAGTGAATATTAGGAGGATGGAAAGCATTATATGCTCTTCAAAACAGATGTAAGTTATGGGATTGGAAAATGATTAAAGTGCTTTTTGGACTCCTAGTTTGTCCAGTGGTGCTATATGGGTGTGAATTGTGGGCTAGCAACAACCCTGTCTCAAAATAGAAGCAAATTGAGAAAATCCAAAAAACGTTTGATCATGAGCAAGCTCAAAATAAAAAGTTCGGTACCTTATGAGATAAAGTTGAGTGAAACAGGAGCAACTCCCATTGAAGCAATTGCTATGGTGTGGCTCATAAGATATCTAAAAATAATTGAGCAAATGGGAGTAGGTAGATGGCCTAATGTTATCTTCAAGGAAGGCATGAGTGAAAGAAAGAAAACATGGATGAGACAAAACTAGACATGGATGCAAAAATGGAATATCTACCTCAATGCTTGTCCCACAAATAACAAGGAGCTAAGGAATTTTGTTATCTACCTCAATGCTTGTCCCACAAATAGCAAAGGAATTTTGTTATGGAGAAGTTTCGTGAATAGGTATGGGGAAAAGAGTTGGGTAGAAAGAAGAAGTGCTACATTGAAAAATTCAACCCTATCTATGATCTCCAACAAAAATAGTACATTGGAGCTAACATTCCATGGAGGACAAAGACTCTTATTGGTCAATTAAGAACCAACTCGCATCATCTTCCGTGTGAAACAAGACAGTGGAAAAGGCCTAAAGAAACTTTGGAAGAACGAATGTGTACATTTTACACCTCTTGGGCACTGAAATCGGAAAAACATTTCATTTTGGAATGTGGCATTGTCTTTTAGTTGAAAGATTTACTCATTATCAATTTGAATAAGAAAAAAAATAAAAACGAAAAACAAGAAACCCATAAATTATTTTTAATCTAATAAACATTAAAATTTCGTTTCACTTCATTTCAAACACTAAAATGGTCATGGTCGGCCGTGTTTAACACGTGTATATATGGTCTATTTTTCGGGTCAAGGTAGTTTGTATTCTCTTTTCTTTGTCTTTCGTTGCTCCGGAAACCGTACTGCAACCATTCGAAATCTCTTGCGGCTGCAGGAGCTGTGACTGGGATTAAAAGAATTCTGCGGGGAGGGGCAGCGGCGCTTCTGTGGTAAAAATGGCAGGGGAGGTGGCGGAGGAGAGGCAGAAAACGTCGTACAGGTATTGGGTGAGGGAGACCACAACTGAACCGGCCCCGTTTACCGTTCCGCGGAAACTCTCCGTGGAGGATTTGGCAAAGGAACAGCCACAGCCTGCGTCGTTGGGATCGGTTTGGAATCGGGCAGGAACTTGGGAGGAAAGGAATTTAAGCACTTGGGCGAGCAGTAGGATAAAGGAACTGCTTGTTGATTTAGGTTCCTTAGAATTTGAGAGTGGCAAAGCTAATATTCTGGATGTCTCAAGCTGTGTAGGTGAAGCATCTTTGGTGACAGTGCGCAACAAGAAACGAATTGGTTACTCTTATGAGATCACCTTGAAGTTTCAAGGTGAGTGGTTGATTGAGGAGGAAATGAAGCAAATTCAGGGCACTCTAAATGTTCCAGAGGCTTCTGATGGTGATTTGGAAGATATGCAGTTGAACGTGTCTTTGGACGCTGACAAGGGAATCCCGGACTCCAAAAGAAGTACAATTATTAAAGATCTTACGTCATTCTTGTCTCCAATTCAGAATAGATTGCTCCACTTTGAAGCGGAGTTGAAAGAAAAATGAAGTTATGGTTTTGTTTAGAGTTGTTTAGGGTAATTGGCGCTGGCTAAGCCTACTTTAAGTTTTTTTTTTGGTATTTATTTTTACATTAAATTTTTTTTTTTCATTAATTTTGAAATTTTTTTAACTGGTTACCTTTTATATATCTCTCAATATTTTACGTCATACCTGGTATGTATCATATTTCTCCCCTAATAAATCCCCAGGTAAATAATTTCACGACCTTTTTTTTTTTGGTTGGGAGATTGGATCTTTGCTCCTTTGGTGACTCTATCTCATGCACCTCGACCGCGACTAGATTGGTAGCCTTCGTTTTATTCCCAGCAATAATATCAGATTCCACTGTAACTCAACTCACAACCTTAACGGTCCCACGACTTAAGGGCATGAACAGTTCTGATCTTTTCTTTTAGTGAAATAGTGTCGACCCACAACATCTTGGCCTAGAGAAGTGTATAGATATGATGATACACCGAAACTATTCTAAGAAGAACCATTAAATCTGTAATAAAGAATTCTTCCGAGTAAAGGCCGAGAAGAGGAATAAAAACCTTTGAAACACTTATTTTTGCACAAATTTCCATAGGGTTGGATCGATCCCTGCTGCCATAATAGATATTGTGTGTAGCCCATGGAATTTGAACTTGCATTCCAACCACATTAAATTGAGAAGATCATGGAGGAACTCCGCCCCATAACGTGCCTTCGTTGTACATAAGATACCGAACTCGCATTGCCATTTCCACGGTGTGAAACGACCTTATATAGCAAATCAATCACATCATCATTATTAAACATTTTCCTAACAAGCACAGTCCCTGTGTCGAAACAAACCAATTGATTTATTGCAATTTTCTCAATAAATAATAATTATCATAATGCAAGTTGAAAGATTAAAAGAAATTTTTTAGAATTCGGGTTCTGAGTATTCTCATTGAACAAAAAGAAAATATTGCCCTACCTGTTACAGTTTATGCTGAACGAAAAGTGTACTTCCGGCCTTGAGCGAGAGGCTTGGGGACTAAATAATGATAACCGATAGACATAAAACTCCCATTTACATGAATATCATTCAGAGAGTAGAGCGTAACCATTTTCCCATTTTTAATTTCTGTCCAATGCTAATTTGAAAAACGGTTTTCTTCACAATGCTATGTTAGGGAAGATGTCGCAATACCAGTGGAGGTGACGGTGCAAATGTGGACTATAGAAAGACTAGTTAAGATCAAAGAAGATGCAGATTATGATTATGTATAAGTATAAATTCATCTAAAGTATCTAATATGAGTAGAGAGATCAAATTTCTGTTGTTTTATAATACAAAAAACAATTTATGGAGATTGTTTTAGAAGAAAAAAACAACAACTTTTTATTAGATAAAAAGATGCTACATAGTCATGCATATATCATATGCGTCAAAATAAACCAGAAATACATAGCACATGCCCTTAGGCATTACAATCCAGGCAACAACCATAGTTGAAGAACATACCATGAACATAACAATAGGCCAAAAGATCTTTCCAATAAATCAGCATAAACAAACTAAGGTCACTCAATCCCACCAACCAAACATGGGTCAACAAAAGTCAATGTACCAAAAAAAAAAGGGCAAGTACCCACAATATAGTACCAACAGACCACCCCTGGTACCCATCACGCCCAAAATTTGGGCAGCAAAGAAACATGCCCATACACAGGGCTGCAAAGAAACCCATCACGCCCAAAAATAGGGCAACAAAGAAATAGGGGTAGAAAAAACAAAAAAAAAACATAAGTATGAGAGGGACTCGATAAACCTCAGTAGGGAGCAGCCACCATCACAAGCGAGATGCCCACCAGAGAAGAGGAGACCAAAACAACACCTCCTCAGTGAAAGTCCACAGCTGTGACCACTCGCCCACTTTCTCATATAAGACGACAATTTTTTCTTGCACCTTCGAGCACGTCGTCAGCCACTGCAGCGAACCCCGCAAAATCTAATTTCCCCGCCACGGCCATAACTGGCACTAACTATGTTGCATCGAAAAAACCTCCTTGAGATGTCATTATGAAATTCGCCTCTTGAAATCTCAAACCGAGTAACCCACCAATCCCCACACACCAATAAAAAACCTTCGCTGAAAAAAAAGGCTATAGGGGAGGCGAGCATGAAAAGAGGGTTAGGGAGGCACAAATAGAGGAAGTAAAGCCAGTGGGGAAGAACAACATGCTATGGAGGGAGAACACTATTGGTGGGATAACAAGCGACATATTGAGGGAGAGCTATGAGTAGAAAGTGAGGGTAAGGGAGGCAAGCCCCTCTGGTCCGCTCTTGCCCCACGTAGAAATCAGGCTTCAAGGAGGTGGTGGGAGAACTGAGAGTTGTGAGCATACAATGAGGGTAAGGGAGGCAAGGATTGAGAACAAAGGGACGATGTATTTCTATGGAGATGTAATTTGATGATGATCCCTGATGAGATTAGGAAGCTTCCAAACCGTGAAATTGTATTTAAATAAATTTTTGAAATTTATTTGTATAAAATGTACTTCAAATATCTTAGTAGGCCAACGAACCCCTCACTCTGACCTTGACTAGTCATAGATAGACCCCCCTAGCTCTTTTTACAATGTTTGGATGGGGTTAACCTTGACTCTCGACTAGTTGTCTTGAGAATGAGGAGTTACGTGTTGTCGCGTGGAGCAAGGATTTAATCCAAGAACATCCAATAACGAGGAGGGGGATCAACCAATCTTGGCGCACTCTTTTGTTAAAGAAAATAATCAGGATTATTTTGATAAAAACATTACTTTAATTGCACTGGAATTTATCAAAATGATTCTATTCTTCATAGATGTTAATGGATGAGAAACATATTAAATTGTTTTTTTTCTTTTGTAAATTTTATTCAAGTATTATTTCAGTCCAATTTCTGATGTTTACAATTTCCCTCAATGTATTTTTAGCTATGAATTTGTGTTATTTAGCCGCTTATCTGCATATGATAATGAATATTCCATGCAAACTTTTTATTATATTATATGTTTTGTCATTCTCTTAGATCTCTATAATTTCCTCTAGGCTGAAAAGAGAAATTCAGAGGTAACCATTGACCACTTTTAGGGTAGAATCCGCCCTACTAGCCTTGGAGAGGGCACTCTCACCGTGTTCTTCTCTCAATCAACTAAATTATTGAAAGATTATAGATCTTAAGCTGGCTATGATTATCAAAGGGTATTTTTAGGCTTGATGATTGAAAGTAAGTGTAGGAAAGTAAGCTACTCCAGATCAGATCATTGTTTTAG
This sequence comes from Pinus albicaulis, assembly GCA_034641835.2. NCBI lineage: Eukaryota > Viridiplantae > Streptophyta > Pinopsida > Pinales > Pinaceae > Pinus > Pinus albicaulis. The sequence goes on from CM076582.1 coordinate 210,488,921, forward strand.
ATCCAAGTGAATAATGGATATTATGAAATTCGAACAGAGGCAAGATAGGCAAACTTATTTCTATTACATACAATTTCATTGTAGTGAATAAGTGAGTGGAACATGCAGAAAGAAGAAAATTTGAGCATCAAAACACTGACGAATTCACATTTCCATAGAGGGAAAAGATAACACATATGATCAACTAATTTAAATTAGAGAACTAAGTGAATTTTGAAATATTCCCTTTCAAACTAAGAATGAGTAATGTTTACACCATGAAAATATATATTATAAATAGATCATAAGGAAACACATAAACATATCTTAAGTAAACACACATACTAATACATACTGACACAAGAATCTCTATAAAAAATGCACCCTGCTTTCTTCTATTCACTTGGGAAAATGATACAGAAATTTCAGAAAATGTAGACTAGCTTCCTTTCCACCCTAACCATAACCATTTTTTTTTATGTTTTACATTATTATATATCATATATAATTTTGAATTACCACTCTAGGTGGTCAAATTTTCTTCATAGAAGTCAACCTGTGCAAGATACATTGCATACTTACTCACTATGCTGAAAAATAGGGACAATTTCACCATGACCAATACATTTTTGAAATATCAACCAAAATGGAATATTTTTTTAACAACTCAAAATACGTGACTTAAGAGTTGTACACACCTATTCAACTACCCAAAATACTTCTAGAATCTCAAAAATCAGAATTTGTAAAGAGACTTACTAGTTGTTGACTTGCGTAGCAGACCTCCAAGCTTGATGAGGTTGCAGATACTCCTTGGAAAAACAGAGCAGATGTGCATACTTGAAATGATGGTGTGATGGAATAGACCATTTGAAGTATTCTTTCCGGCTCCTACAAATCTCCAATATATCTGACTCCAACTTGCGCAACAAATGCACATCAAATTCAACATTTTGGGCTGATGGTGGCTTTTCTACTTCAAAATGGTTGAGGAGCACTCTTTACTGCATATAAACTCCTTATAACACATTATCAATCATTCAAAACAACAAAAATTTCATCACTTCATCAAAATGGCACTTTGTAACTTGCATAGGAGGACCTTGCCACACAACTAAAACTTCAACAAAAACTTGACCAAATAGTGCATATGAGAAAATTTTCATAGAATAAAAAGTGATAAATTGCCTCCTGCAGAAAAAATTATTTTCGAGTGGCTTCAACCAGAAATCCAAGTCCTATCCTCCTTCTTTTTCTTCCAGATCCCTTGGCCTCAATGAGCTTCTGCACCAATCTGAGTCTTCTCTTTAATACCAAATTCTATACATACAAACTTTTCACTTGCTTATGCAAAGGCAAGGTCCACTTCAACTTATGCTTAGCCTTGTCGAGAGTGGGTCCAGCAACTTGTATCTGCCTAAACAAATTCATTTTATCCCTTTTATCTTTCTCTACATGTTTATCTACCGGTTGTTGAACACCTTCAAGTTGTTCCAATAATTTCTCATATTCCTTTTGTTCATCAAATACCGCCTTTTGATACGGTGGAAGAGTGTCCTTCATCTGTTCTTATATTCTATATTTTGACCTTGTTCTGAGCTTCCTTGGTTGTTCAATTGTCTCTTTAATCTCTTCAACATCAATATTTTTTTTACCTTCTCCTTTTGCAACATGTATTGATGTTTTCCCTAATTGGTATCCTTCACTGGGTTGGACAGTTCCTTGGGGTGCTTGATGCCTAAGTTATTTTTTTTGCTGTTGCAAATATGACACCATGATATGAGCTTTATCAGTCTGGTATTGTAACTCCATGATTCTCAAATCTTTGTCTTCCATTTCAATTTCTTGGTCACCTACTTCAAATTCCTCTACTACATCATTTGATGGCTCTATGGTATTTTTAGGAGTAGGCTATTCAATTATCTTATTTTCTATAGATCTGGTTCTTAGTTTTTGAGACACTTCCTCTTCCTCATGTGTCTTTTTAGTATTAGGCTCCTCAATTATCTTCTTTGCTGTAGATCTGGTTCTTGGTTTGTGAATCACTTTCTCTTCCTCATGTTCAAAGTGCAGTTTCTTACCTTTCTTTTTGCTTGTTGTCATCTTTTCTATCAAAGGCTTCATAACTAATTCTTTTTCTATTGGTGAAATTTCAAGTGTTGCCATAGAAAGAGTGACCCTTTCTGCCTTTGTACTATCAGATTGATCTAAAAGGCCTGAAGTTGCAAAGAAAGTATCCCAACTCTTGTTCCTTTTCTCAAGCTCTTTCTAAAATAAAAATTTAACGATGGAAAAGTGGAATAAACTGGGCACATGATTTTCTCCCTTTGAATGGACCCTTTCTTCCATCTTACTCAAGCTCTTAAATAGATAATATGGCAAATTTAGACTTCTCTTTCCAGTAAAATGCATCAGGAGCCTTATGTGATATTGATATACCATGTTGAAGAGACCCTCACAAGTGAAGTACCTTAGTATGAATGTAAGAAGCTGATTGTAATGATATAATATGTAGCTACCTGGAAATGTGGGCTCAAATTTATTTTTACACTGATTTTTGAGGAAATCTTTATAATGTGACACAACCAATTCAACGCCCTTAAACTAGTTTTCTCCTATCAAGGGTATATATGTTGGTTGGATGGTTTCCTATAAAAAAATGAATTAAAAATCACCCATATTTACTTCATTACCCTTGAAACTGAATTAAAAAATTCTAGCGAGTTGAAAATGATAACCTGTGGCTTCAACCTTCTCACAAAAAGTAATGCTACCTGTTTGTTCGAAAGCAACACGAATGGTTGGGTCTACATTTACTAAATCAATATTTTGTGGTTTATAACGTACCACATCTCCTCCTTCGAAATTTTTCTTTGTTTTCTGTAGTCTTCATCTCGACTATGCAGGATTTAACCCCCCCCCCTTAGGTCAATTTATGCAAAGGAAAATGAGAAAACAAGGTCTCGGTTAAAATAGGCTATTTTGCATACTAGATGTGCATCACAACGATGGAGGGTTTGAATAGTGGGACTTAGCTTACTCTCATCTACGTGTTGGGAATTGAAATTTAAAAAATTATATTTAAAACATAAACCAACCAACAATATGATCGGGAAAAAAATTTATGCACAAACAAATGATACACAGGCTTAGGCAGCGTGTGCATAGCAGAAACGAATGAAATTCCAAGGTTATGATATACCAGGACTATTTTTGATGCCGAGAGTGATTGGGAGGTTTTTATACAGAGCTCATACAATTTGATTTAATGCCGAGAAATGATATTTAATTTTATCTTTTTTATCTTTCTCTGCATGTTGATCTATCGGTTGTTGAACACCTTCAATTTGTTCCAATAATTTCTTATATTCCTTTTGTTCATCAAATACTGCCTTTTGATCTGGTGGAAGAGTGTCCTTCATCTGTTCTTATATTCTAGCTTTTGACCTTGTTTTGGGCTTCCTTGGTTGTTCAATTGTCTCTTTAATCTCTTCAACATCAATAATTTTTTTACCTTCTCCTTTTGCAACATGTACTCTTGTTTTCCCTGATGGTTCTCCTTCACTGGGTTGGAAAGTTCCTTGGGGTGCTTGATGCCTAAGTTCTTTGTTTTGCTGCTGCAAATATGGCACCATGATATGAGCTTTATACATCTGGTATTGTAACTAAATGATTCTCAAATATTTGTCTTCCATTTCAATTTCTTGGTCACCTACTTCAAATTCTTCTACTACATCATTTGATGGCTCTATGGTATTTTTAGGAGTAAGTTATTCAATTATCTTATTTGCTGCAGATCTGGTTCTTAGTTTGTGAGACACTTTCTCTTCCTCATGTGTCTTTTTAGGATTAGGCTCCTCAATTATCTTCTTCGTTGTAGGTCTGGTTCTTGGTTGCGAGTCACTTTCTCTTCCTCATGTTCAAATTGCAATTTCTTACCTTTATTTTTGCTTGCTGTCCTATTTTCTATCAAAGGCTTCTTAAATAATTCTTTTGCTATTGATGAAATTTTAAGTGTTGCCATAGAAAGAGTGCCCCTTTCTACCTTTGTACTATCAGAGTGAGCTAAAAGGCCTGAAGTTGCTAAGAAACTATCCCAAGTCTTGTTCCTTTTGTAAAGCTCTTTCAAAAAAAAAAAATTAACTATGGAAAAGTGGAATAAACTGGGCACATGATTTTCTCCCTTTGAATTGACCCTTTCTTCAATCTTACTCAAGCTCTTAAATAGATAATGAGGCAAATTTAGACTTCTCTTCCCAATAAAATGCATCAGGATCCTTATGTGATATTGATATACCATGTTTAAGAGCCCCTCACAAGTGAAGTACCTCTGTGTGAATGTAAGAAGCTGATCCAAGTGGATATTCGTGGCCACCTGCCTATTCCACTTGGGCCCCCACCATTGTCTCTTTCAGTTTTTCAGTTTCGGCATAACTTACTATTTTTAGCATGTCCTCGAACTTCCCAGCTACTGAGGCCCTAAACGACGTTTTTGGGCATCGTGTCTAATTTCCAAATATCATTCCGTTTTGAAATGGTAAGTTGTAATTCCTCTCGATGTAGTTTTCTAATGATGTATCATATGCGTCAAACGGAGATAATATGCCAAAGTTACGTCCCTGGGAAGTTGAAACACCAATTTACCCAAACGGGGCCCATAGTTTTGGCGCTTCATCTCCTAGGGTTAGGTTTTGGGATGTTTAGGGTTCTCCATTGTTTCTCAATAATAAATAGGCCCTCGAGCCTCATTGTAACGCAGTTCAGAGGCCTGTAGCCGCCACATCTCTTCTCAGAGATAGCTACCAGTGCTCTAGCTAGTTTTATTTCCATTCTGTCTGTAAGCAAATTTCAGTTCTTTGATATTAATGAAATGAAGTGTTATTTCCGCTGCATCTCTGTATTTATGGTTATGTGTTTATTCTGTTGCGTTCCTGCATAAATCCGGATCAGTGGTATCAGAGCGGTCTGCTTTTTCTCGATCCTTCTTTGCATGTCCTCAACGAGGTCGGGGTATAAGGAGCTAGGGCTTGATCTGGTGGAACCTTTGCAAGATCAGCCTCGCAAACCTCGACGGACGCCCATGGGGGACGAAAAGAAAGATGAGGGAGCAGAAGATCCTATCAAAATATTGCTCGAGGAGGCCCTCGAAAAACAAAGGAACGCGATGATGGATAGCTTTGCTCAGATCCTTCAACGGCTGCCCACCGGCGGCGCATCTGCATCCAGTAGCCACTCTGGAGTTGCGACTCCCTTTAAGGTACAAGTAAATTTTGACATTCCCATATTTGAGGGTCAAATAGACGTAGATGTCGTAGATAGATGGTTGAATCTATTAGAAGGATATTTCTCTGTTCATGACTTTTCAGACCGGGAGAAGATTATTTTTTCACTTCTCAAAGCTACCCCCCATGTTAAGGACTGGTGGGAAACCTACTGTGAGAACAAGGACCAGACAGAACCCTCTCTGTTCTCGGCCGTACCAACTTGGAATTCTTTCCGAGACGCCGTCAAGGAACAGTAATATCCCGTGGGGAGCTATGAGGACAAGTACATACAATGGACCACGCTGCGACAACAAAGGGATCAAGATGTGCATGAGTTGACGAATCTGTTCCATACCCTGCGCACAAAGTTGGGTATCAAAGATTCAGAGAAACATCTGGTGCTAAAGTATCGCAGTTGTCTACACAAATACATTCAGGAGGAAATGGAGTTCCTTGATATCTCCTCGCTTGGTACGGCATACCGGTATGCTGCCAAGATTGAGCAGAAATTCAAGCAGAAGAAGCGAGACTTTGGATCTGCGAATCAAAAGCAAGGGAAAGGTGCTTCCAAACCACAGAACAAAGGACAAAGCCAAGGCATGGTAGCTAAAGACAACTCATCGAAGCCACAAGAAAAGAACAGCACCGCAAAGCCAAAGAAGGACACGGGAAAGTGGTGTGAGTTCCATAAGAGCTCCACTCACAACACAAGGGAGTGTCGGGCCAAGCAGTCGCTAGTGGCCGAGATGAGGGCTTCTGAGTCAGATGCATGCTCCGACTCCGAATCAGAACCTGAAAAGGGGAATGAAAAAGGGAAACAGATTATTGATGCGGAGCCCAACGCCACAGTTGCCACTACAAAGGTCCAGAAGGAGGAACCGGAAGATCCAGAGGAGGAGGAACGCCTCTTCCACTCCCAGATGTGGGTAAAGGGCTCCCCTGTACAGTTCATTGTCGACAATGGGAGTCAAAAGAACCTCATTTCAGCAGACGCCGTGAAGCGGTTGGGCTTGCCGACCACAGCTCACCCACATCCATACACCATCGGGTGGCTTCACCAAGGACGAGATCTTTGCGTCAGCCGGCAGTGTCGCCTTCCCTATAGCATCAAGCCCTTCACGGATGAGGTATTATGTGACGTTGCTCCTATTGATGTTTCTGATGTATTATTAGGACAACCATACTTGTGGGAGCGTCATGCTGTGTATGAGTCTCGACCTCGTGCTGTTATTATTACTTTGGGAAATAAGTTGTACAGGATACCAGAGGTACCACCTCCTACGACTATCTCTTTGGTTACCGCAAAACAATGTAGTAAGCTCATTTCCCAAACCAGGAAATTCGTTTTCCTGATGATCCGCCCCCAGGGCAAGAAGAAGACTGTGGCCACGACCTCCAGACAGGGCCCCTCTGCACGACAACAACAAATGGATAAGGTCGTGCAGGAGTACGGGGACATCTTCACCTCACCCACAGGGGTTCCTCTGCACTGCCAAGTCAAGCACCCGATTGATCTGACCCCAGGTGCGCCACTACCCAATGGACCGATCTATCGACGCTCTGTTCTGGAAAATGATGAAATCAAGAGGCAGATTCAGGAGCTGTTGCAGAAAGGTCACATCAGACCAAGTTCATCGCCTTGTGGGAGCCCGATCGTGTTGGTACAGAAGAAGGATGGGACGTGGAGACTCTGTATTGACTATCGGGCGCTGAACAAGATCACTGTCTGGAATAGGTACCCAATCCCATGGATTGATGACCTTCTGGACCAACTCAAAGGTGAAAAATATTTCAGCAAGATTGACCAGAAGTCTGGGTATCACCAGGTACCAATTGAACCCTATGATGTGTGGAAGACTGCCTTCAAAGCCAAGGAAGGCATTTTTGAATGGCTAGTCATGCCTTTCGGGTTGACGAATGCTCCCACAACCTTCATGAGGATGATGGATGACATCTTGCGGCCATTCACCAACTCATTTGTAGTGGTGTACTTGGATGACATTCTGATCTTCAGCAAGACTTGGGAAGAGCACCTTCACCACATCCGACAAGTCCTCCAAACATTGCGGCAACACAAGTTGTGTGCCAATTTGGAGAAGTGCACGTTTGGCATGACCCAGGTTCAATATCTGGGATACATTATTGATGAAAGGGGGGTGCATGTGGATCCAGCCAAGATCCAAGTCATTCGGGATTGGCCAGCCCCGACTACTATAACAGAGCTTCGCAGCTTTCTGGGTCTTGCTAATTTCTACCATAGATTCGTGCTGGGATTCTCTCATATCACTTGGCCCTTGAGTCAAGTCACCAAAGGAGGAGCGAGAGCAAAATTCTTTTGGTCGGAACCTCAACAGAAGGCGTTCAAAGAATTGAAAAATTGCCTCTGTTCTGCCCCAGTGCTCACCTTACCAGACTTGCAGCAGCCATTTGAGATCGAGACAGATGCCTCTGACTATGCTATTGGGGCAGTTCTTACTCAACATGGACATCCAGTGGCATATCACAGTGAGACATTGTCTGAGACAGTTCGCAAGTATCCCACCTATGACAAAGAAATGTATTCCATTGTGCAAGCATGTCGACAATGGAAGCATTACATTTTGGGGAAGGAAACAATCATCCACACAGACCACCGGCCCCTGCAGTTCATACAAACACAAGGGAAGTTGCAGAATGATCGCCATCAGAAGTGGTCCACATATCTGCAACAGTTTCATTTGAACATCAATTACAAGAAGGGTAGCACCAATAATGTTGCAGACTGCCTCAGCCGACCACCGATCGTGGCGCTCACCACAGTGCTCAACTCTTGTGGGCACGAGACTTCTGATTGGCCGCTTCTCTATGAGAGTGACCCAGAATTCGGCCACACTTACAAGGCACTCTTGGGGGGTACGCAAGTTCCAAATTTTCACCTCCAAGATGCACTTTTATGTCACCTCGGACACCTTTGTGTTCCTTCAAGCGAGCGTGCCAAGATGATATGGGAAGCACACTACAGTCGAGTCGCTGGGAATTTCGGGGTCGAGAAAACAGTAGCAATACTACAGAAGTATTTCTATTTGCCGAACCTTCGAAAGGATGTCGAGAAGCACATCAGATCCTGCACTGCTTGTGCCATTGCCAAACCGACCATCAAGAAGCAAGGCCTATATACTCCACTACCTACCCCCAGTCGACCTCGGGAATCCATCTCCATGGATTACGTGTCGGGCTCCGCTTTCTACTAAGAATGGAAATGAGATCGTTGCTTTCATGTCACACAGATTCGTTGAAGATGGCTAATATGGCAATGGCTTTTCGTAAGAAGAACAATATAAACAAAGCCAACGTTAAACCCTTTCTTGAAAGAGTGGGTACCTTGGGATCCCAGCGCTCATCATATCGCATCAAGATATGTGTTCTCAAGACATTTTGTCCAGCCTGGCCGTCAATGCCAATACAAAGCTCACCAAGTCCACATCTTCCATCCCCAAACAGATGGCCACAAACAAAGAGGTCATCAACGCACGATTGTACACACTACATGTAACACTTAAAGCATTCACTAATACGGGAGAGAGCTCTCCTATGTAAAACATAGTTATAACAAAAAGGCTCTCCGCCAGCTCAATCGGCCATAGCCCCTTTCGTGTGGGCTGAGCTCATGTCCCATCACGTAGCCATGCCATTTGCACTGGCTTCAGTTTACTTCATCTCATGTCCGGGCTTGAAGTTGACAAAGCAAGTAGCTTCATCGAGCGCATTCAACACATCCGCCAACAGGTTCATGATATATTGGACAGAGCTAATGTGAAGTACAAGCAACGCCATGATCAACACCGGGTGCCACACAACTTCCAGGTGGGAGACAAAGTATGGCTACATTTGTAGAAGGAGCGCCTCACTGCACCCCACCGCAAGCTTTTCCCACTCTGATACGGGTCGTACACTGTCACCAAGACTATAGGGAACAATGCCTTCTATCTTAGTATTCCTCCATTCCTTGGTCTGCACCTAGTCTTCAATGTGGATCACCTTCGTCCTTACTTCCCACCTCTACTGGACACCTCGGACATTGCAGAAAAACTCACACCAACAGAGTTAAACCCAGACTGCATGGAACAGGCCACCACAGATTGTATCATGGACATGAAAATCAAGAAGACTCACCAACAGAAGATCCAACTGTATTGGGTTGTCAAAGCTGGCCAACTCCTGCACCAAGGAAAGTGGTTCACCAGGGACCAAGTTCAGCAAAAGTTTCCTCATCTCATGGAGGAACTTAACGCAATGGGAACCATTGCTTCCTAAGGGGGGAGGAATAATCCAGGTGGATATTGGTGGCCACCCACCTATTCCACTTGGGCCCCCGCCATTATCTCTTTTAGTTTTTCAGTTTTGGCATAACTTGCTATTTTTAGCAGTTTTTTGGGTCCTGAACTTCCGGAGCCGTTTTGAGGCCCTAAACGACGTTTTTTGGGCATCGCGCCTCCAACGAATATCATTCCGTTTTGGAATGATATTCGTGGCAAAATTTGTAGTCCTTGAATAGATCTTTCTAATGATGTATCATGTGCGTCAAACGGAGATAGTATGCCAAAGTTACGTCCCTGGGAAGTTGAAACACCAATTTACCCAAACGGGGCCCATAGTTTTGGCGCTTCATCTCCTAGGGTTATGTTTTTGGATGTTTAGGTTTCATTGTTTTCAACAAAAAATAGCCTCGAGCCTCATTGAGACCTCGCTTTCGTAGGCTCAGAGCCCACATCTCTTCTCAGAGATAGCTACTAGCGCCCTAGCTAGTTTTATTTCCATTCTGTCTGTAAGCAAATTTCAGTTATTTGATATTAATGAAATGAAGTGTTATTTCCACTGCATCTTTGTATTTATGGTTATATGTTTATTCTGTTGCGTTCCTACATAAATCCGGATCAGAAGCTGGATGTAATGATATAACATGTAGCTACTTGGAAATGTAGGCTCAAATTTCTTTTTACACTGATTTTTGAGGAAGTCTTTGTAATGTGACACATCCAATTCAATGCCCTTAAACTAGTTTTCTCCTATCAATGGTATATATGTTGTTGGTGAGATGGTTTCCTCTCAAACAATGAATTAAAAATCACCCATATTTAATTCATTACCCTTGAAATTGAATGAAAAAATTCTAGTGAGTTGAAAATGATAATTCGTGGCTTCAACCTTCTCACAAAAATCAATGTAGCATGTTTGTTTGAGAGAAACACGAATGGTTGTGTCTACATTTACTAAATCAAGATTTTTTGGTTCATAACCTACCACATCTCCTCCTGCAAATGTTTTTTTTGTTTTCTTTAGCCTTCATCTCGACTATGCAGGATTAAACCCCCCCTCCCACCTCTCAAGTCAATTTATGCAAAGGAAAATGAGAGAACAAGGTCTCGGTTAAAACAAGATATTTTTCATACCAGATGTGCAGCATAACAATGGAGGGCTTGGATAGTGAGACCTAGCTTACTCTCATCTGCGTGTTGAGACTTTGAATTTAAAAAATTATATTTAAAACATAAACCAACCAACAATATGATCGGGAAAAACAATTTATGCACAAAAAAATGATACACAGGCTTAGGGAGCATGTGCATAGCAGAAACGAATGAAAGTCCAAGGTTATGATATACCAGGACTATTTCCGATGCTTAGAGTGATTGGGAGGTTTTATATCGATCTCATGCAATGTAAAATATTCAACAACAAAGGAGAAAACCTTACCAAGAAACTCGAAAATACTCTGACCTCTATGCACAACAGTTGCGCAACACTTGTATCCCACAAGATTCAAACCTTCTTCTCAGTTGTCTGAAAATTTCTTACACTTTGAAACTGCTCCAGCGCTGAAAATGAAACACATGTGAGGGAGAATGGGAGATTTTTCAATTTTTTTTAATTTTATGCCATTGAAAACCTTTTTCTTATCACGATAATGGTTTTGAATGATGAATGTGAAATGACATGAAAGGGTAATTTTATAATCATGAGTAGTACATGACACTGAATGACTGGTAACTAACCCTAAACTGTGTCACATGACTGTCATGATGCCCACAACTAACTTATGTTTAGAAACTACCTCATGAAATGACCCCTTCAACTCTCATAATGACCCATTCTCTCCATGATCTCAAACTTCAAATTATGACCCTTGATGGACTTTTATGACTTTGCAAATTCGAATTAGGTTTAATAGACTCTTTTATGACACACATACTTACAATGACTTTGACTATTTTGACCCTTTGTACACAACAAACCCCTTAGACTATAATACTTGGTGAATTCATAGGTTAAATATTGCAAACAGGCCCCAAAATGAATAGTTAGACAAACACACTTTGATCCCTATAATATAGGACCCTTACACCTTCCACAAAAGAGAATTTCAATGCAACATGTATTTGTTTCAAGTCAATTTACACAAAAAATTTGAAAATGATATTTAATTTTAGGTCATCCATCGCTATGGGATATTAAACTAATGGTGTTGAACGTCATTTGTTGGTCACTTTATTAAAGGAATAACATATGTTTGTTTATATGTTTCTCCAGGCGTTAATAATGTCAACAAAAAATAACATTGGTGGTCAACCCTTGGAGATGAGCCATAGAGGTGAAGGCGAGAGAGACCTGGCTCTTGACCTGTAATTTTCATAATTTTAAAACTAAATTCAAATTTGAAAAAATTAGATCCCTTTTTGGGATTCATGTTTAATACAATGTAAATTAATTTGGAGGATACTTTCTGAAGCAAGAGTACAGTGTCGCGATAGGCTGATGTGAGACATCATTTAAATCCTTTGTGTGAACTGAAAACATGAACAGTTATGAGTGAAACAATATATATAAATCAATACGATTTAAATGATATGCTAAAAAGTGTCATACCTGCAATTTGCAAGTTTGATAAGACTGCAACTATTGCAAAATAAGACTCAAGCCATTTCAACCAATGAAATCAACAAAAATTAAAATTAAATTAATTCCATTTTTTTTTTAAAATGCAAGCATTGTGTTGTTTTGGTAAATGGTGTGCCCACACATTTCTTTAATGCGGCTAGAGGTCTTCGTCAGGGATGTGCTCTCTCTCTGCTCATCTTTATCCTCATTTTGGATGGCTTTAGTAAGGTTCTTCATAAAGCAGAACAGAGGGGTATCATTAAAGGATTTTCTTTTTCTGAAACTGTCTCCACAACTCACTCTCTCTTTGTAGATGATATGTTATTATTTGGTTACCTCATCAGGAATCACTGGTTCTATCTGCATATTGTGTTAATGAGGTTTGAAGTTGCCACAGGTTTAGGGATCAACAAAGACAAATCCTTTTTGCTATATGAGAAGGGTGATCTTCAGGAGATTCATTTTATTGCAGAATTCTTGGGAGTCCACACACAGCTTGCTATAGTAGGTTTTAAGTATTTGGGTTTTAACATTAAACCCTGTGGATATAAAATTAGGGACTGGATGTGGATTATTGAGCGCTTTAGGGCTCACATTCAAAGATGGACACATAAGTGGCTGTCTTTGGGTGGCCGTCTCATCCTCATACAGTCGGTTCTATCACAATTGATGGTCTATTGGGGCCATCTTTTTTATCTCCCCGCCAAGATTGTGGACTTGATTAACAACACTATAACACAATTTCTGTGGGGAGGCGCTAATATGGAGAAAAAATATCACCTCTTCCAATTGGATGTTATTTTCAAACCTAAAGATCTTGATGGATGGGGTATTCTAAATACCTGAATTTTCAATACTGCGTTGCTGATTAAATCATTTTGGCGAGCTATTAATGGGGACATCATTTGGAGTGCTATAATCAGATGCAAGTACATTGTGGGGGACATACTTCATCAGCTTATATGTCGGGATTTGATTTTCCCACGAAATTTGTCTGCTATTTGGGGTGGTTTCAAAAAGGTGCTAGCTCATGTATATGGCAGGGTGACCTGGAGGTTCTGCGATGGTGGTCGAATTCCTTTGGCTTATAATTCAATTATGTCGCTTCCGCCACAAAATTGCCTCTCCCCATGCCTTCTTCATCATCTGTCACACAGGGGTTTATTATTTTTATCTCAGACGATAAGTTGCTGGTCCTTCGGCGCCCCGATTTTCAAAACAGCTGACCAGCTTGCCTTGGCTGGGACAGAGGCTTCGGAATGGGAATTCATTCGTGATTCATTTAGAAACGTTGGTTTCTGTCATTCCTGGGGGGGGGGGGGTTGATACGATCATCTGGAATGGACCTATGAAAAATGATGCTGTCTTAGTTAAAGATGTATACAGAAATATCATCCATACTCAATATGGTGGAACGTCATCAAAGATGTTCTATTCCTTCTGGCAGCATAAGATCCCCACTAAGATAACTCTATTTGGTTGGTTGGTTGGTATGGCGTGGTAATATTCTTACATGGGAAAAACTTAACAAGCGGGGCATTCTGGGACCCAATCGATGCGCTCTATGTTGTATGGCGGCTGAAAACATTGCCCATCTTTTTTTCAGTTGCCCAGTTGTTAAAAATTTGTGGCACCCTTTTGCCCCATTCTTAAACTGGTCCGCGTCTGATTTCATGTCCACCGTAATTTTATGGGACTCACTCCATGGTAAATTTAAGTCTTTGCCTTTTTTCTTTGTATGGGAGGTGTGGAATGGGAGGAATAAGTTGATTTTTGAAGATAGGCCTTTTCACCCGCATGTCATTTTCACCAACATTATGAACTGGATTGAGGACAGGCCTGTTCCCTCCCAAGTGATCTCTGATGGATCCTTTCAATGCAGACCACATGAGATTGCCATCCCTGCCATCTATTTTGATGGGGCATTAACTGATGGTTTCATAGGATGTGGGGTTTGGATTAAATTGTCACGGAATGAGAGAATTCATATCTTCTGGAATGGAGGGCCTGGAACAAATAATAAGGCAGAAATTATGGCTCTTTGGGGTGGTCTCTATGCGGTTTATAATCTTTAGATTCAGAATCCCAACTTTTATGGTGATTCTAAGAATGTGATTGGATGGATCACTAGCACATATCATATACAGAACCCAATACTTCAGGGATGGAGAAGGCGGGCACATAGGTTGTGGCAGATTCTAAATTGCCCTCCTATTAATCATATTTACAGGGAAAATAATACGAGGGTTGATGCCCTTTCCAAAAAAGGTATCAATGATGGTTTCGGAGATATGTATATTCACCAGTTCAAGGATGGTCAACAGATCTGGAACTCATCTATCCCATTTCCATGATGGGTATTGCGCTTTTTGGAACAGTTATTACCCTTCTCTGTCCTCTCCACATTTTTGTTATTTCAATTTATAACTTCCTTGCAACAGGTTAATCTATTCGATACAGGTTTTTCTTCATGCTAACAGGTGATTTTGAAGTGTTACATTTATACATAGGATGATCTGATAGGGTTCTTGTGCAGTCTTCACTTGCACGATATGATGCCAGTCTTCTCTCATATATTACAAATGAACCTGTTCTTTATGGTTTCATCTGGGCTGCTGTGGGCGGATCCTTAACAAGCGAGCCAGATATGGTTTTGAAGATGATTCGGCGGATCTCCAACAACAGAGAATGCATATGTTATGTAGCTGATCCTTTTTTCTAACCTTCGATCAGGTGAGCCTGTTCATATACACTTATTTTTCACAGGCGGGCCTGTCTACATATATTATCACAAGTGAGCCTGTTCTAGTTTCTTTTAAAGTTGGGGTATCTTGGGATATTGATCCTTCCTATGCGATGTTGATCTATCAAGCAACCACCTTTTTAACCCCGTTTTTGACTTGCATCCATGCAATTTCTATATTATATGTTTTATGTCGTGTTTTATAACCAATGTCTACATACATTCTGTATCTGTTTTATGTCTTTGTCATATTCAGGGATGTCAAGATTCTATCTGTATGGGCCTGGAAACTTGCCCGTAATTTTGCTTGCCTTGTACATCGAATTACTTTCTATCATTAGATGGGTAGTTTGCATGTATATGGAAATTTAGGTTTTTCTCGCTGGTAAGTACTACTAGCTGAGATTGTTATGGTGTACATGTACTGTCATATATTTTACATATATATAACATCGTTTTTTTTCTTCTGAAAAAGACGCATTTTAATTTTTGGTCAAACACATAATTAATCCTTTGTCAACACATTATCGAATGTGTTATATACCTTCTTGCAGTAGAGTAAGATGTAATGAGAAAATATACTCACCCCACTCAATAAATAAAATTTAAAAGTTATATTCTATAGTACTCAATATTATAAGCTAATTAATATAGAAAATTAAAAGTAAAATTTATAAATTAAATAAACAAAATTGTAAGATATATAAATAAATTTAATTTTTATTTTTCAATTTAAAATTATTAAATATTAAATTTGCAAATCCAATATGAAACCCAAATGTCATGATTTCCAATTTATTGATTTTTTATTTGGTTATTGATATAAACAAGTCAACTTGCTTGTATCTTTAAAGAATTTTGTTTTCATACATTATTGACGATTTAATTGAGTATTTTTTAAGAGACAATTATTTCCTTTTTAACATGATAGTTTTGTTTTGTTTTGGTTTTTTTTTTCACTCTTTCTCGGTAGTTTTTGTTTTTTTTTTTTGCGAGAATGAAAATCAATTAGAAAAATTTGAACTCCGTTGAGGAATGAAAATTAATTATAAAATATTGAACTTCCGTAAGGAGAGAGTTATTGAACGTGAAAGATATATTTTTGGTTTGCAAGTTAACTAATAAGAAAGGAGGAAAAGAATAAACTTTATTGAATCAACATGATCTAATAATTATATACCAACAATTTCTCGTAAATCTGTAAAGGTACATTGAAGGAATAAAAGATTTGAGAAAATTAGGAAGGTTGTGAAGAAAAAAAGGGTCATTTTTGGCACGACTGCTTTTACTAGTTAGGTAAATACAAATCAAGAGAAAACTTCAAAGAGTTAGACAATTTGTTTTATCTCCAACACATTGCAACCTTCTTTTCTAACACCAGGAATATACCATATTAGCGGCCTTCAACATTTGCATTCAATAATGTGGAGCCAAATTGTGATTTATGATTGTTTGAAATGATTTTTTGAATTTTCTAAACACCTAAATTTTGCCAATTATATAACTCAAACTTTTAATTTTAACTGATATCTACAAATTTCAATAAAATTATTAGAAAATTATGAGTTTTAAACTCCAAAAATTAGAATAATTAAACTATATTTTCCTTCAACAAACATGAGTTGTTGTGCCCTTCACCAAGAAGTTGGATTTGAAAAGAAAAAATATCCATAAGAATTAATTATAATAGTCGTCTCTAATAAGATGTCAATAGTTCTTTACCCTAAAAAGAAAGTGAATAGTTTTTTTTTAAACATCAACAAGCACATTCCACTAGGCACATTCAGTAACATCATAGAAATGGTTGCCACTATTCCACTTAGTAGAATCAATATTTCATAAATGCCACAAGAGCCAACATGTCTCCAGAAGCTTGAACCCATGCTACTTGGACACAAATCATGAACCATACCACTTGCACTAAGTTTCTTTGAGGAAAGCGAATAGTTTTTTACTAGGAAAAAAAAGTCCATAGTTCACTGAGAAGATATATTTAAAAAAAAAACAAAAAAACAAAAAGTTGATATCAAATAATTGTAATATAAAATCTTGGCTGGAATTAATAAAAAGTCAATGTTTTTTTTTTACTTAATAAGAAGTCAATGGTTTTTTATGTAAAAATAAAAGAGAAAAGTGTATATTTTGATGGGTGGTTTTTTCTCCTCTTTTAATTTTATCACTTTATTATATTATTATTTTTTTAAATAATTTTTTGTCCCAATTAAGTCCTTTCTATTTGAGGCATGATAGAGGCTCTATTTTATAAAGCAAAGAAATTTGATTAGCTAGGAAATAACAATACATTGGTGCGAGATGGTAATCATCTCTTAGTCACTTATGACTTCTTCTCCTTGGTATATATTTAAAATTTTAACCCAACAAATAAAACAACAACCTATATTAGTTAAATATTAAACCAATGCACCTACAACAACACACAACAAAGAAAACAACAACCTATATTAGTTAAATATTAAACCAATACACCTACAACAACACCCAACAACTAATTGTTTCTTAAAAATTGTTGGACACAGTACCCCTCGAAGAAGAAAGTGAGAGAAAGAATCCGCAGATCAAGGAGCGGAGAGTGCAACACAAAGTGCATTTTGAGTCTTAGGTTATTTGGGTGAGTCAAAGCCCCTTATTTTGTAAAGGGATGGGAATATTTTGTGAACATTGAACTCTGCCTATGGTTTTCAAACCATGGTATTCTAATGTAAAAGAATATATAAGGAGTATAAGCTAGATCTCAAAGATAAATTTGAAAAGAGAATTGATGAGATGCATTTGGATGTAACATTTTTTTGAGTATGAGTCTGTGGTTTTGGGTTAGAGGAAACACTCCTACAGCTGAGTGATCAGAGACCTTAAGAAGTCTGCAAATGAGTGAGTAGAACCCTGCAGCTAAGCGAAATTGATTAGATGAGAAGGATCTGAACATTAATGAAGTACTTTCGAAGACAGTTCAGTTTTTTTAGTTGATGTGTTTGTTTTCTTGTATTTTGAATTATCTATGCTATGTAAGGGTTTTGATCTATAATTGCATATTGAATTTTTGTTTATGGTTGTTTACATTGTTTTATACATGAATAAGTAAGATCACGCAGTCTGCAATTTAGTTGAATAGATGTGTTGAACAATGACGATATAGTTGATAGATCTATTTTGTGAAGCTTTTCCAAGTATAGAAAGGAAGTGAAGCCCTAAAGGCACAATCCACTGTCCCTCTAGATGAAGTAACCTGGTTCTAGCATTCCCCTATATTGCCTCGAGTGAGGCTTTAGTATATGCAAGCAGATTATTGCCGAAAGGGTCAGTAATAATGGGTTTTGTTGGTTCGCGCAACCATATTTGAGCCTAGGTCTAGGCCCCCATCAAGCCAACAAATGGTTTTGTTGTTGGGACTAGGATTTGACGAAGGGATAGCTGGATGTGGCATCCTTCTACGAAAGAGATTCAAGACTGGGTATATATAAAAGAATGTGAGTTTGTTGTGCAAAAAAACAAAAATCTGTGTGTATCTACTGAAGATTGGTTACCGAAGTATGTTTTTATAGATCAGTATGAGATATTTTTCTCGTGGTTTTTTAGCGAGTTGTATGAGTGGATATCAAGACTAGCTGATCAAACAGCTTGTTTCAACAATAAGCTTACTGCATGGATCCTATAACTGATCAAGTAGTGAAGAAGACTGATAACGAGATCGCAATGGTTGTTGATTATTGGATTGATAATATCCTTGGAGGTTTTATCACTGAGTTCACGATCGATACCTCGATATCCTATAACGAAGTAGACAATAACTTTTTCAAAGGTTCTTAAGGTAAGTACCTAAATTCACTGAATTTTTAGATTAAAATGCTATTGTGTGAAAAGGTTGTACTAATGATGTGCTCATATTAATGTTCAGAGAAAGATAAACTCGTGTTACATGAAGAAATAACATATTTAGAACAAATTGGGGTACTTATGTTGAAATTGAATATATTTTGTTGTTTGGGTTTGAAGAAGGAGAAAGCAACCTAGCTACCCCGAGGAGTGTGTCACTAAGATCTAAAAATCATCATAGCACTACGTAGATTCCCTAACCTTCCACCCTTGTCAGCACCCATTTCCATTTCATTCCTCCACCTCCACCTCCCCCATTCACCATGGCCCCGCCACCAAAGATATTTGTGTTCAAGGGATCGGATGATCATGAAAAAATCTGGTTTGTTGCAAAAGCAATATGGAGTTCGCATAATATTACATATGAAAATATGAAGTGCAATTGGTTATAGCACTGCAAGACAGAGCGTTGTCTTGGTATATGAAATATACTACGACAAATGTAAATGCTACATTGGATAAGACGGAGACTGTGTCGAAAGTTGAGTTCAAGAAACCAGAGTCAAATTCCCAGTGTATCACATAGATCAAAGAAATTAAGCACTTGGTTACTAAGACTATGTGGGAGGTAGACCAAAGATTTAAGACATTACTAAGAAAAATCAACTTCAAGATCCTTGATGAGCAACATAGAGAATGGTTTATTATTGCATTGTTGCCTCATCTTAGATTTCCATTGCCACAACAAAAGATTGTAACCCAAGAAGAAGTGTTATAGATCGCGATGAAGCTTAAAGCTTTACCAGTAGCTGATACTAGTGTGGTAGTTCAGCAGATTCAAACCTAGTTGGTGGGCTTGCACATGGAGATCCAATATCTAAAGAAGGGAAAGGAGGTTAAGCCTGATATAACGTCAAAATTCCAGTGTATCAAGTGCAAAGTGGAGGGTCATTATAAGGAGAAGTGCCATGTTTATAGGGATTATTTGGGCACTAGGATGTCAATTCCTTTGAAACCTGGACTAAGAATTGGACCAAGTCTTGGGCCTAATTTCCGGTGTAGCATTTTCAAAGTTGCAATCTAGCATTCCATTGATTATTGTCATCTGCAGCAAAAATATTTCAGATCGACGAAGCAATTATTTTGTATCTACTACAGTTCAATGGCACATGATGAACAACATTGTCGAAGCTATGATCTCATGATCCAACATAGTTTTGGAGCATATAGAATGCAAGTAGAGGGTCGAGAAGCTCTGAGTTCACCAACAGCGCGAGGTGGTTTCTAAGGTCTAGGGCGTGGCTGAGGAGGAGGTGCAGGTCGTGGATAATGGTAGATTATATGTTACAACTATAGAAAGCCTGGAATTTTTTATAGGGATTGTCATAATCCTACTACAACTTCCTACAAGTATTTTCAAGAATTTGGTCATGAATTTGAATATTTTCCCATTTTATTAGCTAAAATGCAGGAGAAGCACAACCAATAGCTAGCTCAGAACATAAAAATGATGAGGGTTGTATTGCGCGAGGAAAATTTGAGCGTTAACATAGTAACACGCAACAGTGTGAATACCGGACAAGACCACATAGAAGGTAAGTGACATATGACAGAGACATGTGTGATGAAGATAAGAATGTTGGGTTCAATATATAGCGTGAGAGAGAGAGGTTCATGGAAGCGAAGAACACATTTATGACTCTTGAATCTTCGACATCAACTACGCAAAGAAAATTTTTCCCACTGAAGAGGAAGCCTGAGGAGAATACTTTATCCAAAATATTTAGCTTTGAGATGGAATAAATAATTACATGTAAAATTGCATCTTAACCATGAAACTTAAAAGACATGAAAAAAGAAGAGAGGCGCACATAAAATCATGCAAAGAAGACAAGAACTTGATATTGGATTTCATCCAGGAGGGACTACATCTTCAGGCCCTGCTCAAACAGTGAGAAGGCCCTCTTTCATTAAGTGGAAAATAAAATGAAAGTACATGCTTCAATGCAAAATTACACGATTATACCTCCAATCTGCAAACTAGCCGAAAAATGGAGACCTCTGTTGCAGAAACAAATAACACCATCGGATTCCTATTGCAAAGAGGTGTAGGATCCATATAAAATTTGTCCAATTTGGACACTGGGAAAATTTGGCCCCTCTGAAAGTTGAGCTCAAATCATGGTTCCACTCGCCCCTGGAAAGGTTCAGGGTTCTGCTTTGTGCCTCGATCCCCGTGCCACTCTTGGTCTCCCCTACGCATTTGTAAAAGTTGAGTTTTTATATAAGATGATGGGTGGACTTCACAGCGAAATCCGTTAGGTGCAATGGTTTGGATCTAGATTGGAGGGGAGGAGGTCGGGTGGTCAAACCCCGCCCCCTCCCGAAATAGTGGTATGTAGTTTTAAAACCCAACACATATATGTTTTGGGGGGCTGGACCCACATCGGGCAACGCTCTTATTTATCTCCCGTCGTTTAACATAGTAAAAAGGGTTGGGGCGGCGGGGTCATGACTATCAGCCCCACCCAAATTAGATGAATTCGTTTATTCGGTTCCAGTGGTTGTGTGGGTTGGGCGGGGTCATGGCTGCCGGCCCATAAATATGTATAAATTTTGCTATATGGTTGAGGTAGGGGCGGGGGTCTTGGTCCGCCCTTATTTTTTATATTTTTTTGTTTTATTAACAATAAGAACCCATTTTCAAACTTCTCGATTTTGACCATCGGAGTATTTTTAACGACTCCACAAATTATTCAAGAATCCGGCCAGATTTGGGAAGAATCCAGTGGCCAGTTTTCTGCAGATTTTTTGCCTCCTTAAGCTGCCAAGTCATCCAGTCAACATTAGAATTTTGTCTAGCTCTAACATTCACATACGAAGTCAGTTTGACGAACCATTCGCACCATTATGATTAGGATGACGAGATTATCATCTTGACACTCAGTTTTCCACATTTATGTCACTTTTAATTTCAAGCATTTGTAATTTCCACTGGTGTGTAGATCCACCTGGATCAATCCTCCCAACTGAAGGGCTTTTCGAACACCAAAATAAATAACACATCCCACGCACTTCTTGTGTCCTCGCCAAACCACACTTTCAATCACTTGCACATAAATCTGCCACATCCCTTACAATCATATACAAACCATACATAACTCCATCAATCCCACACTTTCAGGGAGTTTATAACACACACTCTTTTTCAAGGATTACATAATAGAAGCAATACCCAAACTAGACACAGAGGCAAAACATCACTGTTGCTTTATGAAGTGATGGAAAAAACATCATCACTTTTACATTTATTTGCAATGCATGATTTACAAATTGTGGGAACAAAAAGCTACTATATCTAAAAAAACATCTTATACCAAATAAAGAATACCACCATGAATTTGGTGGATTCATTTTTTAAACATTTTCACCTGTTCGTTCCTCTATCGATTCTTCCTGGGCTTGGATTATCTGACACGTGGCTTGTTGGCGTCCCACCTTGTTGCAACAACTATAACGATTATTCCTCCTCCAAACTTTCTGGGTCACCTTAGAGTGCTTTCCCCTGGTATTCCTTCGATAAGTGTTCATGGAACCCTCACTATCGCTGGAATGTGAGGGAGTGATCTCATCATCTATCGTTGGCTAGTCACTAGTTGTGTTGTAGCTTTCCAACTTCCTTCCTGGTGTATCTGATTCCTGCATGATGTGGAAATTCCTTGACTTTGATGGGGTTTACGATGCCTTGGCCATTGATGTCGAGGCCCTTTCTCTGATACCCCATTTTCTTCAGCAGTTTGAATATGATCCCTGTAGTTTGTTTTTCAAAAGCAGCGAAATCATCATCATGAAAAGTACATAAAATTTAAGGGTTTCTTTTTACCTCGGTTTGGTTATGTGGCAACTTTTCCAAGGCCTCATCCTTTGCTTGTAACTAGTGTAGTAACCTTTTTTTTGTCTTCCTTTTCTTCCTGTAAGATCCTCCTTAGATCAATATTCTCTACTTGGATGCATTGGTTGACCCCCTCAAGTTCTTGGAGCCCTGCTGCAATGAGTGTCTTTTTCATATTTGGTACAATGTCTGTTGATTTTTTTTTCATCGCCCGAATCAGAACCCAATTCTATGGGTCCTCCTACTGCGATCCCAAAGGCTGCAAGCTTCATTTCGAGCCCCAAGTCAATTGGTCTACCTCTTGCAAATCCTACAGTTGTGACCTTCTCATCATCCTCTGATTTAGAATCTTGGTTTTGCTGCATGGTGGTAGCATCCTTTTGCTCCCATTTTTGTCATTCCTCTCAGGTCTCAATTCAAGGTGCATCTTCCAGCAACTTTCTTTGTCATGTCCCTCTTTCTCACAACGTGTACAAGAGGGCTTTGCTCCCCTGATCTTGGTTGTTGCAGTTCTTTTTGGGTGGTAATTTTTTTCATGTGTTCCCCTACTTTCTAGATGCATGGCTTTCACATTGGCCTCATCGATGGTAGGATGCTCAAACAATAATAACGAATGTCTTATGTAATTATGTAGAGAACTAATATACTTGGTTACAATCTCTGGTGAAACTAATCGAATGTCAAAATTCAAATCTTGTTTTCAAAATTCTTTAGTGAAGTATTATACATTTCGACCTCTGCCTTTTAATAGGTGTTTCCATTCCATTAATTCCTTTTTCTTATATCCCAAAGGGTAAAATTGGTTTCTCAATGCAGAAACAAAATTTGACCCTGAGGAGAGAAGATTAGCACAATTTTTGCTACCTTTCAATTTTCTCTCCCACCAAACAAAAGTGGTGTCTTTCGGCCAAAGAGAAGACAACTCGATCTTTGCCTTGTCCTCCTAGATCTACTGAATCCTGCAGTAGAATTCAATTTGCCTAATCTAGTTGTTAAGCTTTCTTGCATTACTTTCACCATTTTACATGAGAAGATCAAATTTGACATCTAATTTAAAGAAAGGTTTCTTAGATGCATTTCCTGAATTCCTATGATGATGGTGAGAAGAAGAAGAGGAACTTCCACTCACGGAAGGAGAAGGAGGAGGATTCCCTCCCTCATCTCCATGTGTTGAACCTTGTCCTTCTAGAGAATTTTCCCATTCACTTTCTATCTTCTCAAGACTTGAGAACAACTTCTCGACTCGATCTACCATTGTGAAGAATGTTTTGCAGAAGTTTAGCTCCTCCTCATTTCTAGCATCATCATCCATGTTTCTTCTTCGGTGCGCACGTCCCGCTTTAGGATAAAAAGACTTTAGTTTCCCTTCACCTCTTCGTAGCCTATTTCTGGTTACCATACAAACATGCAATTCACATCTACAAAGATCCACTCTGATACCACTTGATACAGAATCTTTAGCTTCGAGATGGAATAAAAAATTTCTTGTAAAATTGCATCTTAACCATGAAACTTAAAAGGCATGAAACAAGAATATATAAATACATAAAATCATACAAAGAAGACAAGAACTTGATATCAGAGTTCATCCAGGAGGGACTATGTCTTTGGGTCCTGCTCAAATAGTGGGGAGGACCTCTTTCATTAAGGGGAAAATAAAATGAAAGTACAAGCATCAATGTAAAATTACACCCTTATACCTCTAATCTACCACTAGCCGAGAAATGGATACCTCTGTTGTAGAAACATATAGCACCATCATATTCCTGTTGCTAAGAGGTGTAGGATCCATATAAAATTTGGCCAATTTGGACACTGGGAAATTTTGGTCCCTTTGAAAGTTGAGCTCAAATCATGGTTCCACCTGCCCATGGAAAGGATCAAGGTTCCGCTGCCTTCCTTGATCCTCATGTCGCTCCTGGTCTCCCTTGTGCATTTGTAAAAGTTGAGTTTTTATATAAGATGATGGGAAAACTTCACAACGAAATTCGTTTAACATAGTAAAAAGGGTTAGGACGATGGGGTCACGACTGTCGGGCCCACCCAAATTAGATGAATTTATTTATTCGGTTCCAGTGGTTGCGTGGGTCCGACGGGGTCATGGCCATCGGCCCATAAATATGTATAAATTTTGTTATATGGTCGGGGTAGGGGCAGGGGTCACGGTTCACCCTTATTTTTTTGTATTTTTTTTTTATTTACAATAAGAACCCATTTTCAAACTTCTCGATTTTGACCGTAGGAGTATTTTTAACAACCCCACAAATTCATCAAGAATCTGGCTGGAACTGGGCAGAATATGGTGGTCGGATTTCTATAGATTTTTTGCCTCTTTCGGCTACCAATTCATCCATTCAACCTTTGAACTTTGACAAGCTCTAACTTTCACATATGAACTCGATTTGATGAACCAATCACATCGTTGCAATCAAGACGACGAGATTTTAAACTTGACACTGAGTTTGCCACATTTCTATCACTTTGAATTTTGAGTACTTGCCACTAGTGTGTAGATCCACCTGGATCAATATTGAAGCAAAGGAAGTTGATCCATCCTTCTTGGCATCCTTTTTGCAGACATGTATGAAATTGTTGAGGGATCATAAGGTTGTAGTGAGGTTACATAAGCTGAAAAATAACTGCACTAGCAAGGAAAAGCCACGATTGGAACATTGCGTAGTAAACAAAGTGTACAAAAATAATAAGAGAACCGACCGGGAGATTTTTTTATACGCGAAAATCAGAGATGATGAGATGGGCCAAGTCATTTTGGATCTGGGATCAGATGCCAACGTTCTTCCAAAATAGAAATGGGAACAGATGGGAGGGCCTAAGATGAAATGGTTGCTTATTTAGATGAGGATGGAAAATCAGAAGAAGGTCATTCCTATGGGTTGATTTCAGAGCTTCAATGAAGATATTGATGGAGAAATCATGTTAGTCGACTTCAAAGTTATTTTGATCATTGATGATAGCAATCCCTAGCCTACGTTGCTTGGATTTGATTGGGTTTACGACATGGACACTA
Organism: Pinus albicaulis; assembly: GCA_034641835.2. Lineage (NCBI taxonomy): Eukaryota > Viridiplantae > Streptophyta > Pinopsida > Pinales > Pinaceae > Pinus > Pinus albicaulis. The sequence goes on from CM076582.1 coordinate 210,514,573, forward strand.
TAATCGATCTGAAGAATAGGAAAATGGAATTTGAAAAGTATGGTAACCGAGTTTAAGTAGCATTGGATCCCTCCGAAGGCATGCGCTATATAGATTCTGTCCGGAATGAATATGGGGGTGTTGATATTGATCAGATCTATAAGTTTACTGTGCAATATGAAGATTGGATTAACCCTACTGTTGATGGTAGAATATGTTGGGAGCATGATAGTTCATGAATTTAAGACAAGCGAGACACCCGCCAGAGAAGAGGAGACCAAAACAACACCTCCTTAGTGAAAGTCCACAGCCTCAACCACCCCTCGCCCCCCCCCCCCCCAATTTCTCATATAATACGGCAATTTTTTTTGCGCCTTCGAGCACCTCATAAACCACTACAGCGAACCCCGCAAAATATGATGTCCCCGCCACAGCCATAATTTCCACTAACTACGTTGCATCGAAAAAAACCTTCCTGATATATCATTCTGAAATCCGCCCCTTGAAATCTCAAACCGAGTAATGCACCAGTCCCCACACACCAATAGAGAACCTTCGCTGAAAAAAAGGTTTCAGGGGAGGCGAGCAGGAAAAGAGGGTTAGGGAGGTGTAGATAGAGGAAGTAAAGTAGATGGTGAAGAACAATAGGCTATGGAGGGAGAACACTGGTTGTGGGGTAATAATCAATGGATTGAGGGAGAGATGTGAGTAGAAAATGAGGGTAAGGAAGGCGAGCCCCTCTAGTCTGTTGGAAATACTGAGAGGGGGGTGAATCAGTATTCCTTTCAAATAGAGAATTAGTTAATATTCAATTATTATTAGTGTTTGTACAATGATAGCAACAAACAAAAGGAACACAAATGCACACAGTTTTTAAGGTGGAAACCCACTCTGGGACAAAAACCACCTAATGCTTTTCTAATAATTCTTTAATATTCAACTCGAATTGAAAATAAAGCTCAAACTTCCTAGAATCTAGAAAATCATTCTTCTCCATCTCCCACTGGATGGATGCTCCAATGCCCGAGATTCTTTAGTAGTCAACTAAACAGATGCCCCAACACCTAATGAGCTACAACTCACCCTAGCACCACCTTACCACCCTATAGAAGAATAAAAGAAGAATGGACTCCCGTACCAGGGAAAATGGTCCACTTTAAAATGATATAGAACGATGTAGAAGAAGAAGACACACTAGACCATAACCTAAACTATGAAATAACCACCTAATGATGATCCTAGACCTCCTGACACTGCCTCTTCAACTCTTGGCAGATAGACACTAGACCAATTTTTACAATAATGTATTTATAATGACTTAGTACAATGGTACCTTTACAGTGACTGTATGCAATGCTGCTCACTTGAAGACTTCATGTGCTGAAATTCTTGCTGATGTTCTGAACCTTGTTTGCTTCTCTTGTCATGCTACCCTCTACTACACCTTGCTTTTCTTTGCTGCCCAAGAAAGTTTGGTCCTTTGCAGCCCTTGACAACACATGATCTAGCTTTTTCTTGCCTTCTGGGAGCTGGAAATTGAATCTGGTATATCTATGTTATTTCATATCCCCAATATCTGTTTTTTCAATCCTCTAGTAGTTCTTTGAGTCATCTTTCCAATGCCACAGGTCTGACCCAATTTGGATTCTTCAAGAGAGAGTTATGCCCAATTTCTCACAATGCCCTAATTATTGACTGTTTCAGTAGAGCATACTTGTACGGCGTGCCGCGCATCATTGTTTCTTCATTTGGCTCTGAAATTGATAGAGAAAAAACTAAAGTCCGTGAAATATCTATCAATTTTTACATAATTACAATCCAATACTAAGAGAGAGAGTTATGACGATTTTCCCAAGGTCACTTCTTTGAGATGAATTTCAGGATCCTGAAAAAACACTGACTTCCACAAATCATATCTCTGAAAATATTGCGCACCTTGATTTGAAATTTTCACAGGAGATTCCTCAGGATTTCGGATTCGCCTCATAAAAATTTCAGCTTCTGAAACTTCATAGAAAACTAGTTAGAGCGAAAATCCCACGATGAGCTATTTAAGATAGTGAAATCCCTTGCATAAGGAGGATATGAGGATCACAATTTATATAAATGCTTAGGTTGAGAGGGGCTTCAACAAGTGAACGTGGGAGGGATTTTAGGAGCTTAAAAAATATTAATTATGACTTTTCAATGACCCATGCCACAACCCCATGGGGTTTTAGCCCGCTAACTGGGGTTACAAACTTCAAACATGAATATCTCTCAAACCGTGAAGAATTATGTGGCGTGTCATATATCAACGGAAACATTTCGACAAGAAGAAACCATCACAAGCATTATTGACCCAGAATATATTAATTTGGTAGGTAAAAACTCCCATGCAATATTGGGGTAGCCCATGGTGCTGCTTAGGTTGACATCAATGACAACCGTTGATCAACAATCTCCCCCTTTGGCATTGATGGAAACAAAAGCACTCCCCTTTCGATCATGACACCTCTTCCTACAACATTCTCTCCCCCTTTGACATCAATGGAAAAGGGTAACTCCACCTGACACACAACCATCTTGCGGAATTGTACACACTTCCACTCCCCCTGACATACAACCATCCTACGAACTTGTATACACTTCCACTCCCCCTTTATATTCTGAATAAGGAAAATATAATGAGAACATGGGAGAATCCCAAGATTCTGGTGAAGATATTCCAATGCTTCACAAGTACTCTCACGTTCATCAACACTTCCTACCCAATCTACATCTGTAAAGGAATGAATAATGAGATTCTTACCCTTGGGATACCACAAGCCATATTTCATTGTTCTCTTTAGATATCGAAGAATTCTTTTGATGGCAATAATATGTGATTCTTTTGGTGCTGCTTGGAATCTTGCTACTTGTCCAACTTCTTGCATAACATCTGGCGAGGAAGTTGTTACATATAGAATATTACCAATCATAGATCTGTACAACCTTTGATCCACATCCTTAAATGAGTCGTCTATGCTCAATTTGCAACCTGTTACCATCGGAGTAAGGATGGGTTTGCAATCTTCCATTTTAAATTTCTGGAGAATTTCCTTGATGTACTTGGCTTGACATATAAATATTCCTTTCTCTTGCTGAGATATTTGAAGCCCTAAGAAATATGTCAGCTTACCAAGTAAAGACATCTCGAAATCACTTTGCATATTTGTAGCAAACTTCTTACTTAGTCGATCATTGCTGCCAAATATTATATCATCCTCTTTAGCTATTAGACATGCTTTAGTTACTTCATCCAGAACATATATGTCGTTTGGAGCTAGACTTGTTGTTGCCACAATTTCACCATACTTGCCTTTCCCGATTTCACATTTTGTGGAGTTGAATAGTATTGCGTGTCCTAGATCACACATTTGTCCAACACTGAGCAGATTATGATTCATGTTTTCAACCAATAGACCATCCTTGCCTGGAGAATCTTTACTTCCAAGAGTGACAGTACCTGATCCTATAACATTTGAAGATCCATCATTTCCAAAGGACACGGTTCCATCCTTCTTATCTTTCAAAGATTGAAATTTATTTCTATCTCCAGTCATATGTGTTGAGCAACCACTATCAACATACCACACATCTTTGTTGTTTTGAGCCTTGAGAGCGAGAGAAAAATTATCAGTATTCTTCTTCTTCCATGTTCGTTAGTTCTGTGGCTTCGAAGATTCTTCTGGAGGATTTTCAAGTCTGCAGTCTCTGGTTATGTGTCCAAAGTTTCGACATTTGTAACATTCAATATTATTTCTTAAATGTTCAAATCTATTGATGTTTCACTTAGCCCTGGGAGGTTCATATTTAACAGATCTCCTGGAATTGTATTCATTCCCGGGGTATGTGCCGCATTCTACAGCTTTATGACCAAATTTTCCACATGAATAACAGTAGCCATAAAAAATATTTCGGTACCTGGATGGAAATATTCGTCGAGGAATTGTCTTCCAAGGCTATTCTTGTGAATCTTTTCCAATGAAGTCTACATGCATGTCAGATCTCATAGGTTCATTGTATTTTGTTGTAGAAGTTCATGCTTCTTTTTATTTGTAACTGATGTCAGTTCTATCATTGTAAGATTGTTGATTGTTGATGATTTCTTCCAATGCCCTTGAACTGTTGCCATAATTTTGGATAGTTTTTTCTTTCTTCACTTCCTTATGCAGCCGCGACTACTTCAGCTTCTAATTCTTCCTTTTCTTGGTTGCTTTATTCCAACTTCTTTTGAAGTGACTCTTCAATGCATTTGTGTTCTTCAACTTCAATTTTGAGACCTTGAACTTGTTCTTCAAGAGTATTAGAACGAATCTTCTCTACCTTGAGCTCTTTCATAAGTTTGATTGCTTCCTTAGAAAATTGTTCTATGGTCAATCCTTCTTCTTCGTTGTTTGATACCTCTTGTTTATTGTGCTTGGCCATAAACAATACTCTCTCATTGGCTTCTTCTTCACTGTCATTGTCTTCATCAGATGATGAGCTATCTTATTTAAAGAGAAAGTTCATTTTGGATCCTTGCTTGTTGAATTTATAAAAGCCTTTCTTTCCTTTTGAGTTGTCATCACTTATGTTCAAACATTTTGATGCGAAATGCCCAACCTCACCACAACCAAAACATATCAATGGAAGTTTACCTTTGAATTTTCCCTTACCAATTTTTAGTTTTCTCGTAAAGTAAGCATATTCTTCATCTGAAAGACCTTCTTCATCATCTCCCTTTTCTTCACACTTGCAGGTGCATGTATTTTCAATTGAAGGTTGTTTGTCCTTATGGATTTTCTTAGATGCAACGAATGAAGTTTCTAGATGTGAATTACCCTCTGCCTCATCAAGTCTCATTTCATATGCTATGAGAACTCCATGTAATTCGTCTTTGCTAAGTTTTTCCAGATTTACACTGTATTCTAAGACCGATACCTTTGGGTTGAATCTCCCTGGAAACATTCTAAGAATATTTCATATAATAGTCTTCTCGTCAACTAGCTCTCCCAATCCTTCTAGAGTATTGGTTATTTCATCAACGTATTGGAAGTATGCAACAATGTTGCAATCTTCTTTCATTCTGAGTTGCTCAAATTTTGCTCTATAGATTTGAAGTTTTGTTTCTTTGACATTTGAGTCACCTGCATATATATTATCAAGCTTATCCCATACATTTTTGGCGGTTTTACCAACTTAAAACTTCTTATAAGTAGATTCAATAAGTCCACTGATAATAATATTCTTTGCTTTTGCATCATTTACCAAATTCTTCTTACCTTGTTCATCCGCGGTTGATGTAAATCCATTTTGAACAGTGTCCCATACTTCATAACCTTGGACCAAGAGATAAACCTCCATTCTTCCTTTCCATAGTGCATAATTATTTTCATTGAACACAGGTAAACCATTCTTGGTATGCTCCATGACCTCCTTCCAGCTGTTAAATTGCTATTGAATGAACCAAGCTCTGATACCAATTGTTGGAAATACTGAGAGGGGGGGTGAATCAATATTCCTTTCAATTAGAGCATTATTTAATCTTCAATTATTATCAGTGTTTGTAAAATGATAGCAGCAAACAAAAGGAACACAAATGCACACAATTTTTAAGGTAGAAACCCAATTTCCAACTTCCTAGAATCTATAAAAGCATTCTTCTCCAGTTCCCACTGGATGGATGCTCCAATGTCCGAGATTCTTCAATAGTCAACTAAACGGATGCCCCAACGCCCAATGAGCTACAACTCACCCTAGCACCACCCTACCACCCTATAGAAGAATAAAAGAAGAATGGACTAGCGTACCAGGGAAAATGGTCCACTTTAAAATGATATAGAATGATGTAGAAGAATAATACATGCTAGACTATAACCCCAACTATGACACAACCACCTAATGATGATCCTAGACATCCCGACACTGCCTCTTCATCTCTTGGTAGATAGACACTAGAACAATTTTTACAATAATGTATTTACAATGACTTAGTACAATGATACCTTTACAGTGACTATATGCAGTGTTGCCCACTTGAAGACTTCACGTGATGAACTTCTTGCTATTTTTCTGCACCTTGGTTGCTGCTCTTGTCATGCTACCCTCTGTTGCACCTTTCTTTGCTTTGCTGCCCTATAAAGTCTAGTCCTTTGCAACCCTTGACAACACATGATCTAGCTTTTTCTTTCCTTCTAGGAGCTAGATATTGAATCTGGTGTATCTCTTTTATTTCAGATCCCCAATATCTAATTTTCGGTCCTGTAGTAGTTATATAAGTCATATTTCCAATGCCATAAGTCTGACCCAATTTTGATTCTTCAAGGGAGAGTTATGCCCAATTTCTTACAATGCCCTAATTATGGATTGTTTCAGTAGAGCGAACTTATACGACGTGCCACATGTCATTGTTTCTTCATTCGGCCCTGAAATTGATAGAGAAAAAACTAAAGTCTGTGCACTATCTACCAATGTTTACATAATTCCAATCCGATACATAGAGAGAGAGTAATGATGACTTTCCCAAGGTCACTTCTTTGAGATGAATTTCAGGAGCCTGCAAAAACACTGACTTCCACAGATCATATCTCCTAAAATATTATGCACCTTGATCTGAAATTTTCATAGGGACTTCCTCAGGATTTCAGCTTCACCTCATAAAAATTAAAACTTCTGAACCTTCGTAGAAAAAACGTTAGAGCGAAAATCCCATGATGACCTCTTTAAGATAGTGAAATCCCTTGCATAAGGAGGATATGAGGATCAAAATTTATATAAATGATTAGGTTGAGAGGAGCTTCAACAAGTGAACGTGGGAGGGATCTTAGGAGCTTAAAAAATATTAATATTACTTTTCAATGACCCTGTTGGGGTTCCTGTGTTTTGGCCAGATTGGCAAGACCAAAAGACAAGACAACATCAGAACCACTTTGGGATCCTAGGATCTAGCCCTCCTGGATTCAGAGAGGGATCTCTCTATAAATGCAAAGAGTGATATATATCTTTGAATCTAAAAATGAGGTATTAGGCTAGGTATGAAGCACAGGGGGGTTTTAAATTGGTTTGGTTGCTGGGTTGGAGATCATTAACTGAGAATGTTATGTGGAATGAAAAGGAACAAAGTAGCAGGACGTTTCGGAAAAAGAAGATAGGCCAGGAAAGTGTCTATCCATTGGGCTATGGAGTCATAAAAGGGGATTACTTGCATAGCAACTAACCAAGGCTTTCCATAGGGCAAGTCATCTATACTAAAGGATCTTTTTAGATAGATGGTGGAATGGAACATTAAGGAGTGAAGGTGAAAGAAAGAAAGAAACCAAATTTATGTCTGGAGATTAGGTCAGATGTCGTTTAAATCCAAACCTAATTTGACATACTCTCAAGGAAAAACAAAGTTAAGATTTAACACAAAGAAAGGCCTAAGATCAGAGAAGGACTTTTAACCTTCAATGCTTTTGACACTAGCTCAAGAGATCTTAGAAAGGCCAATCTGTTGGAAAAGGACCCTGGTGGACAGGGCTAACTCTAAATCCCCGGTATCCCAATTTTTCCAGCTTAAACCCAACAAGAACATCTAAGCAACAAACTCCAAATTCGAACATCAGTAAGCATGGGCTAGGCCAACATCTTTGACTAGTTAAATTATATGAATTTGCTCCTAGATACACAATTAGCAGAAAACATCAAAGATAAGAAGAGCAGGAAAGCATTAGGGTACCGTGCAGAGGTATATCCTAAGCTAGATTACTGATTCTTATCAGAGAATAGTGGACAATATGATTAAACATGAAATAAGTAAGGAAAACATCACCCGTAATATAGACCAGGATCCTGTGAAATTTGCTTGTTCAATTGATGTGCAAAACCAGTCACATACTTTGAGCTCAATGGCTGTTACAATCCAAAATTTCTCCTCCCAGCCTACTAAATTACAAACTACTCAGCTACTCCCCCCAATAATATTTCTAACAGTCGAATGAATCCCTATCAATCAACAACAACCTTTACAATGGATTTTCGATGAATACCTATAGGTGAATGAGTGATAGAAGGAGTAGATGAGATAGTTGGCCCAATTAAATTAAGAACTTAATGTTTCTCGGCCTCTGAGAGGCTTGATGGATAAGAAATGACATGCTCCATGCTTCATTAAATGGTCCTTTGCTTGTATTTGTACTCTGAATGTATTTTTTTGACCTTTGAAATAAGTAAAGGGGTGCAGGTTGCCCATACTTCATAATTTTTGCTTCTGCCCTTTGAGGCTTAATGGACGAAGAGATTGACTTCTGGGTTGCTTCTTATATTTAACATAACTCTGCTGATATTCAGAAATAACTGTTCAACTGTCTTCAGGCAAATATCCTCTGTTCTGTCAACAAATATGCCTTATTTGATTTTTGTGAGGCTGCAGGTGTCTTTTGGTAGCTGGAGAGGTTGGATTTTGGTGCTGGAGAGGTTTCAATTGGACTCTGCTGTGGCGGTGGAGGCTTTCTTGGATTGACAGATGTCTTTGTATATTCCTAAAACACTTTTAATTCACTTTTAGGTCTGTGTTTTAGGCTGAATTAGGCCTCGGTCTTCTTTATGGTCTTCACACTGTGTCTTTGTCCTTTAAACACTGGATTATTGAGTTTAAATCTTCAATTAGGAGCCTAAATCCTTTAATTTTTCTCTGCTGCTTCTGCAGTGATCTTTCTGCGCTCTAAGTCATAGTGACAGTGACTGTGGAGACAGAGTGAATTCATCTCTATGTAATCCCCGCCAAAATACAATAAACTCGTTATAAAACCCAGGGGAGTGGTGGAAGGAATGTTGTGGAGGCCTGTGGAAATGGTGGCGCAGTAGTGGAAGCAGTGGTTGCAGTGAAGAAAATAGTGGAAACTGTGAAAGAACGGAGGAGAAATCGGTCTGATGGAGGTCTGGTGAAAAAATGGTTCTGGATCGTTGCATTAGATAAGGCAAAGGTGATCAACGATCAAGATTTATCGGGGAGGAGGTTAGACGAAGGAAAACGAGTTTTAGTGCTAAGACACTAAGGTTTCATTTTGGGTGATTTACAAAGAAAAAGGAGTAAAATGCATGAAGTCGGGGGCCTTTAATGGTGGGACCCGGCGGGTGGAGGGCGATAAAACGTGGACTGTTGGATCTCAGGAGGAGATCAACGGTGGAGATTAAATGATGGAACTTCGCGAGCAAAAAGGAGAAAGGTGGTTTTAGTGGGAAAATCGCCGGTGTCGCGTGGCTTCAGAGTGGTTTTAAAACTTCCCCAAAAAAACGCGATATAGGTCGCTGCATGACACGTGTCCTCCCCAAAACTGCATTTATCGCGTGATTTTAAAACGTTAAAGCCCGGACGAAAGATTTACGCGATATGTGTCTTGGCCATTGGATGTGGAGCGATGAGATCTGATGGTTGAGGTGGCAACGCGATATGGAAAGATGTGCAGGCGATTAGGCGAGAGGTGGTCAAAAGCGGATTAGATCCCAGCCGTCGGATCTAGAGAATAAACGGTCTAGATTTAAAGAGGGTGCGGAAGGAAAAATGGGCAAGTGAGTGAGCGGGAGAAACGAGAGCTGTTAGATCAATTGGAAGGAACGGTGGAGATTTGATCACATCGGAGCAAGGTAGGGGGCCTAGACTCCGAGATTTTGATGTTGCGATTACACTAGGTCTGTCGGATCAGAAAGACAGATCGACTGTCCACGCTTGATCGGAGGTGTAAGGGAGAGAGGCGATGGGGCGCGATACAATTAGTGCTGACCGTTGGATCTTGTAAGATCAACGGTGGGGATTTGAAGCAGAGGTTGATAGCCCAAAGCTCATCGCATCGGGAAAATTCATTTAACAAAGGAAAAGGCTCACATGGAACGCTCCGATTGCGATTAGCGCCCGGGGCTTTAGTGCCTGGTCTTGGGCGCGGGTCATATGTGGGGAAGTGGTTGGGGGCTAGGCTGAAGGGGGCTTAAGCCTATAATGCAAAAGGGAATTTTTGGCCTAAATTTAGTGCTTTTCAAGGCCAAATGGAGGTTTGGGCTGAGGGAATAAGGGACTTTTAAACCAGACAAAGGATATTATAAGGCTTAAAAAGGGTTTTAGGACAAGATGGAGGGTTAAAGAGGGGGTTTTGAAAGGGGGAGAAAGGGAGGTAAAAATGGAGGTTTTGTGATGATGAAAAAGGGCATATGGAGGCCTTTTGAGAATTTTCTTCCACAGAATAGCAGGGCTTTTAAATGGAAAAAGCAGTGAAGATTGTTCAAAGGGAAAAAGACACATGGAGGCTTCAAGAATGAAATATTTTCAAGGGAAATGTTTCTCTTGAAGACTCAGAACATATTTGGCCACCTGTTTGCTAGTCAAAAAATTTATAGGTGGCTAACAGACCCATTCCATAACCCCATGGGGTTTTAGCCCACTAACTAGGGTTACAAACTTCAAACATGAATATCTCTCAAACCGTGAAGAATTACGTGGCGTGCCATATATCAACGGAAACATCTAAACAAGTAGAAACAATCAAAAGCATTCTTGACCCAGAATATATTAATTTGGTAGTTCAAAATTCCCATGCAATATTGGGGTAGCCTGTGGTGCTACTTGGGTTGACATCAATGAAAAACGCTGATCAACATGGTCCTCTCTTGCCCCATGCAGAAAGCAGGCTTCAAGGAGGTGGTGGGAGAACTGAAAATTGCGAGCATGGAATGAGAGTAAAAAAGGAACGGATTGAGAACAAAGGGATGACACGTAGGAGTTGCAGGCTTCAAATATCATCAGAAACCCTCACAAAAATAGGCTACAGGGTGTTACAGCGAGAGAAAAACCTAGTTCGTCCTCCATCCTCAGGCATCAAGTTTCGAACCAAGAACCCTCACAGACTACAGGCCATCGAGAACGTCCACGACAAACTCTAGTTCAAGGGAACGACCATAACTCTACACAGGGAAGCGGTCGTGGCAAACCCTAGTCCAAGGAGCGACCATAGCTCTAAACAGTCGTAAACCCTCACTCTGCATTTCTCAATCCACATACTGTGATAGATGAGGTAATGTAGGCACCTAAAAATATAGAATTGCTGCCTTATTGAATAAGATAACTTTAAAAGATGTAATATCTATTTCTATGGAGATGTAATTTGATGGTGATCCCTGATGAGATTAGGATGCTTCAAAATATGAAATTGTATTTAAATAAAATTTTGAAATTTATTTGTATAAAATGTACTTCAAATATCTTAGCAGGCCAACGGACCCATCACCCTAACCCTCACTAGTCATAGGTAGACCCCCCTAGTTCTTTTTACAATGTTAGGATGGGGTTAACCCCTTTTCTCGAGAATGAGGAGTTAAGTGTTGTCACATGGAGCAAGGATTTAATCCAATAACATTACTTTGATTGCACTAGAATTTATCAAAATGATTCAATTCATTGGAGATTGTTTCATTTATGGCTTGAAAGGCAACCAAAAACATAAACATTTTCCTTCAAATATTATAGTTTGAGTATCTTCAAGGATGGTAATGGATGAGAAACATATTAATTTTATTTTTCTTTTGTAAATTTTATTCAAGTATTATTTCAATCCAATTTCTGATGTTTACAATTTCCCTCAATGTATTTTCAGTTGTGAATCTGTGTTATTCACCTGATTCTTCGCATATGATAATGAATATTCCTTGCGCTCTTTTTATTATATTATATGTTTTGTCCTTCTCTTAGATCTCTATAAATTTCTCTAGGCTGAAAAGAGAAATTCAGAGGTAACCACTGGCCACTTTTAGGGTAGAATCCGCACTACTAGCCTTGTAGAGGGCACTCCCAGTGTGTTATTCTCTCAATCAACTAAATGACTAAAAGCTTATAGATCTTAAGCTGGCTATGATGATCAAAGGGTATTTTTAGGCTTGATGTTTGAAAGTAAGTGTAGGAAAGTAAGCTACTCCAAATCAAATCATTGTTTTAGATCCAAGTGAAAAAGGGATATGATGAAATTCGAATAGAGGCAAGATGGGCAAACTTATTTCTATTAATTTAAATTTCATTGCAGTGAATAAGTGAGTTTAACATGCAGAAAGAAGAAAAATTGAGCATCAAAACACTGACGAATTCATATTTCCATAGAGGAAAAAGATAACACATATGATCAACTAATTTAAATTAGAGCACTAAGTGAATTCTGAAATATTTCCTTTCAAACTAAGCATGAGTAGTGTTTACACCATGAAAATATATATTATAAATAGATAATAAGGAAACACATAAGCATATCATAAGTAAACACACATACTAATACATACTGACACAAGAATCTCTGTCAAAACTGCACCCTTCTTTATTCTATTCAATTGGGAAAATGATACAGAAATTTCAGAAAATGTAGACTAACTTCCTTTCCACCCTAACCATAACCATTTTTTTTTAAGTTTTACATTATTATATATCATATATAATTTTGAATTACCACTCTAGTTGGTCTAATTTTCTTCATAGAAGTCAACCTGTGCTAGATACATTGCATACTTACTCACTATGCTAAGAAATAGGGACAATTTCACCATGACCAATACATTTTTGAAATATCAACCAAAATGGAATATTTTTTTAACAACTCAAAATACATGACTTAAGAGTTGTACATACCTATTCAACTACTCAAAATACTTCTAGAATCTCAAAAATCTAAATTTGTAAAGACACTAGTTGGTTGTTTACTTATGTAGCAGACCTCCAAGCTTGACGTGGTTGTAGATCCTTCTTGTAAGAACAAAGAAGATGGGCATGCTTGAAATGATGGTGTGATGGCATAGTACATTTGAAGTATTCTTTACAGCTCCTACAGATCTCCAATATAGCTGACTCCAACTTGCACAACAAATGCACATCAAATTCAACATTTTGGGCTGATGGTGGCTTTTCTAATTCAAAATGGTACAGGAGCACTCTTTAGTGGATATAAACTCCTTCTAACACCTTATCAATCATTCAAAACAACAAAAATTCCATCACTTCATCAAAATGGCACTTTACAACTTGCATAGGAGGACGTTGCTGCACAATTACAACTTCAACAAAAACTTGACCAAATAGGGAATATGAGCAAAATTTCAAAGAACAAAAAATGATAAAGTTCCTCCTGCAACGAAATTTATTTTTTAGCGGCTTCAACTAGAAAATCAAGTCCTCTCCTCCTTCTTTTTCTTCTAGATCCCTTGGCCTCAATGAGCTTCCTCACCAATCCGAGTCTTCTCTTTAATACCAAATTCTATACATACAAACTTTTCACTTGCCTATGTAGAGGAAAATTCCACTTCAAATTATGCTTAGCCTTGTCTAGAGTGGGTCCAACAACTTTTATCTGCCTAAACAAATCCATTTTATCCCTTTTATCTTTCTCTTCATGTTGATCTACCGCTTTTTGAACACCTTCAAGTTTTTCCAATAATTTCTCATATTCCTTTTGTTCATCAAATGCTACCTTTTGATCTGGTGGAAGAGTATCCTTCATCTATTCTTATATTCTGGATTTTGACCTTGTTATGGGCTTCCTTGGTTGTTTAATTGTCTCTTTAATATCTTCAACATCAATCATTTATTTACCTTCTCCTTTGCAACATGTACTGATGTTTTCCCTGATGGTTCTCCTTCACTGGGTTGGACAGTTCCTTGGGGTGCTTGCTGCCTAAGTTCTTTTTTTTTGCCGCAAATATGGCACCATGATATGAGCTTTATCAATTTGGTATTGTAACTCCATGATTCTCAAATCTTTGTCTTCTCAAACAAAAAGAACCTAACTGGGATGAGACCCACTCTTGACAGAAAAGACCAGATGAATTGTAGACAAGATCAAGTCGAACTTTTTCTCAACCAATGATTGGTTGAGAATGGACTCGGGAGACTGACTTTCAGAGAGAGTGGAATTGACCAGAGATGAATCCCGATCAATGACTTGATCAATCAGAGGGCTCGAAGAAAACTTCCAGTAACCGACGCGAAGACAGGACTCGGAAGCCGAAATAATATTCAATACTTTAGAAGCTTCATCCATATAAGGACATAGGTGAATGGGATGGCTCCCTTCACACAAACTACAAGGAAATTTGATCTTACCCTGTTTCTTACGTGTCTCATTATCTTTATTAAAAGGCTCATCATCAACATGATGCCCAAAGGTTTATGATGAAGGATGAATCGATCCAACAAACCACACTTTTAGCACGTTGGGAATTATACCAGGGTAATCACGAAGAAGGTTGCCACCCTCACATAGCTTGCAAGGGAATTTGACTCTGCGAGATGGAGTGGGAGGTTTCTCGATATTATTTGCATGGGTAGAAATAGTTGTTGATTCCCCCCCTAGCTTATTTTAATTCTTCTTCTTTGACTTCTTCTTCTTCTTCTTAGCCACCCTGTTACTAGAATCTGGATTTTCACGAGGCGAAGAGCAAGACTGAGGTGAAGAAATAGGAGAAGAAGGTGAGGTGTCAACTTTAGGATCAACATGGGGTTGACATGGTTCAGGCGGAGGAGAACTTGGTTGAGAAACTGTTGGTATATTCGACACCACAAGGGTTGAAAATAACCAAGCTGGCAGATGAATGCTTAATCCCAGGAGGGACAACGTTGCCATGTATGGGGCACCAACATTTACAAAAGAAGGAAACAAGCTGTGATTCCCATCTGAGGGAATCCCTGGGTTGATGGACTCTGGAAATGTCGCCATTGGAATCAACCCTAAATAATCACTAAGGAATGTAACTTTAACCAAGAATATTTCCTGGGCAGTTAATTTTAAGACACTGAAACAAAACTTTTCCTTTTCATATTTTAAGAGTCGATAAAAGGATAAAAGGTGACTCTAGTCACTTTCTGATTTAACGACCTCGAAATGACAAGTGTTCGATGATATTTTCAAATTTAAAGAGTCACAGAAAGATCAAAATGACTACTCAGGAACACTAGGAAAAAGGGTGTACCAAGCTCCCTTGAACTACAATATACACCTTTGAAAATGAATTTATCAAGGACTTAACATACGTGCAAGCAGTCTCCCCAAATGTTGTGTTAGGTGTATCACGGTTACAGGGTAGCAGACTCGACTTCCTATAGATAAAGGATTGCAACCTATGAGGGTCTCCCTTTATATGCGCGACGGTACGGGGAGAACAAGTTCGTACTAGCACTATCTAATGCAATATTGCGAGCCACAACTTCTAGGTTTAATGATGCCAGAACACGTCACTATCTTAGACCTCTAAGTGTGAGCGTTAAGTTCTAATGCTTCCTTAGGTTGATTGAGTTAATTTTACGGTTTATATTGAAATTATGTTTCAGTTCCAAGGCCCTACTGTTGTCATTAGAGAACTTCTATATGCAGCTATATGAAAAAATAAATCTTTCAATTCAATGAATTCTATCTCATTAAGGGAAGAGTCTCAAACAATGATGCAACAAAAAATAATACTACAAACGAAAATTTTTCTCAACTAGATGACTTTCACTATCCCAAAGTAATCTAAAAAATTGAAGGATGTGAATTATGCAATGTAATCTATGAAAATTTCTCTTTTTGAAAGCTATGCAATTGTAATCTATGCACAATTTCCTTTTTCTTTTGAATGAATAAGAATGCACTCAATGATCTTTTTGATGAAATGAGAATCTACTTAATGCATGCATTTAATGAAAGAGAATGCACTCAATTCAACTTTTAGTTTTCAATCATTAAAAAATGTAATCTAAGTTCAATGATAAATTTCAAACATGACTTTCCAATGCAACTTGATCTAATGCATTTTATCGAAAAGAAAACTTTGAGACAAAAACTAAATGAATGCAAATTTTATTAATGCAAAAAGGATGCAACCAAACATTAAGAATACAATCTTGTTTTGAACACTTTGTAATGAAATTCGTAAAAAGGCTACAAGACATATGAGTTCGGGTACAACGAAGGCTTCCAAAGTGTGGGCTCAAAACAATGCATTCATTCCCTTTTACATCAAGCAATCATAAGACTTTTCAGTCGAACAATGAGCAATGTAATCTATGCTCACAAGTGAACAAGCAGACCAAATGAAGTCGGACAGACACTTGAGACTTGATCACTCAATCAAACAAAAAGAAAAATGCAATAAACTAGATATGGCTCACCAAGGAAGGAGACTGACTCAATCAGCAGGGTGATGTCCCGTGAAGCATGCAACAACAAAATTGATGCACAATCCTTGAAAAACCTAGGGCGCTAGGATGCATGTTTGAACAGAAAGAACAAAAAAAAAAACAAAAAACAAGCCAACGAGCCAATCAAACCAACTTTAGTGAAGGGGAGAACATGTAAATCATATAGAGAAAAGGATCGAAAGGGCAAGACACACTAGTGAAGGACTTAGGGAAAAAAACCTTAATTTTTCACACACAGAGGAATGCGCACGACTTTGGGGTTGAAACTAGCATCGAAAGACAAATTGGCGTGACTGTATAACTGACAACTAGCACTGATCTTCTTGATCGGCACGAATGTCAGACAAATAAAAGTGTTGATTTCTAAAAAATAAAAAAACAAAGAATTTCTCCTAACCAAGACTAGACTCACCACTTCAAGCAAAAACTAAAAGATTGTAATTGATGAAAAACATAGGAACAAAAATGGAAATGGTTGTTCGACTAAACTCGTCAAATGACGACCTCAAAGAGTTACAAAATCAAAGGAAAATCCCAAGTGGAATTGCCAATTTTTTGTGTAGCCAAATCCCCTCTACGGACAGAGGCGATCCCTCTAGGCCTAGGGTGGGTCTAGCAACTAAGGTAACATACTAACATATACCTTCCTAGATTGTAAATGAAATTCAAATCAAGGAAGATAACCTACCTTGTCCCAATGCTATGTTGACGTCTTCTGTCGAAGCTTGTTGATCTGTCACTCTTCTCAAGCTCGATACACACTGCTACCAACGTTCGGTTACATGTGCAGACAATCAAGACACCATGACAAAAATAAAACAATTACAACCTATACAATTGATCAAGGAATGCTAGAAATCTCATTATAAATGTAAACAAGATTGGAAGATAAACATCAGTTGCATTTTATTATGATAAAGACAAGGGGATTTTACAACCAAGCCTTGATGTTGAGGCTCTCCTTTGACAGGTTCGTATCCAAGAACATTTGTGACACCCTCATACACAAAGGTCTAAGATCTCATTATGTTCCTAACACACAAAAATAATCACTCTTCTTTATTCTCCCAGTCTAGCTATAACCATTAGGGGAATTTTGAGGTCTAAAATAGGCCTCCTAAGGAAACTATAAAATAATATTGGAAATAATTAAATAAGATTTGATTACATCATCAAATTTTAGAGGGAAAAAAGAAAAAACTACTTTGTCAACTCGTATTTCAACTTATCTCCCAAAGTTTTTACTCAAATTTTGAGCGGGAGTACTCGTTGGATGAAAAATTTAGTTCCTCATCCAAGGAGTACCCATGTTGCATAATTTAGATGGATTGTGCTACACGAAAAATGAGAAATACATGAAAAACGTGATTGCAATCACGTTTTTTTAATGTATTTCTCATTTTTCGTATAGCAGGGTCCACCGAAAGTATGCAACATGGGTACTCCTTGGATGCATTAGGGGATTTTTGAGGTCTAAAATGGGTTTTCTAAGGAAATTTTAAAATATTAGTGGAAACAATAAAATAATATTTGATTACATCATCAAATTTTAGAGGGAATAAAGGAAAAACTATTTTTTTCAACTCGTATTTTCAACTTATCTCCATATGGGTTTACTCAAATTTCAAGCGAAACACTTTTTGGATGCAAATTTTAATTTCTCATCCAAGGAGTACCCATGTTTCATACTTTCGATGAACCCTGTTATACGAAAAATGAGAAATACATGAAAAATGTGATTGCAAACACAGTTTTTCATGTATTTCTCGTTTTTCATGTAGCAGGGTCCATCGAAAGTATGCAACATGGGTACTCCTTGGATAAGGAATTAATTTTTTCATCCAACGAGTACACTTGCTCGAAATTTGAGTAAAAAATTTGGGAGATAAGTTGAAAATATGAGTTGAAAAAGTATTTTTTTATTTTATTATTTTTTAATCTTTTCACCCTTTTACTTAAATTATCACACCATGGTTGACATCATCATCTTGATTCCTATTGGTTCTTATAAAGTTTATTTTGGTTGTACATTTTACGTAGGAGGCCCATTTTAGACCTCAAAATTCCCCTAATGAACATTATAATTGCTTCTTCTCTTTGTGATTGCTGCTTCTAACTAGGCTAGCAGAGGTGAAAGAGGTCTCCTTATATCACAATGGAGGAGGAGGATATGGGCCCTCAAATGATGGTAAAAAAGCTTATCCTTTGGAGTAGTTCCTATTTTATGGGAACAAGAAGCCCAAAGGGGAATTCCTCAACCGTATCCTCAAAACAAACTTCCATATCTCTGCTTCGCGAAGCTTCTAGTCATGGAAACTTTGTTTCTATTTAAAAAACCTTCCGAAAGAGGATCGGTGTGGGTCAGATATTAAGACAGAGCGCCGATCGGCACAAGTCTCAGTGTAAATCTCTGTTATCGGTGCGGGTCAGACACTGAGACAAAGCTCCGACCTTGAAAACTAGGCTTTTATAGGGACCTTCCAGAAAAGTTGTAAAGGGAGATGAATTGGTAGACAAAGTGTGGTTTAGGGGTATGTATTGCAGGCTTGGAAAGTACACAAGGGTCACTGTATGGGTTTTCTAGGATCAAGAAACGGGGAGTACTGGGACAATGACAAATTTTTATGTAACAAATATATTTAGAATCTATATTTTTCCCAATTTTAAAATGATCGAAACCATTAAACATAATTTTGAAAACTAGACATTGGATCATCGACAAAGCAAAACTTCCACAACTTCGTTGCATCTCGATAACAAATCAAACAGCCCACCCTTATTTATCACCTGATATACGCCTGAGCTAAGGGAAACGAGAGTAGATCCATCTTTTATTATTTTCACTATCGAAGCTTTGTAGTTCCTTTCATTATAATTTTCGTAACATGTTATAAGTATTAATATTTTAAATTTATTTGAAGTGTAGATATACGTAACATTTTTTCATCGTCCTTTGTGTGCACCTCCACAAATAGAGAAACCAAACATATTTTTGAGAGCATAGTTAGCTTTGCATAGTAGTGCTCACAGTTGCTATAAAGTTTGAAAGATGTTTATATGTTATAACCCGCAAAGGTACAAACATTGTGGATAAAAAATTATGTTATTTGTTTCACATACTTGTTCTCCTGCATAACATTTATTTCTCACATGCATTCACCCACATGTGGATTACAAGGATGTTATAAGTTTTAATTGTGCTTCCTCCACACCATTGGACTCAGGGTCATTGAACATAGTTTTGAGCACCAGGCATCACACTAGAAACAAATATTACATGGCCAAAACTTAAAGGGAAATGAGAGTAGAGCCAAATTTTATCATTTTCATTATCGCAAATTTGAAGTTATTTTTACCAAAATACATTCTGTCATTAAGTGCTCTGACACTAACACTGGCACAATTATGTTATTTATATGCCCAATGATGCCAGAACTGATGCAATTACAGGATGCTTACACAGACCCGGGGGGGGTGTGAAATACAATTAACTTGTATATCCATAAAGTTGATAAATTTTTCGGAATGTCGAGGTGTGGATGAAGAAATTAGAAACTTGCGGTGGTTTAACCTTCACACTCCACAAAATGTATCAATGTTTCCTATTGATAACAATAACTATTTTTAGTGAGTATTCGATCATGAACTCAAAATGAGATTGTGTAAATGTAAATGAAGAAAGATTGTAATTAATACTTCCCAACTTCATCCACATATTTTATGATGTGAAACCATCTGTTCTAAAATGGACACAAAGTGAAGATCATCAAAATAAAATGGTGAAAAAATGCGACCAAACGAGACACTAAACTAAGGAAATTGAATAAATGTTCCTATATGCCTAAATTATGTTCATATGAATATTTATATTTATGTGCATGTTAACATTTATGATTTTGGAACTTGAAACTGAGATCGTTTCAAAACTTGATTTAATTTACTCTAACACATTGTATAATGATTATTGCTTTTTAACAAATAATTCAAAATAATAAAATAGACTTTTCAACGTTTATTCAATGAACGCATCCATAAACATGGCTTCACCACTAGTATCTATTCTAACTGACTAAAAGGACCCACACAAGAATGATATGTGTGGAAATTTTGTTTTCCCTCTTTTTGACACCTTTGTATACATTACCCATCCACACATATCAACTTTCTGAAGCGTGGATTATCAAATATTAAAAGCATAAGGCTTAATCCTATTATTAACAAATATATATTCAGATCTTAATAGCTAATAATGAAATTTTTATGCCTCACATTGCAATTTGCAGAGTGCAGAGATGCGAGCTTAATTGATTAAGGAAATGTGAGGTTCGTGTTTTTTCATTATTCGAGAATTCTTCGTTTCACTAATCATTTACATCATCTATTTTTATTTCCACCTTCGCACCTCCACATTACGCACAATGAATTTCATCTCTGCACATGTGGCCACCCAAAAAAACCGCCTTAGAATTATAATGGAATATTAAGATTTGCATATCATCTTGTGCCATTGCCACTGTTGGTGCATTGTGAGAAAAGAAAAGGTGCAAATTCATATTGAACAAATACTGAGCAATATTAAATATCAGTTTATTTCTCACCTCTGCACTCCACATAATGAAAACTTTGTATCCACAATGAAATCTTCTTCCTTGCAATCACAGTCTTTTTCACATATTTAATAATGAAATGGTTATTTAATGTGTTTAATCCAGTTGCATGGAACAAGGAACAAAAACTCTCTTTGGAATTATTATGTACCTCTGAATACATTTCCTCACACATTTATTTTGCACAACTCCCTCTTGCATAACAATAAACCCAGATATTTGAACATAGACAATAATTTGTTGTGATCATAATAAAGAATGCTGGACAAAAAACAATCACAATACACTAAAGTATTCCCCGACTAATGCAACCAACCATGAATTAATATTTTATGTCAGTAGCTTTATGTTCAATGCATTCAAGTTGGATGATTTGTTAATATAAATGCTAAGATCACACAGACTAAAAATTACAAAATTTCAACGTAAGGAGAAATAAGCATTACAATTCATTCAAAATAAAAAACCAACATGTTCAAGCCAACTGCACATATCAAGGAAAAAAAAGCTCTTTAGGAATATTTTGTATCTCCACATACATTCCCTACACTTTTAATCCACACACCTCCCTCTCGCACAACACTACATATTAATCAATTAGTTTGTCATCATATACAATATATCCAAAAACCTAAATCTTTGAACATATACAAGAATTGGCTCTAACCATAATATAAAAAACTAGTCAAAAAGCTATCATGATACACTAAACTATATTGTGTCTAATTCCATCAACCATGGATTAATAGTTTATGCCAGCGTTGGAATCACATAAGCTCTTATCTCGATTTCCATTTGAGCCTAAATGACATTTCCAACATGTATTAGCTATGAAGTTTTGAAAATAATTAATACGTGAAGTTCAAAAAGCATGATTCTACATTTTGGCATTCATTGACGACCAATGTTGCAATTTTGAAAATAAATTAGAAGGAGACAATTTACCCATCAGTATTGATCAAGGGTATGAGAATCACCAAATCAACAACAAAACCTAAATAAATACATGTAACCAAAAATTTACATGCCCCAAACTTTTTTAGTTATTTCTTCTATAGAAGGAGGTATGTGAAAATGTATGCAAAGATACAAAACATTCCAGAGCAATATCTTTGTTCCCTACTTCACACAACCGTTCTAGCATTCATCCTTTCAAAGTCTTGCGACTCCAGAAATTGCCTCGCCTCATTTGAATATGCTATATCCAATTGCTCTGCATATATAAAACAAAGCAATGAAGTGATTAAAATTAATATATTGCATGTTCTCACGTATTATCGTACAATCCCTATGTAAGTGCGGAAGTGCTTCTAGACACATACCCCTTCTCCCGTACATCCTTCATTCTTCACAAATTCACGGTTCCATGCACATATGTTCCCACACAATTAAATTTGTAAAACTTTAAGATGAAAAAAACGTTTAAAATAAAAGAAGAAAAAATTCACTAAGAATATTTATCATAGTGATAGTGTCAATGTTAAAGTGAGAGCATTGAGGAAGCACTTTCCATAGATGGAATGAACACTAATATATATATATATATATATATATATATATATGTGATTTCCAAACATTGAAAATACATAAAATAAATCACCCTCCACTAGAGGAATTATGTCCCATCAGTGCTCACTCATCTAATCAATAATTAGAAAAAATATTTCCATAATTAGAAAATCATTTTTTAATTTATGGGAAAATAGAAATATTCATCATTTTCCCTAAACTTTGGTTAAAATTGCAAAAACATAGCAAAATAATTGAGAGTCAACACACTTTGACCGTGAGGTGAGTGCTATAGTCCATGACGAGGCACAAACTAATAAATTATTTAAAAAAAAACATACTCACGGAACTTAACATAAATAAATTTTGTATCTTCAATATATATGTAAAAAAATACTACTAAAAAAATTAAACCAACCAATACTATTGGCTATTATAAAGAAAACCTTTATCCAAATAACGCAACATAGCTAGTGTTCTTAGTCACTTAGTTTAATTATTGAACTTTGAAAGGTATTAACCAACTCCCACATTTAAATAAGGGCCACATAGTATCTACTCTTGTTTAGTTTAAATATAATTAAATTAGAGTAAAAAACAATAAAGAAATACAACTTTATACTAATAAAAATTACTATTGAAATAGCAAGATGATTCATGGTTGCATTATCTATAGCTAGGTAGAGATAATAAGAACTCTATTTGTGGATGGTTTATTTTATAAACTTTAATATCATATTTGTTTATTTTAATCTTTTATTTGTATAGATTTGTATGAAAAATTTTATTTTATTTTTGACAAAAGGTACAAGTGCCTTCTAGAAACATTCTCATGGGAAAAGACGATGTGTGGTGTTAGATTAAAATATAGTTAAATTAACTTAGTTTAAATATAGTTAAATTAAAAGACGATAATATAAAAGATTGCAATTGATAAATGATTCATAGAACTCCAGGTTTCATCACCAATCTCATCCATGCATGTGAATATAAGATTGTGCATGGATAGAGAGGAAATTTTAAAACAATTACACTAGGCTATTGATGTTGAATGACGATAATTTATTTTATTTTATGTCTTCACCATCATTTAATTTTAGCTACCACTTTAATATGCTATAAATTTCAAAAAAAAAAATCATTAATAAAATAATGAAAATTATCTCATCGTGCATTTAATAAAACTATTTCAACCAAAAAGAAAAAGAAAAAAGACAAAACAAACTTAGAAGTTTATTAGTTGTGCATTTACTGTCCAAATGGAATTCTCCTTCATTTAAAAAATAATAATAATAAATTACACATCATCGTGACAATGATATTTGAAATTGTACCTCAATGTAATAAAATATCTCTAACGATATAGAGAAATTAATAAAACAACATCCTTTCAATACATTACGCTTATTTGAATATTTTTAAGCTAATCCTTTTTTACTTATTTTTGTAGTTTATTTAAATTTAGATTTATTAAATATTGAAAAAAATTAATATTTTTAATTATTTAATTTTCTATTATGTATTTTCTTTGTATTAAAAATGTTACATATCAATAATTTGATTTCACTTAATGCTTAATACAAATGTTACATATCAATAATTTTATTTCACTTAATGCTTATAAATCTAAGTTTAAAATAGATTTAGGTTAATTAATTTCTTTTAAATGTTGTTATATAGGGACCATTAATTTTATTTTCATTAAATTTGATTTTATGTTTTTTAAAATGGAATCTTCATTCTTTTAAGAATAATAGTATATTCATTTTTTTTAATGATAATAAAACATTTCTAATATAGTAATATTTTAATTTATTGTTACTCATAATGATTTTAGAGGATGATAATTAAAACAAAATCTAAATTTCTAAGTTTTTAAGCATTTTTTATATATTTTTATATAATTATTTTTATCATTAAAAAGTTGATTATATAAAATAAAATACATATTGTTTTTTGTTTAATTTTTTATTTTTATTTTTGATATTAAGATATATATATTTTTAATATTGAAATTTAAATAATTTATTAATATAAAAATCATTGTGTTTTTATGAATGTTTCAATCATTTCTATCAACAAATGTTTCAAATTAGTTGCCACTTTATAATTTTGATTCCCTTGAATTTTAGGGATCCAAAGTTCATTATGTTTTCATGAATGTTTCAATAACTGCTATGAATGAATGTTTCAAAACAATTAATGCCATTGAACAATATATATGTTTTTCCACACATGTTTTAATCATTGTTATCATTGAATGCTTCAAATCAATTAACACCATAGAAGAGTATGCATGTTTCAATTAGTTAGCATTATGAAGCAACCCATTCTCTTTTTGAGTTTCAATTTTAAAATCATACAACTTGATAAGTGATCTGGATTGGATCATTATATTGTTTTCTATCCATCTTGATGTATTTGGAGTGGAAAAATTGGAGGAATCAGCTCAAGGGACCATTTTAACCAGCAAGACATAGTTTGGAAAAATGAGGTTTGAAACCTTCAGGGAAAATGTTGAGGCAGCAAACAATGTTTTTTGTGGGTAAAAAATTTCCACTTTAGCATAACACCATTTCATGCTATTCTACACACATTTATTTCCAACAGCACAAGAAGCGCATCAATCGAAGTCCGAATGCAAAAGTTACGCTACTCAAAAGTTGACCTTCTTGTTTTCACACCTATAGTTCGGGAGGATGCCACGCCAACCCCTGTTATTCATGGAAAAAAAGCTAGCCATGTGATTATGATGTAAAATACTCTAGAAGAGTCTATATTGTAACTCTAGTTAAGAGTTGATTATCAAGCTATGTTATAACTGGGCCACTAGGAGGAAGAGGCATTCCATTCTTTCAAGAGAATTTTGTTCCATATTTGAGAAAATATAGATATGGGAGATAGGAGGCAGAGCACACATAAAGTATATGTTCACTGTAGCAGCCCACAGGCCACATGCATTACTTCTTTGTACCTACAACCATATTTCCAGATAGAGAAAGAAAGTGAAGTGACCTCATCTTCCAGTTAAGTTTTCTCCCAAAAGGGTTTCCCATAGAGCATATCTTGTGTCTTATGCGCGTGTGTCGGCTTATTTTGTCATTCTTTATTATTCTGCATAATTTCCATTCACATGCATGCACTAATTAGAGCTAAATCTACAAATCTAGAATTTTAATAAAACTGTAATAGTGTAAAATTTTAGCATTTAAATATATAATTATCAGATCTATCGTGACGAACTATCCAGTGGAATATCCACGACATTTTATGGATCAATAAATGGACAAGAGAAAGTATAAAAGATTTTTTTTAATCCTATGTTAAAATTGTTTAGAAAAAATGTTGTGAGTTGAAATGAGAAAAACATCATAATCTATTTTCCATGTTCAATAGATAAAGTTCCAACACAAACATGTTAAAATGAAGACCTATTTAAATTAATATTAAATATTAAATCCAACTCTAGAAAATATTAGATTCCTTGCCTGTGGTGGATGTACCATTAAATTTGTAGATTAGGACATACTTGGTTAATATTACTTCACCTATACCATGATTGGACAATCTAAATTTAGTGTGGGGGTTTTGTTTAAATATTAAATTCGTAACCACAGATACAAAATAAATGTTAAATTAGTCTATCCGAGAAAGGGAAAATTTCTAGAGACGATTTAAAAATTTGCTCCAAGTGCAATAAATGGCTAGAAGGCGGATTTTTATTATCACCAAGTTAGGAGAAAAAAATTATCAAATTCGTTGTCTAGAGATATTTTGATTCAAACTTTATCGTTATTCAATAATTGGGATTAATTAATAATTAACCCAAATGTTCGTTATTTAATATGATAGTTGGAGATCGAGCTTTGGAATCCAAGTTACATTCAAACTTACGGTGAGAGCCCCGACTTCCGGTCGGCCAGGAATGGGTCCCATGGGCCCCATCGGCCAACCAGGATGGAAGAAGCAGTCGAGTCCTGACACATTTCTTAGTAGTGTTTTTAAACTCCGATCTCTGACTAAACGAGTATAAGAACATTTGAAACTCTTTGGAAGACTAATATTGCAGGTGAAATTTATGTTTGGAAACCGTATTTGCAGGTTTTGGATGCTTGATGTCCAAGAGTGGATGGTAAATTTCTTTGATGGTAATTTAATTCCTGAATTGAAATGTTTTCGTGAATTTAATTCCTGAATTGAAAGAATTGTTGTGTTTAATTCTTGAAATGAAAGGTTGGGTGAACTATTTCCTGAATGGAATGGTGTCATTTAATGTTTTTAATACGCTGAATGGTTAAACAGAGATGTACATATGGCTGACCACATTTCACCTATTTTTGTGTAGGTGTTACGTAGTTCTTGTGCAGGTGTTACGCAGCAATGGGATCTATTGCCCCAATGCAAAATCAATGGGTGATTGTTTGATGGGATAACTGTACTTTAGGAAAATTAGTGGTTCACTGTTTGATGGGATAACTATACTTTTGGATGGAAAAAATTGTAATGATTTGTAGTGCATTTTGACTTAGTTGGTAATTCAGAACTCGAGGTACTTGAGACAATAGGTCTTGTCAACTTGTGATGTTAAGACTCGATGTATGATAGTTGTTGGTCTAATAAAAAACTGGGCCCATTTTGGACATATTTCTGTGCATAATTGAGTGAGTTTATGATTTTTGTTTGATGGATGTGTGGGACCAATACTATAACTACTACTAGTCCTTGCACAACAATAGAAGTCTCTCCCCTAGTATTGCAGGTGAAATTTATGTTTGGAAACCCTATTTGCAAGTTTTGGATGCTTGATCTCCATGAGTGGATGGTAATGTTCTTTGATCAGTTAACTCTTGTGGTATTTTAAAGGGTTAGATCAATAGTATGAGAAATCGTTTTCTTTAGCGACGTGTAACATAAATTCTTCCTTTGGTTTTGATTTTATTGCAATTATAGCAAATATTAAAAGGTTCTCAGTGAATGTATTTATATCACTGTAGTGTATTTATTGTCTTTGTGACAACAAATTTGATAATTTTTTGCTTCTAACTTACTGATAATAATTTTGAAGTTTTTTATTTAATTTTTTATGATAATAATTTATTTTAGTAGAAGAGTTAATTATTATATTTTATTGATCATCCCGAATAGGTCTCATATATAAGAATTAGAAGTAAAAATATTAATTAATAAACAATATCTCATAAGGTTTAATCCACATATAATAAAATTATCCAAAATTAAATTCGTTAATATAAAATTAATATATTAATTAAATTCAAGGATTATTATAATTAATATTTCAAATTAAATATTAATAATAGCCATCATATGAAATTTAATTTATATTAATATTAAATTATAATATTAATTACTATTTATTATATTACACAGGGGTTTCACTCAATGAACCTCTAACATATCAGGTGCCTTCGTGACATATTAAACAATACTCATAATTTTGACTACATATTGGAAAATACCTATAAAAATAACATATTTTAACCCCCTAAGAATATGAACTCAATACACCTTCCCAATTAAAAAAGTTGCTTTCAATACCCAGGTCTGCCTATTTTTAGTTTGTTGGAATTGTAGAGGCTACCCTTGGAGGAGGGGATCTGGGTTAGGGCCTATTGCAGAACATAGAGACATAATTTGTCTCACGGAAACTCATGAACATGATGGTTGCAAAACTCTTGTGTTTGACAATTATTTGAAGTTAGCAGTTTTGAACAAGGTAGCAGAAAATGGCAGGGGTATGGGGGAATACTAGTTTTAGTGAAAGAAAAGGAAGGTTGTCACATTCAATTGATGAAAGAAGATGAAAATAAATGATATTTATGGTTCAAAATATCAGAGAATGACAATCACATAAGAATTGTAGCATGTTATTTTTCCCCTCAAGTCTCAAAAACTTACAAAAATAAGGGGCTAGACAGCAAGGATCCGTATGCAACCTTAAAGCAAGATATTGTTGCATACTATCAACAGGGAGAAATATTTTTAGTGGATGATTTTAATGCCAATCATGAAGCTAGTATTCTTTACTGCAAAGAGGATCATAATCCTAGTTGGCTCACTGAAGAGGATAATCCCCATTGGGTGAGATGTTCAGAAGATGACAAAGTTAGCAATCATTTTGGAGAGGAATTGCTTACACTGTGTGGGGCTTTCAACTTAATTATTTGCAATGGTTTGGACAAATGGAAAATATCTGGGAACTTCACTTGCAACACATACAATGGGGAAAGTGTCGTTGATTATGTGATTTGTTCACAAATATTGATAGAAAATATAGATGAAGTTAAGATTGGAGAGCATAATTGGGACCTAAAATCATACAACAACCCAATTTATATAAAATTATCATGGGTAGAAGAAAGGAAGCATCAGAGAAAAATCCAATGCTCTCGGCAATCACTACCAAGGCGCAAAGTTCTTCTAATGCAAGAAAATTGTACTATCTTCAAGATAATGCTCGAGAGATTAATTCAAAAAGAGAAAACTAGTTTCCAAAGCTTCAACAGTCATGATTTCACAAATATAATTCAAAGGGTACTTGAGAAGTGCAAAAGAGAAAAAAATAGGAAATTAGAATCAAATTGTTTTCCTGTAAATGCTTGGTTTGATGAGGAATGAAAAATGGCAAGGAGAACCTTGAAAAAGATAGGCAAGGAGAAGATGAATGTAAAGTTGTATAAGTGGATACTAAACAGGAAGAAAGATGATTTCATGCAAACAAGGCAAGAAGAGTTAATATATCTAGGCAAGAATAACCCAAAAAATTGCTCGTAGGAACTTCAACCAAGGAAGAAGCAAATCGAAAATAATATTAGAGCTAATCAATGGTTTGAATATGCAAAACAACTCTATGAGAAAGAATCAGAGGTTGAGCCTCCGCCGGGGCTGAACACAACTACAAAGTTCTTCACATTACACAAGGTTGAGATTGCAATTAAAAAGTTGAAAACAGGAAAGGAAAAAGACTTGGTTGAACTTCAAGCAAAGTATCTAAAATGGGGAAGGAACACTCTTGCATCGCATGTTATGGAAATATTCAACAACATCATTCAACAAGGATTCCCAAGAGACTGGAAAACTAGCCTAGCAATACCCCTTTTTAAAAGTGGAGACATTAATAATCCGTCCAATTAGAGAACCATTATGATCAATCATTTGCTTGCAAATCTTTTCGGTAGCATGCTAGAAAATAGAATCAGTAAGTGGGCATAAGTAAAATAAAAGAGGGAAAAATGACAAGCGGGTTTTAGGCCGAAACATTCTACAGTGGATCACGACATTACGTTGAGACACATTATTGAAAATGTTTCGGGGGATAAAGAAGAAGTATTCTGATGTTTTGTTGACTTCAAAAAGGCATTTGACCTAGTCCCTCGAGATAAGTTGTGGTGTAGAATGGAATAACTTGAAATTCCTTTGCATTATATAGCTAATGTCCATAGACTTTATGAAGTGGTGAAAGTCAAAATTAGAACCTCAACGGGTATTTCAGAAAGCTTTAGGAGTAACATTGGAGTCAAGAAAGGTTTCCCTCTATCCGCTACTCTTTTTGGTTTATATATTGATAAACTGTAAGAGTGGCTAAATTTGCAAGGTGAGGATGGTGTTTGTTTGGGGGAGTTTGTGTTAAAGCTTCTTTTATATGCTTATGATCTTGTATTGATTTCTAAATCGGCCCATGGATTGCAAATGCACCTATATGCCCTTGAAAATTTTTGTAGAGTAGTGGGGATGCAAGTCCATATTAGCAAGACCAAGATAAAAGGAAGCAGAGTCAACATACGTTCTTCTTTGAAAGCAACATTATTGAAGAAGTAAATGAGTAAAAATACCTCGGGATCGATTTTAACAACAAACTTAATTAGGAGGACTGTAGAAAAAAAGAGAATATTAGGAGGGTGGAAAGCATTATATGCTCTTCAAAACAGATGTAGAGAGGCAAAGTTATGGGATTGGAAAATTATTAAAGTGCTTTTTGGACTCCTAGTTTGTCCAATGATGCTATATGGGTGTGAATTGTTGGCTAGCGGCACCCCTGTCTCAAAATGGAAGCAAATTGAGAAAATCCAAAAATGCGTAATCATGAGCAAGTTCAAAATAAAAAGTTCAGTACCTTATGATATAATATTAAGTGAAACAAGAGCAAATCCCATTGAAGCAATTTCTATGGTGCGGCTCATAATATATCTAAAAAGAATTGAGCAAATGGGAGTAGGTAGATGGCCTAATGTTATCTTCAAGGAAGGCATGAGTGAAAGAAAGAAAACATGGATGTGACAAAACTACACATGGATGCAAAAATGGAATATCTACCTCAGCAAGGAGCTAAGGAATTTTGTTATGGAGAAGTTTCATGAATAGGTATGGGGAAAAGAGTTGGGTAGATAGAAGAAGTACTACATTGAAAAATTCAACCCTACCTATGATCTTCAACAAAAAGAGTACATTAATAAATTTTCTCTAAATGCAATAAATGGCTAGAACACGGATTTTTATTATCACCAAGTTAGGAGAAATTTTTTTATCAAATTCGTTGCCTAGAGATATTTTAATTCAAACTTTATCGTTATTAAATAATTCTAGGGATTCATTAATAATTAACCCAAATGTTTGCTATTTAATATGACTAATCGGAGATCGAGCTTTGGAATCCAATTTGCCTTCGAACTTATGGTGAGAGCCCCAACTCCCGACCGGCCAGGAATGGGTCCCATGGTTCCCATCGGCCAACCAGGCTGGAAGAAGCAGTCGAGCCCTCAAACATTTCTTAGTGGTGTTTTTTAACTTTAATATCTGACTAAGCGAGTAGAAGAAAAATATTTGAAACTCTTTGGAAGACTAGTATTGCAGGTGAAATTTATGTTTGGAAACCCTATTTGTAGGTTTTGGATGCTTGATGTCCAGGAGTGGATGGTAATTTTATTTTGTGGTAATTTAATTCCTGAATTGAAATGCTCTAAATGCTTTCCTGAATTTAATTCCTGAATTGAAAGGGTTGTTGTGTTTAATTCTTGAAATGAAAGGTTGGGTGAACTATTTCCTGAATTGAAATGCTCTCCTGAATTTAATTCCTGAATTGAAATGCTTTCCTGAATTTAATTCCTAAATTGAAAGGGTTGTTGTGTTTAATTCTTGAAATGAAAGGTTGGGTGAACTATTTCTTGAATTGAATGGTGTCATTTAATGTCTTCAATAGGCTGAATGGTTAAATAGACATGTACATATGGCTGACACATACT
Source organism: Pinus albicaulis (assembly GCA_034641835.2). Classification (NCBI taxonomy): domain Eukaryota; kingdom Viridiplantae; phylum Streptophyta; class Pinopsida; order Pinales; family Pinaceae; genus Pinus; species Pinus albicaulis. The sequence continues at coordinate 210,546,105 of CM076582.1, forward strand.
TCACCTATTTTTGTGTAAGTTTTACCCAGCAATGGGATCTATTTCTCTAATGCAAAATCAGTGGGTGACTGTTTGATGGGATAACTGTACTTTTGGATGGAAAACATTGTGATGTTTTGTAGTGAATTTTGACTTAGTTGGTAATTCAAAACTGGAGGTACTTGAGACAATAGGTCTTGTCAACTTCTGATGTTAAGACTTGGTGTATGTTAGTTGTTGGTCTAATAAAAAATTGGGCCCATTTTGGACATATTTATATAACTTATATAACTTAATATAAAGTATTTATGTGCATATTTTAGTGAGTTTGTGATTTTTGTTTGATAGATGTGTGGGACCAGTACTCTAACTACCACTGGTCCTTGCACAACAATAGAAATCGTTTGATAGAGGAGTGGATGGTAGTTTTCTTTGATCGGTTAACTCTTGAGGTATTTTGAAGGATTAGATCAATAGTATGAGAAATCATTTTGTTTTGTGACGTGTAACATAAATTCTTCCTTTGGTTTTGATTTTACTGCAATTATAGAATATATTAAAAGGTTCTCAGTGAATGTATTTATATCACTTTAGTGTATTTATTGTCTTTGTGACAACAAAATTGATAATTATTTGCTTCTAACGTAGTGATAATAATTTTGAAGATTTTTATTTTATTTTTTATGATAATAATTTATTGTAGTAGAAGAGTTAATTATTATATTTTATTAATCATCCCGAATAGGTCTCATATATAAGAATTAGAAGTAAAAATATTAATTAATAAACAATATCCGATAAGGTTTAATCCACATGTAATTAAATTATCCAAAATTAAATTCGTTAATATAAAATTAATATATTAATTAAATTCAAGGATTATTATAATTAATCTTTGGAATTAAATATTAATAATAGCCACCATCTGAAATTTAATTTATATTAATATTACATTATAATATTAAATACTATTTATTATATTACACAGGGGTTTCACTCAATAAACCTCTAACATATGAGGTGGCTTCGTGACATATTAAACAATACTCATAATTTGACTACATATTGGAAAATACCTATAAAAATCACATATTTTAACCCCCTAAGAATACGAACTCAATACACCTTCCCAATTAAAAAACCTACTTTCAATACCGAGGTCTACCTAAGTTTAGTTTGTTGGAATTGTAGAGCCTACCCTTGGAGGAGGGGACCTGGGTTAGGGCCTATTGCACAACGTAGAGACATAATTTGTCTAATGGAAACTCATGAACATGATGGTTGCAAAACTCCTGTGTTTGACGATTATTCGAAGTTAGAAGTTTGGAACAAGGTAGTAGAAAATGGCAAAGGGTATGGGGGAATACTAGTTTTAGTGAAAGAAAAGGAAGGTTGTCACATTCAGTTGATGAAAGAAGATGAAAATAAACGATATTTATGCTTCAAAATATCAGAGAGTGTCAATCACATAAGAATTTTAGCATGTTATTTTTCCCTCAAGTCTCAAAAACTTACAAAAATAAGTGGCTAGACAGTAAGGATCCGTATGCAATTTTAGAGCAAGATATTGTTGCATACTATCAGCAGGGAGAAGCGTTTTTAGTGGACGATTTTAATGCCATTCAGGAAGCTAGTATTCTTTGCTACAAAGAGGATCATAATCCTATTTGGCTCACTGAAGAGGAGAATCCACAATGGGTGAGATGTTCAGAAGATGACAAAGTTAGCAATCATTTTGGAGAGGAATTTCTTACACTGTGTGGGGCTTTCAACTTAATTATTTGCAATGGTTTGGGCAGATGGAAAAGATCTGGGAACTTCACTTGCAACACATAAAATGGGGCAAGTGTCGTTGATTATGTGATTTGTTCACAAAGCTTGATAGAAAAGATAGATGAAGCTAAGATTGGAGAGCATAATTGGGACTTAAAATCATACCACAACCCAATTTATATGAAGTTATCATGGGTAGAAGAAAGGCAGCATAAGAGAAAAACCCAATTCTCTCGGCAATCACTACCAAGGGGAAAAGTTCTTCTAACACAAGAAAATTATACTATCTTCAAGACAATGCTCGAGATATTAATTCAGAAAGAGAAAACTGGTTTCCAAAGCTTCAACAGTCATGAGTTCACAAATATAATTCAAAGGGCACTTGAGAAGTGCAAAAGAGAAAAAGATAGGAAATCGGAATCAAATTGTTTTCCTGTAAATGCTTGGTTTGATGTGGAATGAAAAATGGCAAGGAGAACCTTGAAAAAGACAAGCAAGGAGAAGATGAATGTAAATTTTTATAAGTGGATACTAAACAGGAAGAAATATAAGTTCATGTAAACAAGCAAAAAGAGTTAATATATCTAGGCAAGAATAACCCAAAAAATCTCTGGTAGGAACTTCAACCAAGGAAGAAGAAAATCGAAAATAATATTACAGCTAATCAATGGTTTGAATATGCAAAAAAACTCTATGAGAAAGAATCAGAGATTGAGCCTCCCCCAGGGCTCAACACAACTACAAAACTCTTCACATTACACGAGGTGGAGATTGCAATTAAAAAGATGAAAACAGGAAAGGAAAAAGACTTGGTTGAAATTCAAGAAGATTCTATAAAATGGGGAAGGAACACTCTCGCATCGCACATCATGGAAATATTCAACAACATCATTCAGCAAAGATTCCCGAGATACTGGAGAAATAGCCTAGCAATACCCCTTTTTAAAAGTGGAGACATTAATAATCCGTCCAATTATAGAACCATTATGATCAATCTTTGCTGCAAAGATTTTTGGCAGCATGGTAGAAAATAGAATCAGTAAGTGGGCATAAGTAAAAGAAAAAAGGGCAAAAGGAAAAGCGGGTTTTAGGCTGAAACATTCTACATTGGATCACGACATCACGTTGAGACACATTATTGAAAAGGTTTGGGGGGATAAAGAAGAAGTATTATGTTGTTTTGTTGACTTCAAAAAGGCATTTGACATAGTCCCTCGAGATAAGTTGTGGCATAGAATGGAAGAACTTGAAATTCCTTTGCAATATAGAGTTGTTGTCCATAGACTTTATGAAGTGGTGAGAGTCAAAATTAGAACCTCAGTGGGTATTTCAGAAAGATTTAGAAGTGACATTGGAGTCAAGCAAGGTTTCTCTCTATGCCCTACTCTTTTTGGTTTATATATTGATAAACTGGAAGAGTAGCTAAATTTGCGAGGTGAGGATGGTGTTCGGTTGGGGGAGTTTGTGATAAAGCTTATTTTATATGCTGATGATCTTGTATTGACTTCTAAATTGGCCCATGGATTGCAGATGCACCTATATGCCCTTGAGCATTTTTGTAGAGAAGTGGGGATGCAAGTCAATATTAGCAAGACCAAGATAATGGTTTTCTCTAATAAAAGGAAACAAAGTCAGCATACGTTCTTCTTTGAAGACAACATTATTGAAGAATTAAATGAGTACAAATACCTCAGGATCGATTTCAACAACAAACTTAATTAGGAGGACTGTATAAAAAAAGAGAAGATTAGGAGGGTGGAAATCATTATATGCTCTTCAAAACAGATGTAGAGAGGCAGAGTTATGGGATTGGAAAATGATTAAAGTGCTTTTTGGACTCCTAGTTTCTCCAGTGATGCTATATGGGTGTGAATTGTGGGCGAGCAACACCCCTGTCTCAAAATGGAAACACATTGAGAAAATCCAAAAATGCCTGATCATGAGCAAGTTAAAAATAAAAATTTGTGTACCTTATGAGATAATGTTGAGTGAAACAGGAACAACACCCATTGAAGCAATTGCTATGGTGTGGCTCATAAGATATCTAAAAATAATTGAGCAAATGGGAGTAGGTAGATGGCATAATGTTATCTTCAAGGAAGGCATGAGTGAAAGAAAGAAAACATGGATGTGGCAAAACTACACATGGATGAAAAAATGGAATATCTACCTCAGCAAGGAGCTAAGGAATTTTGTTATGGAGAAGTTTCATGAATAGGTATGGGGAAAAGAGTTGGGTAGAAAGAAGTACTACATTGAAAAATTCAACCCTACCTATGATCTCCAACAAAAAGAGTACATTGGAGTTAACATTCCATGGAGGGCAAAGACTCTTATTGCTCAATTAAGAACCAACTCGCATCATCTTCTATGTGAAACAAGAGTGGAAAAGGCCTAAAGAAGCTTGGGAAGAACGAGTGTGTACATTTTCACCTCTTGGGCACTGTAATTGGAAAAAAATTTCATTTTGGAATGTGGCATTGTCTTTTCGTTAGAAGATTTGTTCATCATCAATTTGAATTAAAAAAAAATTGAAATACAAAAGGCTAAAAACAAGAAACCCATAAACTATTTTTAGTCTAATAAACATTAAAATTTCATTTCATTTCATTTCAATCACTAAAATGTCTCTATATAATTAGCAACCCTTGGCCTACCATTGGTCATGGTCAGCCATGTTTAACACATGTATATATGGTCTATTTTTGGGTAAAGGTAGTTTGGATTCCCTTTTCTTTGTGTTTCGTTGCTCCGGAAACCGTACTGCAACCATTCGAAATCTTGCGCGACTGCAGGAGCTGTGACTGGGAGTAAAAGAATTCTGTAGGGATGGGTAGCGGCGCTTCTATGGTAAAAATGGTAGGGGAGGTGGCAAAGGAGAGGTAGAAAACATCGTACAGGTACAGGTATTGGGTGAGGGATACCACAACTAAAGCGACGCCGCTTACCGTTCCGTGGAGGATTTGGCAAAGGAACAGCCACAGTCCGCGTCGTTGAGATCGGTTTGGAATTGGGTAGGAACTTGGGAGGAAAGGAATTTAAGCACCTGGGCCAGCAGTAGGATAAAGGAATTGCTTGTTGATTTAGGTTCCTTAGAATTTGACACTGGTAAAGCTAATATTCTGGATGTCTCCAGCTGTGTAGGTGAAGCATCGTAGGTGAAGTTGTGTAGGTGAAGCATAACTCACATTGGATATTTTATTCTATAAATATTTTCTTTTAACATTTTTTTCTATATATAGATATATAAAGTTGATATTACTTATCAAAATATTTTGAAAAGCATAAGGTTTAAACATCTTACTCACATATTTTTTTTACTTCTAATTACTTTACTTTGTTTTTCTCTCAAACTTGAAAAATATTTACACGTCAATTAATAAATTTGACTACTCGGTAAATATGTGATTAATATATATGTGTGGTAATTTGTCATTGTTTAAATTGTATATTTTGATATTTTATCATTATTAATATTTTATATTAAAAATTGAATTAGTGACACATTTTCCTCTTATTAAAATTAACTACTCTACTTTACCTTCAATTACTTTTGGGTTTAACAATAACACACATAGACACATATATAAACAGACACTATTTGTAGAGAGAGGAAGTTCATAGTGAAATATATTAATTAATTTAGATATTAAAGTTTTATAAAATTACATTATTTAAGATAGACATCTAAATATTTTATTTATTACTTGAAGAGCGAAAGTGAAATATCAACAAGTGAGAAAATTGTTGTGTTAATAGATTTTTTATTGTTTATTTATATGGTTATTTAATTTTTGTTTGGCCAGCATGAGCGAAAAATATTTTTATTGTTTTTTTGATGACCTGACATACTTACACATCTCCCTCATACTAGATTGTAGAATGAGCCTTTCTACTCAATTAAGGACCAAGAAGAGCTATGTAAAGTTATCTTAAAAATGTTGCTTACTCCTAGTGGAAGAGGGTGTCCTTAGAGTTCAACATCCACATGGGAATTTATATTGGGGAGAATTTAATGAGGATAATTAGGTATTGGGGGTTGGTGAAAGTATTCAACATTTCCCTTACATATCAAGTTTAGATAATTGCATGCCAATATCAGTTTTGCGTAATTACATTAAGTCTTTGCTAGCAAAAGAATTGATGTATCCCAAACTAGATTATTTAAGCTTGGAAACAAATGAGAAATTGAAAGAAATTCCTGAAGCATTTTTACTTAACCTCACCACTTTCAGGGTATTGGAATTTCAACGCACGACCATCCAATTATTTCCAAAACCACTGTGGAAATTTAGACTACTTGAATATCTCCAATTGGGTAACACTAAAATTGAATATATATATATATATGAAGTGATTGTTAACCTTTCATATCTTCAATTCTTATATCTTAATTATTGTAAAAATATAGAATAGTTTTTTTTCAGAAGAAAAAAAAAACAACTTTTTATTAGATAAAAAGATGTTACATAGTCATGCATACAACATATGCGTCAAAATAAACCAGAAATACATAGCACATGCCCTTCGGCATTACAATCCAGGCAACAACCATAGTTGAAGAACATACCATGAACATAACAATAGGCCAAAAGATCTTTCCAATAAAGCAGCATAAACAAACTAAGGTCACTCAATCCCACCAACCAAACATGGATCAACGCAAGTTAATGTACCAAAAACAAAAGGGTAAGAACCCACAATATAATACCAGTAGACCACCCCCGGTACCATCACGCCCAGAAGCTAGGTAGCAAAGAAACACGCCCATACATAGGGCTGCAAAGAAACCCATCACGCCCAAAAACAGGGCAACAAAGAAACATGGGTAGGAAACACCAAAAAGAAAAACAGAAGTAGGAGAGGGACTCGATAAACCTTAGTAGGGAGCAGCCACCATCACAAGCGAGACGCCCGCCAGAGAAGAGGAGACCAAAACAACACCTCCTCAGTGAAATTCCACAGCCGGGACCACCCCCCCACTTTTTCATATACGACGACAATATTTTCTTGCGCATTCGAGCACCTCGTCAGCCACTGCAGCAAACCCCGCAAAATCTGATGTCCACTCCACGGCCATAACTGCCACTAACTATGTTGCATCGAGCAAAACCTCCCTAAGATGTCATTCTGAAATCCGCCCCTTGAAATCTCAAACCGAGTAACCCACCAGCCCCCACACACCAATAGAAAACCTTCGCTGAAAAAAAAGGCTATAGGGGAGGAGAGCATGAAAAGAGGGTTAGGGAGGCACAAATAGATGAAGTAAAGTTAATGGGGAACAACAACATGCTATGGAGGGAGAACACCAGTGGTGGGAGAACAAGTGATGGATTAAGGGAGGTAAGCCCCTCTTGTCCGCTCTTTCCCCATGCAGAAATAAGGCTTCAAGGAGGTTGCAAGAGAACTGAGATTTTTTAGCATAAAATGAGGTTAAGGGAGGCACTGATTGAGAAAAGAGGGACGACAGGTAGGATTTGCAGGCTTCAAATCTCGTCAGAAACCCTCACAGAAAACAAGTTATAGGGTGTTGCGGCAAGATAAAAACCTAGTTCGTTCTCCATCCTCAGGCATCAAATCTCGAACCAAGAACCCTCACAGATTGTATGCCATCGAGAGCATCTATGACAAACCTTAGTTAAGGGGAATGTCATATCTCTAAATAGGGGAGCACTCGCCGCAAACCCTAGTCCAGGGAGTGACCATAGCTCTAAACAGTCGTAAACCCTCACTCTGGGCATCTCGATCCACATATTGTGATACATGAGGTAATGCAGGCACCTAAAAATATTGAATCGTTTCCTTATTGAATAGGATAAATTTAAAATATGTAATATCTATTTCTACAGAGACGTAATTTGATGGTGATCCCTGATGATATTAGGAAGCTTCCAAACCGTAAAATTGTATTTAAATAATTTTTTGAAATTTATTTGTATAAAATGTACTTCAAATATCTTAGCAGACCAACAGACCCCTCACCCTAACCTTGACTATACATATGTAGATCCCCCCAGTTTTTTTTACAATGTTAGGATAGGGTTAACCCCGACTCCCGACTAGTTTCTTGAGAATGAGGAGTTAAGTGTTGTCGCGTGGAGCAAGGATTTAATCCCAGAACATCAAATAACGAGGAGGATGATTAACCAATCTTGGCGCACTCTTTTGTTAAAGAAAATAATCAAGATTATTTTGATATAAACATTACTTTGATTGCACTGGAATTTATCAAAATGATTTGATTCATTGGAGATTGTTTCATTTATGGATTGAAAGGAAACCAAAAACATAAACGTTTGATTTCAAATGTTATAGTTTGAGTACCTTCATGGATGGTAATGGATGAGAAACATATTAAATTATTATTTTTTCTTTTGTAAATTTTATTCAATTATTATTTCAGTCCAATTCCTGATGTTTACAATTTCCCTCGATGTATTTCTAGTTGTGAATCTATGTTATTTAGCCGCTTCTCTACATATGATAATGAATATTCCATGCACTCTTTTTATTATATTGTATGTTTTTTCCTTCTCTTAGATATTTGTAAATTTCTCTAGGCTGAAAAGAGAAATTCAGAGGTAACCACTTACCACTTTTAGGGTAGAATCTGCCCTGCAAGCCTTGGAGAGGGCACTCTCACTGTGTTCTTCTCTCAATCAACTAAATGATTGAAATATCATAGATCTTAAGCTGGCTATGATGATCAAAGGGTATTTTTCGGCTTGATGTCTGAAAGTAAGTGTAGGAAAGTAAGCTACTCTAGATCAGATCATTGTTTTAGATCCAAGTGAATAAGGGATATGATGAAATTCGAATAGAGGCAAGATAGGAAAACTTATTGCTATTAAATTAAATTTTGTTGCAGTGAATAAGTGAGTGGAACATGCAGAAAGAAGAAAAATTGAGCATCAAAACACTGACGAATTCATATTTCCATAGAGGGAAAAGATAACACATATGATCAACTAATTTAAATTAGAGCACTAAGTGAATTCTGAAATATTTCCTTTCAAACTAAGCATGAGTAATGTTTACACCATGAAAATATATATTATAAATAGATCATAAGGAAACACATAAACATATCATAAGTAAACAAACATACTAATACATATTGACACAAGAATCTCTGTCAAAAATGCACCTTGCTATCTTCTATTCACTTGGGAAAATGATACAAAAATTTCAGAAAATGTAGACTAGCTTCCTTTCCACCCTTACCATAACCCTTTTTTTATGTTTTACATTATTATATATCATATATAATTTTGAATTACCACTCTAGGTGGTTGAATTTTCTTCATATAAGTCAACCTATGCAAGATACATTGCATACTTACTCACTAAGCTGAAAAATAGGGACAATTTCACCATGACCAATACATTTTTGAAATATCAACCAAAATGGAATATTTTTTTTTAAAACTCAAAATGCGTGACTTAAGAGTTGTACACACCTATTCAACTACTCAAAATACTTCTAGAATCTCCAAAATATGAATTTGTAAAGAGATTAGTTGGTTGTTCACTTGCGTAGCAGACCTCGAAGCTTGACGTGGTTGCAAATCCTTCTTGGAAAAACAGATTAGATGGGCATGCTTGAAATGATGGTGTGATGGCATAGAAAATTTGAAGTATTCTTTCTAGCTCCTACAGATCTCCAATATAGCTAACTCCAACTTGTGCAACAAATGCACATGAAATTCAACATTTTGGGCTGATGGTGGCTTTTCTGCTTCAAAATGGATGAGGAGCACTCTTTACTGTATATAAACTCCTTATAACACCTTATCAATCATTCAAAACAAAAAAAAAATCCATCACTTCATCAAAATGGAAATTTTCAACTTGCATAGGAGGACCTTGATGCACAACTACAACTTCAAAAAAAAACTTGATGAAATAGGGCATATGAGAAGAATTTCAAAGAACAAAAACCGATAAATTGCCTCCTACGGGAAAATTTATTTTTGAGCAGCTTCAACCAGAAAATAAGGTCCACTCCTCCTTCCTTGCCTCATGAGCTTCTGCACCAATCTGAGTCTTCTCTTTAATACCAAATTCTATACATACAAACTTTTCACTTTCCTATGCAGAGGCAAGGTCCACTTCAACTTATGCTTAGCCTTGTCCAGAGTGGGTCCAACACCTTGTATCTACCTAAAAAAATTCATTTTATCCCTTTTATCTTTCTCTGCATGTTGATCTACCGGTTTTTGAACACCTTCAAGTTGTTCCAATAATTTCTCATATTCCTTTTGTTCATCAAATACCGCCTTTTGATCTGGTGGAAGAGTGTCCTTCATCTGTTCTTATATTCTAGCTTTTGACCTTATTCTGGGCTTCCTTGGTTGTTTAATTGTCTCTTTAATCTCTTCAACATCAATAATTTTTTTACCTTCTCCTTTTGCAACATGTACTGATGTTTTCCCTGATGGTTCTCCTTCACTGGGTTGGACAGTTCCTCGGGGTGCTTGATGCCTAAGTTATTTGTCTTGTTGCTGCAAATATGGCACCATGATATGAGATTTATCAATATGGTATTGTAACTCCATGATTCTCAAATATTTGTCTTCCATTTCAATTTATTGGTTCTTTCTTTGTGAGTCACTTTCTCTTCCTCATGTTCAAACTACATTTTCTTACCTTTCTTTTTGCTTGCTGTCATATTTTCTATCAAAGGCTTCTCAACTAATTCTTTTGCTACTAATGAAATTTCAAGTGTTTCCATAGAAAGAGTGCCCCTTTCTACCTGTGTACTATCAAAGTGAGCTAAATGGCTCGAAGTTGCTACAAGTGAAGTACCTTTGTATGAATGTAAGAAGCTAGTTGTAAATACATAACATCTAGCTACTTGGAAATGTAGGCTCAAATTTATTTTTACACTGATTTTTGAGGAAGTCTTTGTAATGTGACACATCCAATTCAACGCCCTTAAACCAGTATTCTCCTATCAAGGGTATATATGTTGTTGGTGAGATGGTTTCCTCTCAAACAATGAATTAAAAATCACCCACATTTACTTCATTACCCTTGAAACTAAATGAAAAAATTCTAGCGAGTTCAAAATGATAACATGTGGCTTCAACCTTCTCACAAAAAGCAATGCAACATGTTTGTTCGAAAGCAACCCAAATGTTTGGGTCTACATTTACTAGATCAAAATTTTGTGGTTCATAGCATACCACATCTCCTCCTATGAATATTTTGTTTGTTTTTTGTAGTCTTCATCTCAACTATGCAAGATTCAACACCCCCCCCCCCCTCATGTCAATTTATGCAAAGGAAAATGAGAAAAAAAGGTCTCGGTTAAAACAGGGTATTTTGCATACCAGATGTGCAGTACAATGATGGAGGGTTTGGATAGTGAGACCTAGATTACTCTCATCTGCATGTTGGGACTTGAAATTTAAAAAATGATATTTAAAACATAAACAACCAACAATATGATCGGGAAAAACAATTGATGCACAAACAAATGATACATAGGCTTAGGCAGCGTGTGCATAACAAAAACGGATGAAAGTCCAAGGTTATGATATACTAGGACGATTTCCGATGCTGAGAGTGATTGGGAGGTTTTATACAGAGCTCATGCAATGTAAAATATTCAACAACAAAGGAGAAAACATTACCAAGAAACCTGAATATACTTCGACCTTTGCGCACAACATTTTCACAACACCTGTGTCCCACAATATTCAAAACTTCTTCTTGGTTGTCTGAATCTTTCTTACACTTTGAAACTTCTCCAATGCTGAGAATGAAAGACATGTCAGGGAGAATGGGAGAGTTTTCATTTTTTTTAATTTTATGCCATTGAAAACCTTTTTCTTATCATGATAATGGTTTTGAATGATGAAAGTGAAATGACATGAGAGGGTCATTTTATAATCATGAGTAGTACATGACACTGATTGACTGATAACTAACCCTAAATGTAGAAATTTTCTGAATAATGATTAATTATCCACCGAGATTATCCTGATCACATATCAATTCGAATTCATATGCAACACATAATCTCTTCCACTCAGATCATCACACATGCGGAAATAAAACAAGTGGTATGCGATCAAACAATCATCAAAACATCACACACATTACACAGTATGTATGGGGAAAGCTTATAGCTGAAAACCCCACAGCTATTCTGTATATTATAATGGAGAAAACATGTAACAAACTCAGTACAATACTCCTCACAAGTACTCAGTACTTTCTCATGAAGTTACACACAAACTAGCTTGGTTTTGAACAAGTCACGGGTTCAAAACACAACCACTAATTGCCTGCCTCTATTGCGAAATCAAGGCTGGTCTAATGAGAGATCCAAGGTTCAAATCTCCTTGGCTTGACAGCGCAATCATCATGGGAAATTCCTCCAAGTGTGGTGCAAATCTCATGCACAACTGATGTCCCAACTGATAGCTATCTCAACCCTTTCATCTACCTCTTTCACTGGTCTCCACTGAACTGTCCATGCACTGTAGTGAACTGATGTGTTCTTGAGTTGAATAATGAGTTACTAATTAATGAATTAAATAATATTTAATTCACTCCACTCATTACTAGTTTATTAGCTAGTTAAACTAATCTCAACTAGTTCAACTAAGTTAAACCGAACACAACTCCACCAACTATCTCATCAACTCCACCAAACTTCTGCCACTGAAGTCCTAACTGAAGTCAACCATGCATGAGCTCACCAAATCCCTAGGAATAGCGTAATTCCTCTGTCAGATGCATGAGCCACTTCCAAGGCTCGAACTGAAGTGCTCCAAGAGAGTAAACTGAAGTTTAGAGTCCAAATATTATTAAGGGTAAATAATATTTGACTTCTCTATTTTTAGGATAGGCAGTCTAAAAATAGACTTCGACCTAAATGTCTAAAAATAGAGGTCCATCTATTTTTACCAACATGACCAATACTCTAAGAATAACATACTGCAACCCCTGGACCATGCTCCATATGTCTAAAAATAGACATAGTCTAAAAATAGACTTTGCGCCAGAATTTGCCTGCGGGCCCACTTAGTGAAGGCGACTTCATTTCACTAAGCTCCATCATCTTGCCGCATTCTCAACACTCCCTCTCAGCAAGATATGGATTATCTGCAACCCCTATCCTGCCTCTGTGGAATTCGAACTTGCTCCTGGTGAGCGCCTTCGTCAGGATGTCGGCATCCCGATCCTCCGTGGGAACATATGAAAGCATCATGATTCTCCGCTGAACACAATCTCTGATATGATGGTACCTGATGTCGATGTGTTTGGATCTATCATGAAATACCGGATTAGCCGAGAGTTTAATGCAACTCTGGTTATCACAGTAAATCACTGTAGGCTCCAAATGCAACCCGAACAATCCAACGAGGATCTTCCTCATCCAAATAGCCTCGCATGCAGCCAAGCTTGCTGCCATGTACTCGGCCTCTGCTGAAATGAGTGCCACGGATCTCTGCTTCCTGCTGTACCAGGAAACTGCTGTTGACCCAATGCTGAAAACTCCTCCAGATGTGCTCTTTCGGTCCGTTGGGCTCCCTGCCCAATCTGCATCCGTGAAGCCGGAAAGCTTCGCTCCATCCTCCTGTCTGTACCATAGACCATAT